>OY992888.1:40907494-41366550 GCA_963921405.1 Cepaea hortensis
AGAGGGAGAGAAGCGAGGGAGAGAGAGAGGGAGGGAGAGAGAGGGAGAGAGAGGGAGAGGAGAGAGGGAGAGGAGAGGGAGAGAGAGAGGAGAGAGAGAGGGAAGGGAGAGGGAGGGAGGGAGAGAGGGAGAGAGAGAAGAGGGGGGAGAGAGAGAGGGAGAGAGAGAGAGAGAGGGAGAGAGAGAGAGAGGAGAGAGAGAGAGAGAGAGAGAGAGAGAGAGAGAGAGAGAGAGGGAGGGAGAGAGAGAGAGGAGAGAGAGAGAGAGAGAGAGAGAGGGAGAGAGAGAGAGGAGAGAGAGAGAGGGGGGGGAGAGAGAGAGAGAGGGAGAGAGAGGGAGAGAGAGAGGGAGAGAGAGAGAGAGAGAGAGAGAGAGAGAGAGAGAGAGAGGAGAGAGAGAGAGAGAGAGAGAGGCGCGAGAATACAGTTATCTTTTGTATAAATGCAGACCGTTCACAAAACAAATCAAACCAGGTATGCCCAAGTTAGAGACTATACATCGTGCATTTTTACAGAATTCAGTTCCAAACAAAACATGTAGATTTGGACCACACAAAAAAGGAATGGCGGAAAATGGTATGTAGGGGTGTGTATCAGTTATGAATTAAAAGTCATTAATATGATAGCAGACGTGTTGTATTATGACGCAATAACAACATTTTGGGACATATAAGCTCATGGCAGATACGGGAAGTCGCTTAAAGACATCAACCATCCAATGACACTTACTCAGGTAAGCCACTCCACCCCGTAGAACAGAATCGGTCGGGTGACACAGAACAAGCGAGATCCACTGGCCAAGAACAAGAACATCCTGTCTTAACTATTGTCATCACGCAAAAGCTTATGCTTAGTGATAATTAGTGATTATTATAAAATAAAACAAATAGGTAGTGTGTTGATCCTGCGGAGAAGTAACAAACACAAACACATGCATACCTTACAACGATCCTGCTGCAGTCGTGATCTCTCTGGGCGGATTCATTATTTGACAATCTTCTTCCTCCAGTTTTTTCTTATAGTCCCCGCCGTGAGGCGCTCGTGGTCATCATGCCTCTCTACAGTCTTCTGTTTCATGCACTGTAAGTCATTTATGATACATGTGTTTCTTCATGTCGTGCTGTCAGACTATTCAACATCTGTTGTGTACGTGATATACCTTAGCTTTACCCACTATTGCAGACAGGCTGAAGGTGCTGCAGGCTAAATCATATGCCCGAGTGGCTGCAGACACGGGATATCCTCTGCATGAAGCCCTGGACATAGTTAAGGGCCACAAGCTGATCAGGGAAAAATCACGGACGGCAAAGGCAAGGACACAATCAGAGAAGTGTGCGTGCTTGAGAACATTGGGAGAGGCGAGGAATGAGTCAGAATGCCAGAGGAAAATTATACCTGTGCAGGGTCATAATAACATTGGATCGGGAAATCAGGGACTGGCCGGCAGGTTGCACTGAATGGCAGGTGCAACAACTTATTCACGACAGTTCGCGCCCAGGTGATGTAGTCATCTTCGCGGATGGTTTTGTGCTAAGATCTGAAAGAAGTACCCGGAGTTATGTGGCGAAGGTTGGTGGACAGTGTTTGATGGTTAAGGAGAGTCTGGCATATGATACCACAACATCTAATCTTAGAATGGAGATGGAGGAAGTCATTGCGGCGTTCCGCTGGCTGGAAGACAAGACAGCAGACGCGTGTCGTGATTGTAACAGACTCACAGAGTATGATGAGAAAAGTGAAGACAGACATACTTCGGACAGAGTGGCAAGCTTAAATTCAACAATCAAAATTAAAGAACAGATGTTGGGTCTTTTCCTGAGGACATGCTGGTGTGGTGGGAAAAGAGCAGGCGGACAGATTGGCTGGGTCTGTGGTGTACTGGTGCATAATAAGGCATACGTGGCCGGGGCCCTTTTGTATCATGTGTACAGTACGGGAGAACAGACACATCATCACGACCTGGGGAGTATGGTGCTGCAGGGAGTAACCAGAGGATCTAGTTTACACTCACAACTCAGAGGAAAGGCCAGACGGACACATAATCAGGCTGCTACTGGTACATTAGTACTGGGAATCTTCGCTGGATGCTGCAGACGACGAAGGAGCACGTATGGGAATGTCCCGAATGCTGTGATGTCAGTTCTTGTCTCAATTCAACTCAACATCTTTTCTCTCAATCTCCTCCGGCTTCTCCTTTCATCCACGGTTTATCAAAATAATACGGACTATTGATCAAACTATTACTTATTTCCCAACATGTTATATCTAGTCATTCATAGACAAATGGGACTTTTTAACACGCCCCTTTCACCACGGCAGCCGACCTAGGACGTTTGCTTGCCAGCCCAGTAGTCACGGGTTCGAATTTGTATTGAGGCAGATTTTTAAAAAAATGACCTGGGCTTCGTGGTCGCCCCAGCCTAAAATAACTGCCAGGAAATGTCTGATCAAGCAAAGGATGCTGGCGTGATATTGAGCACAGCTTCCCCCGAGTGCCAGTTGGACCATAAGAAATAGGGCTACACTACACACCGAACACACCTCAAGGCTTGTAAATGGGTCCCTTATCCCACAATCAGTTTCGTTCCCCTTAACAGAGCAGTAAATACAATTACTCGACCTACAGCATGAATATTTTTGTGGCCACAAATGGATGTGAGTTATTAATTATTTTACAAGCACTTAAGAAGATGTTAAACGTACTTTTTACGGGAATTTTATTTTAAAATACCCTGGATTGAAACAGAACAAACACAAACCGACATTCTACGAGATCTACACACCAAAGAACACTGGCCCATAAACAGTGACGTGCCTCAGAAAGTGAAATACTTCGCCGCATAAAATGTCAATGGTTGAGATTAAAGAGTAATAGACGGCATGGTTCATGGACGACGAGGCAGGGACCGCGCAACACGGCGGTCGGCGTAAGACATTAAAGGCACTCATGGCACGAGCCGGGAAACTGGCCATGGATCGAGAGTCTGTTATTTGACCAGTTGTGACGACTGCGACATGCTGCAAAGGACTTGTTATTAGATGATGATGATGATGATACGGAGCAGTGGAGACGGTCACGAGCTGTATTGTCTATCCTCAGTTATAATTTGTCTTTAAGCATAAGTTACTAGACATTAGAGAAAAGGGGCGCCACAAAGACCTCCTAGGTGACGGGACAAGGGGCGGTAAGGCTGGCATCCTGAAGACAACTGGTTATGTTTAAAACAAAAACAAACAACCGTCATCTACTGCCCATAGTACCTTGCGGTGTAGGATAGAGGGCCAGACAATTCCCAGAATATGCTGAAAATTAAGTAATTTATTTCATGAGGTTGGATATTGAACCCAGACCACTGCTTTCGTAAGAAAGTTAATTAACCACTATACCACCTCAGCCTCATAGTTGCCAAGGAACCTCCCGTGGGACCAGGTGGAGGAACAGATTGAGAACCCGTATGTGAAAAGGATGAGATTGTCGGGTATTGGCTGGGGTTCTGGAAGAATTTTAAAACTGAGAGGGAAGACCAGGAGAACTTTCAATCAGATAGCGATGGGAACGATTAGTAGTGGGACTCTTCGCTGGCTGTTGAACGAGGGGACGAATCGCGTATGGGAATATCCTAAGTGCAGTGATGTCAGTTCTTAGATCAACTAATTGGATGCAAACAAGTCAGTTGAAAGAACAGGTTCTGTTTGACATCTTCACTGCTCGGTGATGTAGTTGAACAGACGCATGGATCGTGTTCAACTTTCGTTCAAAAGCTATGCTGTTTCAGTTTCTGGGCACTTATCTTCCACCATCTAGAAACCTACTGTGAGATTATGCTTGATGGAGAAGACTGAAATATTTCCAAAAGTTACGCCAGGTTTAAATAATAATTAATATCTTCTATTTTCACGGAAACCTCAGAAAGTTACAATGCAATGCGATGTTGTCCAATCCGTTATCTGGACGGACACTGCATGTAATCTTTACAACTTTTAAGAATGTTCTACCAACTGAAACCTTTACATTTCTGCTGTTTTTCTGATCATCAAAACCTAATTACACGTTCCAGGAACTATGAGGGGCCGTCAACAAATTTAGCACTTTAGTATGGAGTTAAAGCACATACATGGCAATTGGTGTGAACTGCTGTCCTTCTTTACATATTCATATTCACCCCTCAAGACAACAGACTGTTCCCATCTCTTCTTCACTATCTGATGCTAAAACCCCGTCTGGGGCTGGAGCCACGTGTCCAGTTCAGTCATCAAGTTCTGGTCGTTGAAACGTCAACAAGGTGGCTTCTTCATGTTTGGAAATGGTAAATTACTCGGTGCCGATGGGTCTAACAATTAAAGGGCTAGCACCATTTATCCAGTACGCTTCAAGACAAAGAAAGATGGGACCCTTACCTTCACTTTACTGTACAGCATTCACAAATGGCAAACATAGCCTCTGAAAGCAGTAGACCAGCTCCTGGCCTTTTGACCTGACTGATTGTATGCCCAAAACAACACTCACGCATATTTCTAGTAGTTAGTGGTAGAGAGCCGGTCTCTCTGGCCGAGGGGTTACACCACTTTCTCCGTAATCCCGTTTATCACGCAGTCTCGTAGCGGGCGAGAACTGGGGGAGGTTCGTCGCCCGCTGGTGACTTGCGGGATAACTGAGCCGGCCGCTCAGAAAGCAATGGCAAACTACTGAGCGTAATCTTGCCAAGAAATCAACAGACAGCTGAAAGATGCTGCTGTTGACAGCGATGTCCTGTAAAAGGATATGCGAATTTTAAAAAAAACAAAAGTAGTAGAGATGACATTCAATCTGCATCCTTTCGAGTATCTTGACAGAAATGATAATATTCTTCGTGCTGCACTTCCTCATCTATGTTGGAAAGCACGTCAGTTAGTTGTTTGTTTACACCAAAGCTGCAATATTTGCACTTCTCAGCTGACACGTCATGTCATTTCACTCCAATATGCTATACATATTATGTACATAATCAAACACAGTTTTATTCTGTAGCGCCAATGTTGATCCAATCTACGTGATCTTGTCTACAGCTTTTGCATTATCTTACATTACGGCTCATACATCCATCCATCATGTGCCATGACGATAAGCGTGGGCGGTCATGTTTTGCCATCTTACTCGATCATCAGAGTCGTGGATCAGCTCCGTGTTTCTGTCTCGACCATGCCACGAGGCCAAGCCATCCAGGTATTTGCTTCTAGGTCTTCCCCTTGGTCTGTTCCCTTCGATTACCAGTTGTCACCAAGTTCTCCAATTCATTTCTTCTCATAAAATGCCCAAAAAATTGTGACTGTCTACGTATAATGTCTCTAATCAGTTTACGATCTTCATTTGTTTCTTGAAGGACTTGTTCATTGGTCTTTCTGTCTGTCCATGGTATTCTTTGCATTTTCCTCAGAAACCACATTTCTACAGCCATCAGATGTTTTTCAGCTTAACTGCTTATTGTCCTAGCTTCACATCCATATAAGAGTACAGGTTCTATGTAGCACCTCAACACTGTTTTTCTCGTTTCAATTGACATCTTTTTATTGGTCAGTATGTTTTTCATCTTGCTAAAGGCTACTTTCGCCATGGCGATTCTTGTTCTAGTCTCTTCAAGGCATCTCCCATCAGATGTTATGACTGTTCCGAGATAATTATACCTATTCACATACATACGACATACCATACCTGTTCTTTCTACAGCTTTTGCATTATCTGACACTACACTACGGCTCATATACTGTATAAGACATTCCCCGGGAAGGTTAACCCGGTCAACAAATGCCTGAAGAAGTCGGATGTGTCGGCCTAACGGCGCAAGAACGCAGCTCTGCTGTAAACAGGCACAAAGCAATCACGTCCGAACCCCGAATTGTGGTGTAGGACAGGAATGACAGATGAATAAAAAGACAGGAGATTTGCGTGTAGCAACATCACAGAAGCACTTCAAGTGCTATCACTCAACTTCAGTGATGGGGCTCATCAACTATTATCTGTGTGATCAACCATTATCTGTGTGTATGAGTCAATGTCTAATGAGCTTGTGTCTGTGCACACAACCGCTCACCATGTGTATCAAACAACACACCCTGTGTTTCTATAGCTTTTATGTTTTGCAAGAGACCACAAAAAACCTGGTTAGATACTTTGACATGCAATTATGCAGAGACAATGTTGCATCTTTGAAAATGAATACTTATGCTTTTCAGATTGTGATAATTAACCCTCTTGGAAGTCTGCTGTGAAATCTTCTGAGGTAGAAGAGTTAATAAAGTGAAAATCTATGCATTACCTCTTTGAAAGTAACTGATTCAGTGCCGAAGCATAGTACATCACCAAATGTGGCCTCCCATTTGGACAGAAGGACGATATATCGCCATACTAGGGTCATCGTGTTATTTGTTTTATTTTGTAGGATCTTCCACAATTGTAAAGCTCAGTGAATGAAAATTTACATTAGAATACCTGTTTGTTTGTGTACCATGTTTGGTCCAAACCTTCTTTTTGGTTGGCACTAAATCAGTTAATGCATTCATGCTTTTTTCTATTGTGATTATCATCCCCTTTGGGATTCTGCTGTGATATCTTCTGGGGCAGAAAGACTTCAGAAAATGGGGGTTAAAGGCAAGAGAATCAGCTTCATTTCACCAGAATGGCTTACCTAAAGCATCACACAGAGCACAAGCACTGTAGTTCTGGTGACAATACCCATTAATCTCCGAACAAATTGCACTTGTATTCATAACAATGATCATGGAACACAAAAATACACAATCATTTCACAGACCACTTCAGATAAGCACTTCATTAAAGACACCACTAGCAAAAACACAGACACGAGCACGTATAGGGCATGGTTGTTTAATTTCTACACTGTTCAGCTCTGCTAACAGCTATAACAACTTTCACCAATACATCGTGATTAATTTGTTTTTACCCCCCATACAACCAACATACATACAATTTTCATCATTAATCTGGGTATAGGTGATAACAAGTTTCTGGTATCCATAACTGCAATCAACCAATCAATCCACCTAGTAGATGTGAAACACATGGCTGCAGATTTTGTTGTTTTCCACATTAAATTCTGGACAATATCAGCTATCTTGACTGATTTAGCTTGTGTCTCTTTTTCCTCTCTAGTATCTATAGCTCATTCTCTCTCTCTCTCTCTCTTTGCTCTTCTTTTTAAAATGCTTCATAGCGTGAAAACCCACAGATGCTTAATCTTCCTCTTCAATCATCATTCCTGAAGTGCACTGCTCCACATTCGTGAGGTGCACAACTCATCCTTCCTGAAGTACACTGTTCATTATTTCTAAGTGCACTATTAATCATTCCTGAAGTGCACAGCTCATGACTATGAGATGGAAAGCTCATAATATCTGAACTGCATGGCTCAGCAACTCTGAAGAGCATTGTTTCAGCTGCCTGAGATGCACCCTCACCAGTTCTGATTGTGCACAACTTGCACACAACCAGCACTATCTTCTTCAGGTGTCAACTCACGGCCACATCTGATTCAATATTTTCTCTTTCAATGGCTTCCAGTTGATCTCATTTTGTTGTTGTCTGTGTCTCACTACTCCCTTTCTGTCTTATACATGCAAATCATTAGCCTCTGTCTTTATTTACTAGTTCAAGGAACCTACTCTAACCAAAACAAAGCACCATATGATAATTAGTTACAGCTCACATGGCTGTACCAACATCTGTTCTCTTAGACACTGATTCCCAACTTGTGGGTCAAGACCTCCAAGTGGGGGGTCACCAAGTATTTTCTAGGGGCTAAGGCGGATGAGGGTTTGGTGGTGTCACTGCATTATTTTTGTTAGCTGCAATTATTTTGATAGACAATTTCTTTAAAACTTAATCTAAATAACAGGAAAACACAAGAAATTGTTATTACAAAGAAAAAATGTATACCCAAATGCAATATTAAAGTGAAAGGAACTAATGTAAGGGAAGTACATGTATTTAAGTATGTGGGTACTTTAATTTAGCAGATGGAAGATGAGTTACGGAAGTTACAAGTAAAAATAACCCAAGCAAAGGTAGCATTTCACATAATAAAGAATATTCTCTGCATTTTAACTTTGTTAACTGCAGTGAAGAAAATAGTTCTTAAGAGCTATATTAAGCCAACCTTGATGTATTGAAGCAAATCATGGACAATTAGCATATAAATGGCAAATTGAGTGAAGGCCACGAAGATGTGGTTTTATACAAGCATGATGAAAACACAGAGGATGGGTAGAAAGAGCAATGAAGATTTGCTGAAAGAAATTAACTCACAAAGAGAAGTGGTTACTCACATCAGAAGACAGTATTAACTCACAAAGAGAACTGGTTACTCACATCAGAAGACAGTATTAACTCACAAAGAGAACTGGTTACTCACATCAGAAGACAGTATTAACTCACAAAGAGAACTGGTTACTCACATCAGAAGACAGTATTAACTCACAAAGAGAACTGGTTACTCACATCAGAAGACAGTATTAACGCACAAAGAAAACTGGTTACTCACATCAGAAGACAGTATTAACTCACAAAGAGAAGTGGTTACTCACATCAGAAGACAGTATCAACTCACAAAGAGAACTGGTTACTCACATCAGAAGACAGTATTAACTCACAAAGAGAACTGGTTACTCACATCAGAAGACAGTATTAACTCACAAAGAGAACTGGTTACTCACATCAGAAGACAGTATTAACTCACAAAGAGAACTGGTTACTCACATCAGAAGACAGTATTAACTCACAAAGAGAACTGGTTACTCACATCAGAAGACAGTATTAACTCACAAACAGAACTGGTTACTCACATCAGAAGACAGTCCACGTTTTTGGGCATGTCATGAGAAGGGGAAAGTCTGGGTGTGTCGTCACAACGGGGAAAGTTGGGAGGAGAGAGGTAAGGGGAGACCAAGAAAAAAAGATGCTAAACAGTTTGACACCATCGCCTGGAGGAAAATCAGTATCAGAAATGACTGGCAGAATATGAGACAGGAGGCTGTGGATAGACATGAACACCAATGCCATAAGGTGTGGACTATAAGAAGAAGAATTTCACCAAGAAGAATTTCACCATGAAGATTTTCAAACTTGTAACATTGATGTGCATGCTGCAATACAACCCAGAAGTAGTAACTGAGACTTGTGATCAATAAAGGAAATAACAAGGACAACCAAGACCAATACTTCACACAAAATATTAGATGCTCGCTGAGTTCTTTCATAATTAACATTTTATATTATTGTTATACAATGAGCTGTCAAGCTGAAAAATATCTGATGGCTGTGGAAGGAAAACGCAAAGGATAACATGGACAGACAGAAAATCCAATGAACAAGTCCTTCAAGAAACAAATGAAGATCGTAAACTGATTAGAGTCATTAGACGTAGACAGTCAAAATTTTTTGGGCATGTTATGAGAAGAAGTAACTTGGAGAACTTGGTGACGACTGGCAAGATCAAAGGGAAGAGACCAAGGGGAAGACCGGAAGTAAATACCTGGATGGCTTGGCCTAGAGGCATGGTTGGGACAGAAACACGGAGCTGATCCATGACTCTGGTGATCGAGTGAGATGGCAGAACATGACTACCCACGCTTATCGGCATGACACATGATGGATGGATGGATTATTGTTATTGTTGCCAATGGCAGCCCTTTAATATATGTATATATATATGTTTTCAAATTTCCCTGATTCACTGTTCGAATACACAATTTGATGTTATCAGTACTGTAGAAAACAATGATTTTTAAAATAAGAAACTGAACAAATATTCACTAAGATGAAAGTTCTGATATGAGTGGCAAGTTACTTGGCTCTAACAAATATGGGTCATGGGTTACTTGGCTAAAATAACAGTGGGTTACACGGGTTATATGACTATTATAAAATGGAGTTGAGGGTTACTTCACTATTGCAAAACAGATTATTGGGTTACTTGGCTATTGTTAGTGGGTTATGGGTTACTTGGCTATTGTAACATGGGTTTGTGGGTTACTTGGCCATAGTAAAAGTTGGTTATGGGTTACCTGGCTATTATAAAAGGGGTTTTTGGGTTACCTGGCTATTATAAAAAGGGATTATGGGTTACTTGGCTATCATAAGGGGGGGGGGGGAGGGGGGGTCATCGGTTACTTGACTATTATAAAAGGGGATTATGGATTATTGGCTATTATAACAAGAGGGTTAAGGGTTACGGGGCATATATAAAAAGGGGTCATGACCTGAACAAAATTGGGAAACACTGTGTTAAGACAAGCATGATATATGGAGTCAGCAAACAACAGACACTGATTTTTCAGGGGCATAAAGTGAATTCAGAAGATCTCATTTGTTTGTTCCCATGAGCTCGGTGTGTGATGAGCTGAACTATACAGAAATGCATTAAATGTTCCTAATTACACTGGCCTGCTGGCTTGTGAGATCATATATACAAAGTCATCAGCATTACTTTCTTAAAACTCAGCATGAACAAGCCATGCTAACTCATTCTTTCTAACAAACAGTGCTAACTCAGTTCATACATAACCTCACATGTCCTATTTATGCAACATTTTAACCTAAGACATACTGATATTTATGGTCATGTACACACATTTCATGGTAAAAAAACATTCACATTCTTTCCTGTTTTTGGTCATCTTAAGGTGTATCAGTGTTAAGATTTGCGGTGGTACAGAGGTTGGTGCGCTTGCTAATCTAGACAGTGGTCTGAACTTAACTTCCTGTAGAAGCAGAGCTTTCCCCCAACCAGCATCTGAGATCAATTCAGCCTTGCAAGATAAGTATCAGATAATTTTCTGAAGTTTTTGGAAATTTTCTCTGAAGGAATGGTGGTGAGGGAGTGAGATTGTCATCCCTAGTTCATTACGCTGTGACTTAGTATATGTGATAGTCTAATAATTCACACCTTTAAAGCAGAATCTGCCACAGGAGCTATCCTTACTATTTAATTGTGTACCTACCTCTTTTCTGTCTTATATACACTAATCACTGCCCACATATTTATAGGTTCCATTGAGGTTGTCTGATTACACTGGCCCGCTCATTTATGAGTTAAAGTCATCAGCATTTCTCTATGAAACCCAGAATCAGCAAGCCACACCAATCCTACATACGCAACATTTTAATCTAAGACATACATACTATGTTGTATGGTATATGTACATACATTTCACGCCAGCAACATATTCCCATTGAAAAACTGTCGTAATATAATTTTTCAAAACACAAACATTTACATTTATGAAGACAAATCTGGCCTATTCAGTCACAATGAAATCGACATGTGTAATGACAAAGATAGATTATTCAGTCACATTAAGAACAATTAAATAAAGCTATGCTTTTATAGATTTCCTTCTCTGATCTTCAGGCTCTAAGCATTATACAGAAAAACAAAATATTTCTAATAAAATCAGGAAATCATAACAACATAGAGAATGAAGACAAGAGTAGGAAATCCCTGGAAACAAAGCTGTATGTAATTGTTTTTAATGTGAGGCTAGCATCTTCTTAACATGTGTAATTAAAGTTACACATTTTGTTTTTATAAACAATGAAATGGAAACATGATCTTATACACAGAGTGCTTCAATTACATTATATCATCATCTGAATGTCTAAAACATGGTTACTGGTTTCACAACATCTTAACCACAAGAGCTTATCCTATCTCTCAGCTGCTGTGATCATAATTTGATCTTGCACAGCTCATCATTACTGTAGGGCAAGACTCATCATTATTGTGGTGCACAGCTCATCATTACTGTAGTGCACAGCTCATCACTACTGTAGTACACAACTCATCATTACTGTAGTACACAGTTCATTATTACTGTAGTGCACAGCTCACCATTACTGTAGGGCAAGGCTCATCATTACTGTAGGGCACAGCTCATCATTGCTGTAGCGCACAGCTCATCACTGCTATCAGAGGTGCCCATACAATCTCCAAGGTGCACATGTAATCATCTTTCAGGTGCACAGTATATCTCTGAGGTGCACAACTTATAATCTTAAAGTTCATGTCTCATTCACCTCTAAGGTGCACATATATCTGCAGTGCAGAAATATCTGTACTGCACATGTATCTGAGGCACAGAGTATATCTCTGAGACACACAGTATATCTCTGAGGTGCACACATATATGAGGTACACAACTCATAATCTCTGAGATCATTACTCATCCAACTCTCAGGTGCACAACTTATAATCTTTGAGGTTCTTGACTCAAAGGTCAAAGAGCAATGAAGATTTGCTGAAAGAAATTAACTCACAAAGAGAAGTGGTTACTCACATCAGAAGACAGTATTAACTCACAAAGAGAACTGGTTACTCACATCAGAAGACAGTATTAACTCACAAAGAGAACTGGTTACTCACATCAGAAGACAGTATTAACTCACAAAGAGAACTGGTTACTCACATCAGAAGACAGTATTAACTCACAAAGAGAACTGGTTACTCACATCAGAAGACAGTATTAACGCACAAAGAAAACTGGTTACTCACATCAGAAGACAGTATTAACTCACAAAGAGAAGTGGTTACTCACATCAGAAGACAGTATTAACTCACAAAGAGAACTGGTTACTCACATCAGAAGACAGTATTAACTCACAAAGAGAACTGGTTACTCACATCAGAAGACAGTATTAACTCACAAAGAGAACTGGTTACTCACATCAGAAGACAGTATTAACTCACAAAGAGAACTGGTTACTCACATCAGAAGACAGTATTAACTCACAAAGAGAACTGGTTACTCACATCAGAAGACAGTATTAACTCACAAACAGAACTGGTTACTCACATCAGAAGACAGTCCACGTTTTTGGGCATGTCATGAGAAGGGGAAAGTCTGGGTGTGTCGTCACAACGGGGAAAGTTGGGAGGAGAGAGGTAAGGGGAGACCAAGAAAAAAAGATGCTAAACAGTTTGACACCATCGCCTGGAGGAAAATCAGTATCAGAAATGACTGGCAGAATATGAGACAGGAGGCTGTGGATAGACATGAACACCAATGCCATAAGGTGTGGACTATAAGAAGAAGAATTTCACCAAGAAGAATTTCACCATGAAGATTTTCAAACTTGTAACATTGATGTGCATGCTGCAATACAACCCAGAAGTAGTAACTGAGACTTGTGATCAATAAAGGAAATAACAAGGACAACCAAGACCAATACTTCACACAAAATATTAGATGCTCGCTGAGTTCTTTCATAATTAACATTTTATATTATTGTTATACAATGAGCTGTCAAGCTGAAAAATATCTGATGGCTGTGGAAGGAAAACGCAAAGGATAACATGGACAGACAGAAAATCCAATGAACAAGTCCTTCAAGAAACAAATGAAGATCGTAAACTGATTAGAGTCATTAGACGTAGACAGTCAAAATTTTTTGGGCATGTTATGAGAAGAAGTAACTTGGAGAACTTGGTGACGACTGGCAAGATCAAAGGGAAGAGACCAAGGGGAAGACCGGAAGTAAATACCTGGATGGCTTGGCCTAGAGGCATGGTTGGGACAGAAACACGGAGCTGATCCATGACTCTGGTGATCGAGTGAGATGGCAGAACATGACTACCCACGCTTATCGGCATGACACATGATGGATGGATGGATTATTGTTATTGTTGCCAATGGCAGCCCTTTAATATATGTATATATATATGTTTTCAAATTTCCCTGATTCACTGTTCGAATACACAATTTGATGTTATCAGTACTGTAGAAAACAATGATTTTTAAAATAAGAAACTGAACAAATATTCACTAAGATGAAAGTTCTGATATGAGTGGCAAGTTACTTGGCTCTAACAAATATGGGTCATGGGTTACTTGGCTAAAATAACAGTGGGTTACACGGGTTATATGACTATTATAAAATGGAGTTGAGGGTTACTTCACTATTGCAAAACAGATTATTGGGTTACTTGGCTATTGTTAGTGGGTTATGGGTTACTTGGCTATTGTAACATGGGTTTGTGGGTTACTTGGCCATAGTAAAAGTTGGTTATGGGTTACCTGGCTATTATAAAAGGGGTTTTTGGGTTACCTGGCTATTATAAAAAGGGATTATGGGTTACTTGGCTATCATAAGGGGGGGGGGGGGAGGGGGGGTCATCGGTTACTTGACTATTATAAAAGGGGATTATGGATTATTGGCTATTATAACAAGAGGGTTAAGGGTTACGGGGCATATATAAAAAGGGGTCATGACCTGAACAAAATTGGGAAACACTGTGTTAAGACAAGCATGATATATGGAGTCAGCAAACAACAGACACTGATTTTTCAGGGGCATAAAGTGAATTCAGAAGATCTCATTTGTTTGTTCCCATGAGCTCGGTGTGTGATGAGCTGAACTATACAGAAATGCATTAAATGTTCCTAATTACACTGGCCTGCTGGCTTGTGAGATCATATATACAAAGTCATCAGCATTACTTTCTTAAAACTCAGCATGAACAAGCCATGCTAACTCATTCTTTCTAACAAACAGTGCTAACTCAGTTCATACATAACCTCACATGTCCTATTTATGCAACATTTTAACCTAAGACATACTGATATTTATGGTCATGTACACACATTTCATGGTAAAAAAACATTCACATTCTTTCCTGTTTTTGGTCATCTTAAGGTGTATCAGTGTTAAGATTTGCGGTGGTACAGAGGTTGGTGCGCTTGCTAATCTAGACAGTGGTCTGAACTTAACTTCCTGTAGAAGCAGAGCTTTCCCCCAACCAGCATCTGAGATCAATTCAGCCTTGCAAGATAAGTATCAGATAATTTTCTGAAGTTTTTGGAAATTTTCTCTGAAGGAATGGTGGTGAGGGAGTGAGATTGTCATCCCTAGTTCATTACGCTGTGACTTAGTATATGTGATAGTCTAATAATTCACACCTTTAAAGCAGAATCTGCCACAGGAGCTATCCTTACTATTTAATTGTGTACCTACCTCTTTTCTGTCTTATATACACTAATCACTGCCCACATATTTATAGGTTCCATTGAGGTTGTCTGATTACACTGGCCCGCTCATTTATGAGTTAAAGTCATCAGCATTTCTCTATGAAACCCAGAATCAGCAAGCCACACCAATCCTACATACGCAACATTTTAATCTAAGACATACATACTATGTTGTATGGTATATGTACATACATTTCACGCCAGCAACATATTCCCATTGAAAAACTGTCGTAATATAATTTTTCAAAACACAAACATTTACATTTATGAAGACAAATCTGGCCTATTCAGTCACAATGAAATCGACATGTGTAATGACAAAGATAGATTATTCAGTCACATTAAGAACAATTAAATAAAGCTATGCTTTTATAGATTTCCTTCTCTGATCTTCAGGCTCTAAGCATTATACAGAAAAACAAAATATTTCTAATAAAATCAGGAAATCATAACAACATAGAGAATGAAGACAAGAGTAGGAAATCCCTGGAAACAAAGCTGTATGTAATTGTTTTTAATGTGAGGCTAGCATCTTCTTAACATGTGTAATTAAAGTTACACATTTTGTTTTTATAAACAATGAAATGGAAACATGATCTTATACACAGAGTGCTTCAATTACATTATATCATCATCTGAATGTCTAAAACATGGTTACTGGTTTCACAACATCTTAACCACAAGAGCTTATCCTATCTCTCAGCTGCTGTGATCATAATTTGATCTTGCACAGCTCATCATTACTGTAGGGCAAGACTCATCATTATTGTGGTGCACAGCTCATCATTACTGTAGTGCACAGCTCATCACTACTGTAGTACACAACTCATCATTACTGTAGTACACAGTTCATTATTACTGTAGTGCACAGCTCACCATTACTGTAGGGCAAGGCTCATCATTACTGTAGGGCACAGCTCATCATTGCTGTAGCGCACAGCTCATCACTGCTATCAGAGGTGCCCATACAATCTCCAAGGTGCACATGTAATCATCTTTCAGGTGCACAGTATATCTCTGAGGTGCACAACTTATAATCTTAAAGTTCATGTCTCATTCACCTCTAAGGTGCACATATATCTGCAGTGCAGAAATATCTGTACTGCACATGTATCTGAGGCACAGAGTATATCTCTGAGACACACAGTATATCTCTGAGGTGCACACATATATGAGGTACACAACTCATAATCTCTGAGATCATTACTCATCCAACTCTCAGGTGCACAACTTATAATCTTTGAGGTTCTTGACTCATCCAACTATCAGGTACACAGCTCATTATCTTAAAATCACACATCTCACCCTCTCTGTACTGCACCATATTTGTGGTGCACAACTCACCATTCTGAGGTGTACAATTCATCATTTTTGAAGTGTACGGCTCACTATCTCTAAGCAGCACATATCTCTGAGCTGTAAATATCATTTCAGATTATTAGCTATGAAGTATATCTATGAAGTGTACAGTTCACAATCTCTAAAGTACAAATCTTCATAGCATTCGAAAGTACACATCTCATAATCTATAAAGTGCACATCTCATCACATCTGAAGTGCACAGATTACCATCTTGAAAGTACACATGCCTCACAATTTGTTGTTCAGTATGCAGCTCATCATATCTGCTCTTTTAAGTTAGTTGCACATCCTTTTCTAGGACATCACAATCAGACCCAGCATTTCTTTTAGCCCTTGGTGGTTTTTTTAGGCATATTTACATTCAAGTAATTTGCCATTGCTTTCTCAATGACCGATGCTCATACCATTGTGAAAATCAACACAAGGTAGTCTGCTTCCACATCACCTGTGACTGATTTCGAGTGCGGTATTGAGAAACTGCATTCACTGCCTTAATGTCAGCTCTTTGCCAAAGGAATTTGACAGCCGTTTTACGGAAACTTAATTTGTGAAACATTTCAATTTGATTTCAATGTAAATGCATAAGTCAGATTTTCCAATACATTTTAATGATGAAACAGTCACAGAACTATCAAAATCACCCACAGTAATTAACAAAGAGATCAGCAAATAAAACAGAAATCCCTGCATATCTGAAATGAGGTTGTGTTGGAGGTGTATTCTTGGACAAAAGGAGCGAAGACAAACTTATAGTACCGGCAACATTGTTTTGCTAGAACATGGCAAACACTTAAGCAGATCTGGTAAGATGGAATCAAATCAACTGCAACACACAGAAACCACTTCCCTGTTAGCCACATCATAATGTTAACAATGGTGCCCTGAGACTACTTAATGACGACGACTGTCGACCCCATATTTTTCTCTCCCTTTCACATCCATGCATTTCTTTTCGTAACGTATATATGCTTCTCCTGATAACGAAAATTATTAAAATTTGAAACAAGAACTTATATATATGAAATAAATGATAAAGCCTAATGTACATTAAAAAAAAAAAAAAAACTACATACGGAATAAAACATAGCAATGGAATAAAAATGAAGAAAAAACAATTGATTTTAGAGCATTTAAAAGAAATGTAGAGTAATTTGTAAAATAATTAAACACAATGAAACACTTTGTTTATCTGAAGTAATGTAAGATATAGCTGAAAAACCACAAATGTCATACAAGGGTTATAAATGACAATAAATTTATAACAGTCCCCTTCTTCTGTATAATAATGTATGACATTTCAACATTAGAAATAGCTCAGTTCTGCTCAATGTATGAACACACATGTGCTATCATACAGGCATGCACACACACATATAAATTACCTAAAAATGTACGAACCTATTGTAAGCTGTATACTATGTATAAATGAAGCAAATAAATATACCAGTATAAATTCGTGCATTATATTCACTTTATTGTCTCAAACAAATTTCCCTGTCAACATACTGTTAAAAATACATTCTGAGAAGTGCAACCAACAACAACAAAATACACACTGTCTTTTATAGAAAAGCATGTGTACAGAATAAAAATGAAGATAATAAAGACATTCAAAACATACTGACCATGCCACTGTCAATTATAAATATAAATGAAAGCTATAAAGCCCTTTGCAGACAACCCTGATAAATTTACTTGTGTGATTTTAATTATACAATTATTTCGTCTCATTTTAACATGAAACCTCTGAACAGATTAAAATAAAAGCTAGAAAATCACACCAAGCAATTAATTTATGGTGATTTTCTTGAACTACAGAACAAATTGTGTACAAGCATACAAGTTTGCTATATTTCTGTATGTAAACTATATGATTGCAATGTTTTGCATTATTTCTGTCTGTAAACTGTGTTAGCAATATCTTGCATTATTTCTGTCTGTAAACTCTGTGATTGCAATGTCTTGCATTATTTCTGTCTGTAAAGTGTGTTAGCAATGTCTTGCATTATTTTTCTCTATAAACTCTGTAATTGCAATGTCTTCCATTAATAATGGGGTGTGTCTTCACCACTAATCCCTGATTTGCATTTCGGTGAATAGAACTAGAAGAGACGTCTGATGAGAGCTCTCGTGTGTTTTTTATGAATGGTGCTATTTATAGTGCTTATTCGTCAGTTGTAAACAAACTTGCATTCTTTCATACAAACTGTACCACCCCATACTAGTACTACTTTTGTCTTTCATCTCTCAATGGATCACTTGCTCTCAGCCAGCTCACACCAAGCCATTCATAGATGTTTCCATAACTGGCTGGACTCGACTGCCACAGACTTCTACTGGATCAGAGCCGGGCTCAAACCAACCCTCCTTAGTTGCCTTTGACAGCATGCATGGCAAGTTACACTGTCACTACTTTGTTTCCTTTTAAGGGCACCAGTAACACACACAAAGAACAAAATATATTTTGATATCTTCATTTGAGAATTTCCCTGCCTCTTAAGCTAAGCTTACATGCCTTTCTTCATCATTTAACAAAGAAACAATGCATTTTACAATGTAATTCCACTAAGTAATATCAGTTTTTGAGGTGGACATACAGGTTTTGACTAACACGCACAGGTCTCCAACTTGCCACCAACAATCCCTACATTACAAATCATTATTTACAACCACAATCCCTATAATAAAAATCATTGTTTAAAATCACAATCAGATTTCAGAGGTCACAATCAATTTATATTGCATGGAAAAAAACAACAACTCACAACTACCTTATTTGAACAAATGTGTTAACTTACACAAATACAACCACTTGGAAAATTGCTCCAGTTTAAAAATAACATAAAATTGTGTCTGTGTAATATAAACATAAGACATTTCTACAGATGGACTCACAAAAAATAAGATCTTTATTGTCCCTATACGTCACTAAATAATACACATACAAGTAAGAATATAATTCTTTTCAGGAAATAACAATAAGCCTCACGTCTAAATACATCAAAAGAAGTAACAATTTTTCTGTCTCAACAAACAGATAAAATAATTACAACCATGTGTCTACCTTCACACGCAAATAATACTTTGATCATGTGAACAAATGAACGAGAGTGTAGTCAGAAAGTAAAACTATAACATTTGCACAGTAAGAAAAGACAAAGAATGCATATGTTGATTACAAATAATGTTAAATAATGATGCATATGTGCAACCAAATTAAAGCATTAAAAACTGAAATCTTGGATGATAACTTGTAGAAAGGAAAAAAAAAAGCACTTAGTTACAGCCATTATTTTACAAACAAGATAACCAAAAAAAAAATATTTATATCTGTCTACCTACTCTGTGGCGAAGGGGTTATGAATACAATTCATAATCCTGCCTTTTTAAAAAAAGAAGTTGCATATTCCTTACAGGACGTTGCAGTCAACACCAGCATTGTTCAGCTGCTGTTGATGTTCTTGGCAAGATTACGCTCAGTAGTTTGCCACTGTTTTCTGAGCGACCGGCTCACATACCCCCCATAAGTAACCAACGCGACGTGATCCGCTACCAAATCTCGTGCAGCTGTGTTCCACATGTGGATATACAGGATTACAGAGAAAGTCGTTAACCCCTTCGCCAGGGAGATTGTACCGTGTTCAAAACTCAGATGTGGGAGATTTGGAAGCAGACCACCTTGCGTTGGTTTCCATACTATGGTATGAGTGCCGGTCATTCACAAAGTAATGTCAAACTACTCAAAATAACTTGCCAATAAATTGCAAACAACAAAAAAAATGCTGGGGTTGGACTGCGACGTCCTGTAAAGGATATTTAACTAACTTTACCTACTTACTTAGCTGTCTGCCTGCCTACTTATTTTGTCTGCCTGCCTACCTAAAACTGACAACATTATAATTCTGCTGAGACCAGACTGTACAAGGCAAAGTAACCTACAATTTCAGGAACATTCCCTGCTTCAGATATCAGATTGTATCTGTACGAGCTGGGGACATGATATAGTTGGGTAGCTGTTTTTCAACTTGGTGTGCCCAGGGTGATTCTACAACCTAGCCATATAGCAGTCATGATTACCATAAAAGTCACATTGCGAAGTGACAGAGATGAATCAGTCACCTGGCCCTTGATGTGCAAATAGAAACAACGAACAGAAAGTCAAGGTGAAGGATAGTCGGATGGCAGATACTGTCATGAGGTGTGACGATTAAGGCAAACTTATGCGTGTGACTAGTTTTCTTCCTCACCCTTACAGACCACACAGTTGGAAAAATAAATAAATAACTGCTATGATTTAGGAGCGGCTGGCTGAGTGGCTAGAATTCTGGATTCTCCTTTGAAAGACCCAGGTTTGAATCCTCAGTAAGGTGTGGATTTTTTCTGTCAGGGCAAAAAGAAAACCCTAACCTGCACAGTTCGCGGCGACTGCCCTAGCCAGGTGGCCTTAATTCCTCAGGCTCAAGACCCCCCTGCCATACACTGCAAGGTACTATATTGGCAGTAAATGACAGTGTTTTTTTTTTTTTTTTTACTAATAAACAACACAACTACCATGCTTCAGATAGAGAATCTATGAGTCAAAATAAAACATGAAAAATATCTTCCATAGTGTAGTCCCATCAGGTCCCATGCCTATAATGTATCATGTACTTCAGCTAGATTTCACCAAGAATCCCATGGATCAAAACTCGGAGTCATATCTCTCATGAGAGCTCTCCTATGATTAGGGAAGGATGGTTCTGTTGAGACGTTTTCATATAGGATTAACATTTAAGAGTCAGGTATTATCATATATTTGTATGTTTCAAAATTATATTTAATATTCACATACATAGTTTCACCCAATGGCTTGCCCTGTATAGAACATCCCCCATAGGTCTCTTGAAATTTCACTCTATAGGCCAGAAATCCTGCCTCTGTTGCTATTATGTGTAAATTACCTATCACATCTTTAATCCATTGTGGTCTTCCTCTTCTCCGATAACTTCTCTCCCTATTGATCTTTTCTATACTTTTGTGTCATTTTACACGTAAAATATATTTTGCATTTTCCTTATGTTTGTTTGGCTCAATAATCAATCTTCTCCAACAATGAGTTCTCGTGGACTGATCTTTTTGTTCTTTCCATCCAATGAGAAACCTCTTCTGGTACCAACCAGCAATTGTATGGGCGTCATAATTAATAAAATAAGAATAAAAAGAAATGAAAAGTTTAGTAAAGTTATCTGCATTGAACGCTGGTCTCCCATCACAAACGATGAAACATATCAGCCCTAAAGATGAGCTCTCATCCTATAAACTTTAACTTAGCAGGTTTAAGTAGTTCAGATTTTCAGTAATGGCAACCTACACATATCTAAATGCATCAGTGTATATGCAAACAGTTAGTTAGTTAGTTAGTCGACAAGTCATCCTCATTGCACATCAAACCATTCAGTCCATAAGTGCTCGGATTCCCTCCTCAGCAAATCCCGCAGCGTGTAGCGGCTAATGACACCAGTTCTTTGTTGGTTTATCAATCTTCTTTGGCTTCCTGCGTAGTGTTCTTGTTTGGCCACACCTCTTTTAATTTGCTATTCTCGCAGTCTGACCGTGGTTGTAGATTCACAGTCATCACTTGGTTCTCGCAAAAGTCTTACTTCTCATAGAGCATTCAGAATGTCAGCCTGGTCCATGGCGCGGCCGCCCTCCACAGTAGCCTTACCTGCGAGCTTGTCAGCCCGCTCATTTCCTTGTACTCCCGCATGCCCTGGCACGAAGATGAAACTAATCTTTGCCAGCCGAGACCGCTCCAGAGACAGCAACCACTCTCTTTGGATCCACCCCATCTTTACCTCTTGAGCATGCTCATTGAGTCGCTAAAGAAACATGCCCTAGTGAATGTCTGTGTCTAGAGTCATGTTATTGCTTTACTTACTGCCATGACTTCCATAGTCAGGCTACTTGTGGTTAAAGCAACAGCACCAGAATCTTCCTTCACAATTCTCCCTTCGGCCTAAGCCGTAAAGGCCCATGAACTTCTCACTCTTTGAACGACTGACCAATCTGTGTAAATGACAGCATCACTGTCTAACGAACTCTCGAAAATCAACGCTTGTACTTCCGCCTCCACAGCAGCCGGATTTTCTTGTCTGCATTTTCTGTCTAGTTGGATGCAAACTGAAAAGGATGTGCAGAAGTCTGTTGGCACTTGTACCTACTCCTCGCCAGGTTCTAAGGCCTCAAGTGAACACACCTGTTGAAGAATATCTTCGGCTTGACCTATCCACGACCTTCCTCTTTTTAATCTGCTGCCCTTTACCTTCTTAATTTCACTGTGCAGTGGATGTTGTGTGTTTGCACTGACTCTGAGGTAGGCACAAACTCTGCAAATTTGTATTCCGTCTCCAATGGTTGGAAAAATCACAAATGCAAATATGAAAATATTCACAATGTTTTTTGTTTTTTTTTGGTTTGGAAGGGGGGAGAGATGCAGAAAAGTTTGTTTTCGAAAATGGAAAATATCCACAAACAAATGGGTAAGATAATGATGAACAACAACACCCAAAAATGTTTGGTGAGATATGGCTGAAAGTTAAGAACCACTGGAAATTGGTGAGATATGGCTGAAAGTTAAGAACCACTGGAAATTGGTGAGATATGGCTGAAAGTTAAGAACCACTGGAAATTGGTGAGATATGGGTGAAAGTTAAGAACCACTGGAAATTGGTGAGATATGACTGAAAGTTAAGAACCACTGGAAATTGGTGAGATATGGCTGAAAGTTAAGAACCACAGGAGACTTGGTGAGATATGGCTGAAAGGTTAGAGCCACGGGAGACTTGGTGAAATATGGTTTAAGTTAAAAACCATGGGAGACTTGGTGAGATAAGATTGAAAGTTAAGAATCATGGGAGACTGGGTGAGATATGGCTGAAAAGTTAAGAATCACTGGAAACTTGGAGATATATAAGTGAAAGATAAAAACCATGGGAGACTGGGTGAGATATGGCTGAAAGTTAAGAACCACAGGAGACTTGGTGAGATATGGTTGAAAAACATGATACACTACAGGCCTGATGTGGTCCAAAAGTTGATGGATGTCTACAATATAGAACTTCTTGCAGTGTAAGCTGTTTATATGGTCATCAATGAAACAGCCATCAAAATAAAATTACACCAGCCTAATTACAAGTGAATCTGTTTAACACCTCTTGACTACATTCTGTTCGTTTGTGTCAGTCACTTTACTAGAAAACCCTCACATACAACATACGAGGGGAAGTCAATAAGTAAGTCACAAGTAGCTGTAGAAAAATAACTAAATATGATAACAACTTGCAACCAGTTTATTTGTATACATACATTGCCCCTTTATTTCTCAACATAATTTCCACCAACATTGATGCACTTATCCCATCGTTTTATCAGTCCTTCCAAACCGGCTGCATAGAACTGCATGCTCTGATTTCTAACCCACGTTTTCACTTCACATTCAACTTCGGCGTCATTCGCGAAATGTCTCCCACCAAGGTGGGTTTTCAGTGAACCAAAAAGGTGGAAATCGCTAGGGGCTAAGTCGGGGCTGTAAGGTGGATGTTCCAGAACTTCCCACCTTAGCTGGTTAATTTTCTCCTGAGTTAATCGAGCCATTTGTGGTCTGGTATTGTCAAGAAGAAGTAACATCCCTCTCGTCAGCCGCCCAGGACATTTTCTTCGAATTGCATCATGAAGCATCAATAGAACTTCACAGTATGATTCAGAATTCACATTGTCACCTTTCTTCTTGAAATTGGTTAAAAGCACTCCTTGACAATCCCAGAACATTGTCAGCATAACTTTCCCTGCTGATGGCGTAACCTTGAATTTTTAGACACAAGGTGAAGAAGGATGTTTCCATTGCATTGAAGCACGCTTTGATTCGAGCTGGTAGTCAGCATAAACAGGAAGCATTTCCTTATGAATGTCCTTTGCAGGCTGTCCTTTTGCCCACAAAAAACGCACAACAGCACGTTGCTCTTTGGTTGTGCACGCCTTAAGTACTGTCGCCATTTTGTTTTATGTGCTGCGCATGCACATGAGACACCAAGCTCCACCTGATGAACAGGAATATAAAGCTCAATGTTGCTGTCACCTAACGACACCTGTAGAAAACACCAACTACAATTACCTGCCATTCCACAGAACTGTGTGACCTACTTATTGACTTGCCCTCGTACAAAAAAAAAGGGCAAAAACTTTATCTACCTAAGCAGTAAATTGAACTAAAAATGGCAAAATGTGAAGGATACTTAAATGATACACTTAAAAACTACCTAATCTCAATAAATAATACAGAATCAAATAAAACAACCAAGGTTCACCTTCATGTGATATTAAACTTAAGTCTACAAACATTAACTACTCTCTCATGATAGACAACCCAAATATAAGCAAAATGTAATGAAATATAATTAGGAGGCAATTCACGCCTTATGAATTTAAGGAAGGTTAAATTAAAATGCACAAACATTTCCATTAACCAAGTAATTACACATGACCATTAACTATATAATTACTCCACTCCACTGGTGTCATCTATCTTATGCCGCTCTCTGTAGCTTCACATCTTCATCGATACATCTGTGCAAGCCTGTTTTATAAATGTTTTCTTTGGTCGACTTCCTTTTCCCCCCAATATCACACAAACAATCACACAATATAATATATATTAAATCACTGATTTATATATATATATGTATATACACAATAAATTATTCATATAAAAACAGGTATCAAGAACAGAACATTTGCAAGAAATTTAGCAATGGTGAAAACATGCTAAAACGAACTATCCGTGTCTTTGATTGTTGTGCTGTTGGTAACAAATGATTTCAGTGCAACAGTTAGTGCACATGTATAAAACAGTCATGAATTATATTTCACCAAGACTCACTCATCAAATGGTGCTATCTTCACATGGCTTCAATAAGATTTCTTCAATTATTAACTTTCTCAGCTACAGAAGACTATAATTATTTCTATACAACATTTAAAATGTGCGTATTGTTAATATAAAAAAAAAAAAAAAAAAAAAAACGAAATATTTTCTTCTTCATTTTTGTTCTCTTTAACTGCGATTACCTGCCCCTAGAGGAAGTATAATCATCTTCAAGGACTTCGATATTCCCCTCGTATAAGAGTTTCTTCCACTTTCTGTACAGTTTATTCCATTTCCTGTTCCTGTAGCAACTGTTTCTGTGATTGGCCTCCTGCTTTCCCTCTAACCTGCACTAACATGAGCTGGAACACATTTTAGCCCTCAGTGCACATATTTTTTATCCAGCACACAAGTAGATGATACATCGATGAAATGTACGCAACAGTCATACGGGGGCTCGTCCACCAACTGTAATACTGGTAGCTCATGAAGTAAGATATTTGCTGACAACACTCCAAAACTTATAGGTAATACGCATCTACAGTACAGTACCCTCTTAGGGATAGGTGCTGATGACATTCTTATTAAATGACTGAACCATTTCCATATTGTATCAAATTAAAAATAAACCAGTAAATTGGTATAACATAAAACTATTTCATGTGAATTTATACATCTGAAGGTATTTAAATAGCAAAGGTTTACACTGTAAGACCAGTAAACCATATGATCTTAAAACTAACCAGTGTGGATTCTTTTACAATAAAACTATTCAAGCAATGTGCTTTTTAAAAAATTACCTGAACAGCATAAAAAACAAATGGTACACAAATAGTGCATATTGCTTGGCCTTCATCCTTCTAGTATATTCATGATCATATTAGAAAATGTCCTTTAAACTTGCCAGAACATTCTCCGCATCAGACTTAAATGTGCAGCCTAGCTATTTCTGTATTTCCTCATTTCAGATGATATGGTATACTGGAAATAACATTCTCGCATTGTTCCTATCCAGTCTTATTTCACCGTTCCCTGCCACTGAATAATGTTTACCACACGATGTGACAAAGGATGATAAGCATCCTTTCCTTGCCCCCCTGTCCCGTACTGTGTCACTTCGTCTATTACTGAATACTATGCTTACTACACTGTAAAGGGGTTGAAACATGGCAGAGCAGTAGCAGTGCTGCCAGCAGGGGATGCCAAGGATTTGACTGCCTCTCTGCTGTGGCACCTCTGATGATTGGAAGCCTCAAGCTGCGTTTGCTCCCTGGTTGAGTTCATTCTGCTACTACTGCCACATGAGGTGACAAAGTATAGTAACATCCTTACTTTGCTCCCTGTCCCATAATGTGCTACTTCCTGTTACTAAACAGTTTACCACATAAGGTGACGAAACATGGAAAGTGTTCTTTTCTTTCCTCTTGATACTTAATAAGGTGGTGCTTGCAATGCTATGTGGCCAAACCAAATAAAAGCTTCAGTCACAGATTATGACACTTCCCTTTTTAATTTAACACTATATTTACCACACAAGACAATGAAATGTAGAAAATAACATGTCTTCAATGATTCTGTTACATATTATATCACACCTCCCTGTTATTTAATACCATGTTTACTATATAAAATGATAAAATATATAAATTAACAAGCCCTCATAGCTTCTGTCACATTTCATGTCACTTCTCCCATATGAGGTGACAAAACACACAAAATGACATTCTTTCTGTCTTCAGTGACCTTGCTGGTCTGCAGACGTGCAGCAAACGTGACAATAAACAAACCAATAGAACATCGCTAACTCTATCAGCAGACCCACAATAACATAATTATTCAAAGAGAATTAAAAAACAGAACCACCCTCTTGCACATAGCAGAAATGAAACAAATATGCATATACACATGCAGTGTTTGCAATTAAATATACTATTTTCAACAAATATAAAATTAGTACAAGGGAAACAAGAATAAATATATTTTCTTTCTGTCGGACTGCTTTAACTCCCACGTTGTAGAGAAAAAAAAAAGAAGGACTTGCATTGTCAAACACCAAAACAGTTTTCTGTTGTAAATGGGGCAGTGCCACAGATAAGAGACAATTGCATCACTGACAGCCCTTGATGACAGCAATACTACCGCTCTAGCATGAATAATTATTTACCAACAGTTAGTATAACAAAGGCTTTTAACACACAGGAAAATATGAACAATTACATGTTCTTTGTTTCTTTTTCTTCTTCTGCTGCTACTTTTGAACTTGCATGTCATTTCTGGTTATTCAGTCTGAAGACTAGTATGAAGTTTCTGAACATATCACTTCTCCAATCCGAATGTGAGATTTTCTCATAAACATATTCTTGGCAAGATAATATGGCGGTTTCCCCTTGATTTCACATGTTTATAAACCTTTGGGTTTTAAAAATAAAAAACTCGGGAGTTTAAAAACTTGTATTTGTATTATAGATCTAGCATCAATGCACATGTACATTCTTTGTTTTGGCCCTCTTCAACTGCTGGGGCACAACTTAAAGGCAACAGTAAATACTGACCATAACACCCATTCCTTTAGGTCATGGAAGATACTGGGCTCAATACTATATCCTCAACATGTCATAATAGCTAGTACATGAGCTCTTTACAACAGGAAAGCAAATACTGTCCAGATTTCAATCATTTATGACTGAGCATCGGATCTTTTTGGGAATTTCCAGTTTCCAATCATTCATCAGTGAAGATCAGATCTTGCTGTGTAATTCAGCAGAAAAATAAACAACTATGTTTATATCCCTTTGCTGCTCCTCTTGAATCCAAAGTATGGCAACACAATGTTTGTTAAAACTTGACATATCATTACATTAGAGTGGCTTAGAAGTTTGATGTTCAGCTTCTAACTTGCAGTAACGAATTACGACAAGATTCATATTGTCCACCTCAATGTGGCAGTTATGTGCCATATATCTGAGTGGCCGAGAAGGAGGTTGCCCATCTCTAACTTGCAGTTATGTATCATTACATTTGAGTGGCATTAAGTGTATTGTTTACCTCTAAAACAAAAAGTGCACATTTTGAAACCAATTTTTATTCAGACATACACGATTATATCATAATGCTTCTTGATTTTGTGAACAATGCTGAGATTCTCCTTATGTGATAAGATGATGTATGTAGGTATCCATCTGCAATGAAGCGATCCTTTACAAACCCGAACTCTGTACAGACCCACCCTCTTCTTGTTGCACACTGCACGAGTCCAACAGATCCATGTGTACCATCCCTGTGCATCCTAGACACACTCAACCTCTTCCCACAGCACACTGCATGAGTCCAACACATCCATGTGTATCCTGGACACACTCAACCTCTTCCCGCAGCACACTGCATGAGTCCAACACATCCATGTGTATCCTGGACACACTCAACCTCTTCCTGCAGCACACTGCATGAGTCCAACACATCCATATGTACAATCCCTGTGTATCCTGGCCACACTCAACCTTTCCCCACAGCACACTGCACAAATCCATGTGTATCCTGGACACATTCAATCTCTAACTGCAGCACACTGCACAAATCCTAGACATCCATGTGTATCCTGGACACATTCAATCTCTAACTGCAGCACACTGCACAAGTCCAACACATCCATGTGTTTCCTGGACACACTCAACCTCTTCCCGCAGCACACTGCATGAGTCCAACACATCCGTGTATCCTTCTTGCATTTCCTGGACACTCTCACCCTCTTCCTGCAGCACACAGGACAATACTAAAACATGCAGGTGTATCCTCCCTGTGCATCGTGGACACTCTCATCCTCTTCGATATTTTCAACTTGAGTGCACATCATTTTAATGTTCATCTGGTCAATGGTTGATAAGAAGTGGGACATTTACAGTTATATCTGATTCTGATATACCCACATTGCTATCATTGACAATACTACACAGTTCATGCACTGAGCTGAGATCCTCCAAGTGTGAACTGAAAAGTTGGTGGTCAGATCACAAACGGACAGTCTCAAGTGCAACAAAGACAGCACTTGATGGCCATTCATGGTACCATCCCTTGAATGCAACGAAAAAAAGGAAGGTAGCTTGAATGTCTTGTCCAGTAATATGTCCACACACACATAGTGGACATGGGAACAATAAAGGCAATCGTGTAGCAGATGCTGACATGAGAGAGTGACAGGACTTCACATATACTAAGCCACTTCATTAGGATGAACTAAAAAAGACTGTTAGATTCATACAAGAGACGACATTGCAGTTGTAGACATGTTTCAGGCGAACGAAAGAAGAAGAAGAAGAAGAAGATTAGGATGTGGAGTGATAATATCCCCTTTTCCCTTCTACTCTATCCCTTTCAGAAACACGTCGGGTAAAGTTAATTTTACGAGGCTGCATGCATTCCCTCTGCCATGGAGGGTTGAACCAAGACCACCGTACAACATCCACTAATCTACCATACAAGATACAGAAACTGTACATTCACCTCAAACTAACACTCATGATTGATTTTGAACAACTGAGTCAGAAATAAATGATTATGTGAGCATTTCTCCTTCTTGCTTAAAGGTAATCTCAGAGACTCTTTCAGGTGCATAAGAAGTATTTTACAACGTACAGAAAGTCCTTGTGCAGTTGCAAACAGTTATAACTTTACATGTACGAATGCCAGACATATACACACACACAAAGTTATAACTTTACATGTATGAATGCCAGACATATACACACTCACAAAGGGTTGTTCAATGAGATACTACCACTGGGGTGTCAGTCAGCATGGGAGACCTTCATATATTCTAGGCCAGGTGTCACGAATTGGCCGCCTTAACATCCCAGAATATTTTTCTCGGTCTCCAAATTTGAGAGACCAAACTGAGAAAGAATGAATTAATCACGCTACTCCACGGCTATCTAGTCGTGAGGTAAGATTATTCACAAAAAGCCTCTAGCCATGACGTAAGCTTGCAGATGGCAAGTAAAATGGCAACTAGATAATTAGTATACACCTTGGGAAACTGCTGACCCAGACATGCTGAATCAACAATGACTGGGCCATGGACTGTGTAATTAAAACTGACCAGGCTGACACCTGATAAGCACAGGTAGGAAACCACCCAGGCGTGAACAACATTGACACAGGGAGAGATAATGGCCCCAGGGCGGTACAAAAGCCTGGTCCACTCGGACTGGCAGACTCTGCAAGGTGTGAAATCACTGATAAGACTGTGAAACTGATCTGGGGCTGGCAACGCAAAACCATCCAGGTGTGACACTATGGTGAAGGCTAGTGTGCATGCAGAAAGAATTTTATGACTGGACAGACTTGAAGTTAATTGCAGTTAACGTCAGGAGGAGATAAGAAAAATTTATGAATGGAATTCCTGGGAGATAAGTGTCTACTGCGAGGCTAGGTATAAAAACCCCTGCTAGACTTTTCCTCTTTAGATTAAATCTGACTTCAGAACAGGTAGGAACTATCTCAATGTTTGTAGTCATATGAAGGATTTCTTAGTAACTATGCAACAGTCTTTTAGACATATGAACTTTCAGTCGATATCTGATCTAGGTTATTCCAAGAACTATCTTTGGCGTAGGTTACTTGAGTGTGCGTTCTAAGTTCTGTGTTCAATATCATTGTGCTTCATGTATTACTCTTCTGAGAAGTAGAAACTTATGGAAGGCAGGTCTTGTCTAGATATACTTGAGGTGTCGTAGCAGATGCTTGCCATCTCTTTCTAAACTAGACTAGTCTCGTTTTTGGTGTGTGCATTTGTTGTACAGAATATAGTCAACTGACTATTTATTTAATTCTTACAACAGCAGTAACTAAGTGTGATTAAACCGGGCAGCTCAGCAAATATAGCTGGTCTGTTTGGTCACTTCAATTAGACTTGTTGTATATCTCATTTTGTAGCTATACAATATTAGTACTCATTAATAATGCCTGATGCTATTATGTGAGTATCATTAGATGTCTATCTTGAAGTAATATAATGTTTACGGATATGTTGGATGTATGTATGTGTAATTTCATTTCGTATACCTACAAACTAACTAGTGCATTATGCTATTATGTTAAAGTATCATAATATGTCTAGTTTAATTAATGTTTTATGTGTATTTCATGTTTGGTATATTGATTTGTCATATGCTAGCCTATCAATATGACGTGTTATATTATGGTGTGCGCATTGGCACACTAACCATCGATTGCATTTGTAGCAGAGGTGTAATGGTACAGACATTACCCACAAGTGTTATGGGGTATATGGTGCTAAACTTTCTCAGTGTATTGTGGGCGTGCGTCCACGGTAATGCATGGAAACCTGGCACAGCTATTGGTCACGGCTTGTAAGCCCGGATGATCAGGCATTGTTATAATACCCTTACCGACCCTGTGAGCTGCTAAACTAACATTGGACGGAGCGGCTGTACGACACAGAATTTCTGTATTAGCGACATGGACATGGGGCGGCAGAAATGTAATCATTACAGGCGTGTGAGACAATTGAAAGCCCCGTCCCAGACTAAAGACAGTAGGGAGAAGGAGGATGGTGAACACAGGAGAGCTGGAAGATAAACTTGGCCAGACTGGTCATTGTATATGTTTGTGTTATGATATGTTTTAATTAGGATTGCGCTGATGTAGAACTGATATAACACATTCTCGACTTTCTTTCAAGCTCTCACAAGGAGCCCTATGTTATAGATCTCAAGACTAGAGACTACTGACTAGGAGTGTCAGGACTGACAGGATCTCAGAATACCGGCAAGCTGTTCTTTTTCTTTTTTGAGTCTGCTGGAGAGTGGGGATCTGGACCACAGTTCCAGATAGATGAAGTAACAAGTAAAGTTACGTAATGTTTGTCATCAATATCAATATGTATATGATTTCATCATCCTCATCTTGAACCATCAGATGTCTATGATTATGATTAGTAAATAAATGTTGTAGTATTGTAACTCATAGTTCTGTCGTTATCTTTTAATTCCAATTGTGCATACGTGTTGTGTGTGTACATTGGTGGGGGTTCACTTACACACCAAGGAAGGGAGCAGTCAGGGAGAAAAACCTGTACTGAGAATAGTCGTCTATATTCATATATTTAGACTTAAACATCTATCTCAGCTAAACTTCTCTTTCCTGATCCTTGGCGAATATTCAGCACAGTTCATTTCAATTTTGTAACGAGCCACTAGGAACTGTACGTTGGATATTCAAGGGCTTAATCTGTAGTTCAGCCATATAGATTTTGTCCCTAGTCAGTTTCTGACTATCTGGGGTTGCTCGCCCGTGAATAATACATTCATCTAGCCGGTGGGGCACCCCGACTTCTGACAGATATATTCTAGGCCAGGCATGATGAGGTAGGGTGACCAGTTGCTTAACTTGATGCCTTTCCTTTCAAGATAGTTCCCAGAAATGAGTCTGGTACCCATGTTATGAAGCTGGGTCTACCTCAGGTAGCCGGCTCTATGGCAAAGAGGTTACGAATGCAAATAGCAATCTTGCATACTATGTTTGAAACACAGCTTCAGGAGATGTGGAAGCAGATCACATTGCGTTGGTTTCCAGACAATGGTATGAGTGTGCTGGTTGTTCAGAAAGCAATGGCAAACTACTGAATGTAAACTTGCCCAGATATCACAAACAGCCAAAAAAATGCTGCAGTTGACTACAACTTCCTGTAAAGGATATACAACTAACTACCTCAGAGCTGGACTGGTCAGAAATAAGTATGTTATTATTGCTGGAGGTCACACCCTTACAATAAATGCCGAAGGAGTGGGTGGCCTAATCGTTAGGGCACTGGGTGCATACATCCTGAGTTGTAATCATTGTAAGGCAATTACTTTGGATCTATCGGAGGTAAAATACACAATTCTAGGCTTGGACATTGTGTGGTAACTGCTTGGGCAAATTGCCTTTACTTTCTCTGTCCTTCAAGAGCCTTTCCAGCATACACCAGCACACGTACTGAATGCTGCAACAACAGCTGTTCTGTTCCAATAAGTACCGTGTAACTGTTGAATTACTACATTTCTATCTGAACTTTACATAAACAGGAATTTGGTATGATGACTATAATTTGACTAAAAATGGTATGAATGCTGGTCATTCAAAAAGACATGGCAAACTACTGAACGTAAAATTGCCAAGATATCATAAACAGCCAAAAAATACTGGTGGTGATTGCGATGTCCTGTAAACTTGCAAACAAAAAACAACTTGTTTTTATTTCTATCTGTTGTTGAGGGCTTAAGTCTAACTTAGTGAAGCGCAACATTTGCTTGATTTTTTTTTCTGTTCCAATTATATAATCAGTCATAGTTAAAGCTCCTGTTTTCACGCCATACTGGCATATTGGAGATTTGTTTCTGGGCCTGTATTTTGTGCATCAAAGGGCATCTCATGGAAGATGCAACGCTAGCCCCCTTACATTCCAGAAAGCTTTTTGTTGCCTATTTTGTGTGGCTGAGTTGAACTCACAGCCATGTGGTCCAAAACATCCCACCTCAAGAAGATCTGAGCTGATAACCTCAAGGTTGAGAGGAGAGTGTGTATGCCACTTCTTTACCCTTTTCTCCTATTATTTAGTAGTCAGTAAAAAAATGGTGTTTCCAAATTACAAAAATTAATATTTATAAAGCAATTTTCAATAGTTCAGCTCCATGATGATGTTAACTATCAATTTGTGACATTAATGCATCTAAAGTTATGACAGTTTAAAACAGCATAAAAACTTTTATAGACACCCTGTGCGCCTACACAACAAGTGTACAGTCAATCTGATACAGCCAATCGCAAGTGTTCGGACATGATGTGATGATAGTGTAGAAGATTACAGGTGTAATGCTGTGCTAACTGGCGTCCACTCGGCTGTCTAAGCGACTGAAGAGACGAACACGTCTGGCGTTGTGTGTTGCCGAGTTGATGACATCCATCCATCTGCAGGAATACATGAAAACACTGTTATTGTTCCGATTATACCTTTACCAGAAGTGCTATCACTCTGATTATACCTTTTTTTTTTTAAATGTTGCATATCCCTTACAGGATATTGCAGTCAACACCAGCAATTTTCAGCTGCTGTTGATGTATTAGGCAAGTTTTTACATTCAGTAGTTTGCCATTGATTTCTGAAAGGCCGACTCCCATACTAACACATTATAACACAACGTGACAAGGTCTGCTGCACAAATCGGTCACGGCTGCATTTCGAACGCCTGGTAAGCGGCTCATGAACCGCGTTTGCAAGCCGTTGGCCACGGAGACCGGCTTACACCTTTACTAGAAGTGTTATCACTATGAATATACCTTTACTAGAAGTGTTATCACTGATTATACCTTTACTAGAAAAGCTATCACTCTGATTATACCTTTACCAGAAGTATTATCACACTGATTATACCTTTACAAGAAGTGTTATCACTTGGGCTATACCTTTACTAGAAGTGTTATCACTTGGGCTATACCTTTACTAGAAGTGTTATCACTTGGGCTATACCTTTACTAGAAGTGTTATCACTTGGGCTATACCTTTACTAGAAGTGTTATCACACTGATTATACCTTTACTAGAAGTGTTATCACTATGATTATACCTTTACAAGAAGTGTTATCACTATGATTACACCTTTACTAGAAGTGTTATCATACTGATTATTCCTTTACTAGAAGTGTTATCACTTGACTATACCTCTACTAGAAGTGTTATCACTATGATTATACCTTTACAAGAAGTGTTATCACTATGATTATACCTTTACAAGAAGTGTTATCACTATGATTATACCTTTACTAGAAGTGTTATCATACTGATTATTCCTTTACTAGAAGTGTTATCACTTGACTATACCTCTACTAGAAGTGTTATCACACTGATTATTCCTTTACTAGAAGTGTTATTGCTTTGATTTAATTTCTTTTGACAACTGATTATTTTACATGCTATGAGAACATCTCTTGTCTTTTTATTATTATTTGAATATCTCTATTTGTTCCCTAAGACTGTCTACATTGCTACCTAAATATGTGTATAGTCTTCGTGGTGAAGTGGTCAAGCCGTTTAACTCGGTCTCCGAAGGTTGTGGGTTTGATTCCGGGCCGCGTCCTTCGGTTCACGAGTTAAATTTTTCGGAGACTCCTGTGGGTCATCGCTAGAGCTATGGAGTTTGTGCTTTGTGCGATGCTTTCCACGCTGCGGAAGGAGACCGAGCCATATGGAATAAAACCTTGTGCAATGAAGTCGACCCTGTTGACTTTTAAGCAACTTCCTAATGAAAGGTTTCATAAGTGAGATAAAGTTATGCCAAATACAGCCCAAGACATGCAGAAAGGTTCCTTTAGTATTTATTTTGCTTCTGGGCTTATATTTCCTGGATCAAAGGGAACCTCATGGAAGATGTGGTCAGTATAACACTAACCCCTTACATTCCAGAAAGCCTTGTGTTGCCCATTTTATGTGGCTGAGTAGAACTCACAGCCATGTGGTTAAAAAAAAACCCACCCTATCTCAAGAAGGATTTGAATCGATGACCACAAGGTTGAGAGGCAAGAGAGATCCTTACATAATTACAGTCAATGAGATCCACACATAATTACACAGTCAATGAGATCCAGACATAATTACACAGTCAATGAGATCCACACATAATTACACAGTCAATGAGATCCACACATAATTACACAGTCAATGAGATCCACACATAATTACACAGTCAATGAGATCCACACATAATTACACAGTCAATGAGATCCACACATAATTACACAGTCAATAAGATCCACACATAATTACAGTCAATAAGATCCACACATAATTAGACAGTCAATTAGATCCACACATAATTACAGTCAATGAGATCCACACATAATTACACAGTCAATGAGATTCACACATAATTACACAGTCAATGAGATCCACACATAATTACAGTCAATGAGATCCACACATAATTACAGTCAATGAAATCCACACATAAATACACAGTCAATGAAATCCACACATAAATACACAGTCAATGAGATCCACACATAATTACACAGTTAATGAGATCCATGCATAATTACACAGTCTAAATTCATGATTCTTCACAACTTATTTTTCCCACAGCTGTGTATCTCACCTGGAAAATGTATACTCGCTCTCAGCTCGGAAGAAATATACATGATTTTTGAACTGTAGTTTAAAGACATGGTCCTTACTAATGCCATCTTCCTCATCTGGTGTGTTGACAGCATATCCTAGCAACGGCAGGCTGGCCAAGGGGAAATCATCCTAAGGGATAGATAGATAATATATCAGAGTGATGTACAGTAAAACTTTGATTAACCATCATTTGTTTAACTGACAGTTTCTGTCAGTTTCTGTTATCCGTCATCATATCAATAAAAACATGGTGACACAACGCAAAGGACGCTTTTTTCAATGTAGCCACTGCTTGGACTGACCTTACAGTGTCTAACCTATAGAATGGGTGGAATAAACTTTTGCTTGAACCTATTGATAAAACTGAATGTTAGTGTTGACGAAATTGTGCAACTGTGCAACAATGTAGGGCTAAATAGTGAAAACATTACGCCAGAAGAAGTAACATATTGGTTGGAATGTCACAAAATGGATGGAGGCTTTGAAATTTTGAACGATAATGAAACTGTTTCTAGTGTGACCACCACTGAAGAAGTAGAAGAAATTGATGATGATGAATGATCAGTTTTTAACCAAAACCTACAACTAGCCACTCATTAGCAGAAACAATGTTATCAAAGTGCACTGACTGGTTTGAAATATACGAGGAGGCAAATAAAACACAGATCCTACTTCTGTGTAAGATACGGAACATCGCTGCGCAGAAAGCTCGAGCCTCAAAGACACAGAAGGAGATGACAGATTATTTTAAAGTAACCTAGATTTATAGTATTGCAATACATTTCTGTATATTATTACTCTTATATTGAAGATTATATTGATCGTTTTGTAAACTTAAATACAATATTATTCACTTTTAAAGGATTTTATTTTCATTTTTGTCCCAAGCCGGCAGTGAAATCACACTACTGTACATATGCATTCAGATATTTTTGTTATCCGTCTATTTGGTTATCCGTCACAGCCCTGGTTCATATGGTGACAGTTCACAGTTTTACTGTATTTAGAAATAATGCCTAAGACAGCGCAGATCACTGTCTTTCATGCTCAAAATATTGCTTGGCCAGGAAGAAAAAAAAAACAAAACTATTCATTGTGAAATGTTGCAGCAATGAAGGTCAGCCTGGCGGAATGAATAAGAGCGCATGTTCTTAAACTTCTGGTACGATGCCGAGGTAGCGGGTTCAACCCCTACTAAAATGTTGACTTCTTGTCTTTGACTTGTAAATTACAAGCACCTCAGAAGGATACTGCTAATAAAATAAGCTAATTCACACGCAACAATCAGTCCTGTGCACTAGAAGTAGTAGCACGTGTATGGGCTATGTTTGAGTTCAAGGCAAGCGAATGCAAAAGAAAAAAAATGTTGCAACAAAATAAATTGGAATAAAAAGTGTGGGATACTTTAGTGTCAACATTCTGTTCTTTCTGACAATGCTTGCTCCCACCATCACTCACTAGGATCAAGGGAGTATCCGTCGCGAAGTCGTTAAACCACCTGCCTTGAAGGCCTTGGGTTTGATCTGGGTTACTGTTCGGTTCACAAGTACAATCTTCTCAGACACTCCTGGGGGTTGTCACTGGAGCTACAAAGTTTATGCTTTGTGTGACAGTTTTGGCAGGCCGTCCTGTGGAAAGAGATTGAGCCATATGGGATAAAACCTGGTGCAATTAAGTCAATCCTCTTGCATTTTTCTCATTAGGAACAAATGGACTACCATTCTTACAGCCCACATGTCAGTACAAATGTCCTTTCAATATTCCTATACCTGATATGTTAGCATTGCTAGGAAGAGGATGCCATTATAGCACAATGGCTAGCACAACTCACCCTGTATGGGAACTACTCTCACAGAAAAAACTGTGACCTACAGCGAGCACTACTGCATAGAGATAACTCACAAATTTATTTAAAATTAGCCTTATGCGAGGGAAAAACTAGGCAAGAGAAGCAAAGGAAGACAGAGAAGGATGTACGTGAAAAACTTAAACTGCTGGGCAAAGGAAACATTTGATAAACAACACCAACTTCTTCAAAATATCAGAGGACAGAGAGACTGGAGAATCATGATCATCAGTTTGGTCTAGTCTAGGCATTTGAAGAAGCGAAGACCTAAAATTTGTCTTACATTTAGAAACCATGAGAGCACAATGGTTAATGTGCTTATTTACGAAGATATTGGTCAGAGTTCAATCTCCAGCATTTTTTTTTTTATAGGAGTTACTGATTAAATGTTTCTCTATAAAGTCATGAATTGTATTCTGTTCCACTGCCCTTACTACTGACATAATTTTTGCTATATATTCCTTGAGGAGCACGAGCCCATCACTGCAGGTGAATCTCTCATATAGTGTTAGTGCACATCAGTGAAATGGATGACAACTTAATAAACAGGAAGCAAGAGATCCAGGCTTAAAACTCAGCTGTGACAGGAATCATTGGTTCCACTAGCCTGGCTCTAGGATTTGCCATAAAATAATGACCAGTGACTTTTTATAATTTTCTCAGAAATGTCTGGGAAAGAGAGTTGGCAAGATATGGATCTAGCATCCCCACCTCGTGATGCTGTAGGCTAGAATATATGAAGACCTAACACTTTACATGCCAATGGCGAGGGTGTAAATGTGTGTAAAGCAGAATCACACATGCTAGGCATTTGTAGTGGGTAGCTTTTCTAATCTGACAATTTTTCCAGACCAATCTGGCCCAAGAGTTTTTCGCCCTTATCTGAGAAAGCCTAACTCCCTAATATCGACTGCAACTAGCAGAGTATACCGCCTTTTTTCTTCTTTTGTAAGAGAGAATATACAATTGGTAATAATTCACTGTTTATTTGTTTGAAAAGTATAACACACTCACCTGGTATGTTTTATAGAAGAACAAGCAAAAGTTGGTGAAGACAACCCATAATTTCTGCCATCCATTGCTGGTTTTGAATTTTCTGAGCAAGTATCCACTAAGCTGGTTCTGGAAAATTGTGTAAGAGAAAAACTGCTCAAGTCGATGACAAATGATGACATTCTCTCTGAACACAGATTGAACATATTATAGTGTATACAGAACTCATTCACAAATATTTTAGCTTCTTCTTACAAGGATGAGTAAAGATAATCCCCCGACAGATACAACATGGTGTGAAGTAACTAGACTTTATGTATACTATGTGGGGTACAATAATCATCTTCTGTCCTCAACAGCTTATTTCCTAGATAAACCTTACATACTTTTCTACAAAGCTAGAAAGTCCAATTCTGCGCTGTTTAACACAACCACAAACCCGCATTTTCTACCTCAAATTTCAATTTCACAGCCTACTGACTCCATTACTTTTGCTGCTAACCGTAAAGCCCTAAGAGGAGATATTAAACAAAGAAACCCCAAATTCTTGACTACCTTTAAAGCATTTTCATGGTCCCTCATGCTGACACTGGTATTGCGATGCCAGCAGACGTGCATGGTCGTGTTCGCCCTGTGCTGGATTGGTTTCTCAGGAGATGATGACTGGTCACCATCAACATTCTCATAACTGCCTACATTCTCTGACGAGCCTGAAACAGGTAGGGAAATAAGATACACATTCAGGAATATGTCAGGGTAATGAAAAATATATCTCCACACGGAGACTTGTAAAACTTATTTTAATTGTGAACAAAGTAGTAGTAGTAGCGAGACACATGACACATAAAATTAGATTTAACTCTGCGGCAATAATAACTAAAATATTGTTTTAGTACATAACCTTTTTGGATATATATGAACATGCGAGAGATCCTGATTGCATGATGAACATGTTATAGATCCTGTGAAGGTCATCATCATCATCATCATCAAGTGCCATGCCGGCTGGTGCAGGCGTTCATGACTCTCCACAGATCTCGATCTTTGGTTTTCTGGATCAAATCTGCTGATGATATTCCTCCATGCCACCGTCTCAATCCATTCAGCATAATTCCTCTTGGTCTGCCTCTCCCTCTCATCCCCTCGATCTTTCCAGTTGTCACGATGTTCTCCAATGCCTCTCTTCTCATCATTTAACCAAAGAAAGCTGTTCGTCTCTTTCTTATTGTTGTATATAATGTTCTAGCTTCATTGGCCTCTTTCAGGCAGACATTGTTAGTTACTTTGGCAATCCAAGGAATTCGCAACATTCGTCTTAGGAATTTGTCTGTTGCTTCCAAGTTCTTCCTAATTTGTTGTGAAGGTAGGAAATTTTAAACAGTATATTGTAATCCCCAGCTGCTCTCGTAAAAATAAAAAAAAAATTAGACACATTACCCTTGACAGAATATCTAAATGTTTGAAAATAAAGAAAAGAGTGCTGTTGCTACTTTAACTTTCGTTACTTCATGTTTGTCACATTATCGGTGTCAGGTAGGAGGCTTTTTGGTGACAAGGATATAATAGCTAATTGCTAGGTCAGTCTATACCCAGTGTATTGGCCAGGTTACTTGCAAATTACCTTCAATAGATAAACTTTATTTGACAGAGAATTAGAACCCCTATACTCTGGAATGAGAGACTGGTATTCTAACTGTGCTGTTACCTGCTCTTCACTGAATTTAACTAAATTAAAGTGTGGGAAATTACAGACTGAATAACATTTACAAATTCCACTCACTAGCACTAGACTTGAGACTGGGGTACTGTAGCTTGTCTGCTCCAATGTGCTTCACTCTAGAAACAGCTTCATTGATGTCCTCTATCCACTTGTCCTTCTCCTCTTGAGTGCTGAAGATAGCCAAAGAAAGCAGTTACAAAACATCCCAGTTTACACACTCAGATTACAATAAACAGACAAAACAATGACTAGAGAATATCCAGCAACTTTAACTTTCCAGTTCTGAAACACGGCCACAGCTTTGGTCATAAACTTACAGCTGGCACAAGATTGTTATCATGTACAATTAACATCCAGTATTTGATCTTGTCAGAGATGGCTAGACACCTGATCCACTACCAAAAGATTAGATGAAAGGGGGAAAGGAGGAGGAGGAAATCTCATCAGCAGACAAATCCTCCTGAAAAACATACTGAACTGAAAATGGTTGTAAACTATTGTCATAGCTTGGGGCAGAATTGAGGATCAGCTCTCAACAATGTGCACTCATCGCTTCTGACAGTAAAGTCCAGCTCCTGCCTTGTATGTGGCGGAACTGTTTAAACTAACAGTAAAGAGGATGAGTTTCTGGCATCGTGAGACCGGACTGCTCTAGATAATACATCTATATGTATTTTAACTCAAGTAAGAGCAGTCTACCCCAGCAAAATAAGAAGCAGAAGATGGAGGAAAACTGCCTGGCGGCGTACTACAGCAACCACTCAATGGAAATAAGCCTGTATCTGCAAAACAGTATGCTGTTCTCCTTGTTATGACTCTCATGAGGGTGCAGTAGCAGGCCCTCCACCTTGAAAGGGTCCAGTCTGGACCAAGGCTGGAGTTGCGAACCATGGTTAACTAAAACAGACAGTGAAATTTACACAAGAGATAATACTGCAGATACAGATATTTTATTTCAAGCAAATGAAAGAATACTGAAAATGTTATCCTCAACTGGGTTCAGAACCTATATCTTTTGAGTTAGAGGCTCCCATATCAACACGTTAAAACCAGCGCGACACGGTATGCCACCAAATCGGTCACTGCTGTGTTTCGAATGCGGGTAAGCAGCATTACGAATCGAACACGTAACGCCATCGCCATGGAGACTAATATACAAATACCATAAATAATCCAATCCCCTTGTTAACAATTAACACACTACAAACACATTTAACAGCTCTATTCCTTGAACATAAAACAAACTACAAACACCTCTAACTGCTCTATTCCTTGAACATGAAACAAACTACAAATACCTTTAACCACTCTATTCCTTGAACGCAAAATTAGAAATACCTATAATCACCCTACTCATTTGTTAACATGAAACAAGCTACAAATACCTTTAACATTCCATTGTTGACATGAAACAAACTACAAACACCTTTAACAGCTCTATTCCTTGAATAGAAAGAAATTATAAATACTTGTATTTACCCTACTCCTTTGTTAACATAAAACAAGCTACAAATACCTGTAATCACCCTACCACTTTATCAACATAAAACAAGCTACAAATAACTCCATTCCCTCGTTAACACAAAACAAACTACAAACACCTTTAACCACCCTATTCCCCTGGTTTAACTAACACCAATTCTTCTGATGCTGGAACAGACAAAACACAACCAACCTTGCTGCCACAAGAATGTACTTGTTCCCTGCATAGATGGCAAAGCTATTCTGTACTGCTGATTTACTCTGGTCTGTCTCCTCCACCTGTGGAGCAGCAAAGGTAGACACAAGTTCACAACATACCAGCACCAGAAACAAGGTCATCCCATATTACATGCAAACATCATCATCATCATGTGGCTGAGTTGAGCTAAGAACCAACATCACTGCACTCAGGACATTCCCAACCGCACCCTGTCTCCTCATTCAACAACCAGCGAAGAGTCATACTGCTAATGGTTCCAACTGCCATCTGCTTGAAAGTTCTCCTGGTCTTCCCTCTCAGTTTTGAGATTCATCCAATACCCCTGCCAATACCCCGCCTTATGACATGTAGCAGATCCTTTACAATACAAGGCTCTCATCATAACATGCCAGCAAGATATTTCATCCTTCGGCAGCTCTTCTGCTGCATGTATTTCCAGACTATGTTTTCTATTGCATATTTTGTACAGTAATGGCTTATTTATCACTCATTTCCTGCTTTGATTCAAGTACTGCAAAATCTAGCTTGATATTTCTTGGAGACATTAATTTCTTCACGTTTTATTCCTATTTTTCCACCAATGGCGTATGGCCACTTTTGCAATCTGCTCCTAGTCTTGTTTTTATTGTGATGAATGGAAAGATCAGCAGTAGAAGAACAAATAAAGTTTATTTTCAAAGGGTTAAGAATTGGGCAGCATGCCTAAACATTTTGTCCTTCTTGCCTCTTGCCTATCTTAAATTAATTCATTTGTACGTCGTATATCAGATAAATTTTAAGCAACAATTATTTACGCATTGTAAACACATGGCTGAGCTTTGTATTCATATTTCATGTAACGTTTAATTACAGTGATCCTCATTCAGTGATTATACATCATCAGCTGATTCATTCATTTAGTAGCATGTCCTTTGCAGAACATTGCTCTCATAACAACCTTTTGGAAAACTTCTTGGTCATAAGCAAGATGTCCCGTGTCCGATGTCCCATCTGGAGAACATCCGCCACATCCTGCACCCATCTTCTCTTTGACCTTCCTCTTCCCCTCTTTCCAGGCATATACCCCTCCACTATTGTTCTCTCCAAGCTTTTGTGACGACTCAAGTGACCAAAATATTTCAATTTTCAGCTGTATATGGTGCCAGCCTCAAAAACACTCACTGGCATTTTATTGTCTTTAATAGCCAACTTTTTTCAATATTCAGATCTTGTCATATGAATTCATTTGTTCTTTTCTGTATCCAAGATATTCTTAGAACCTGTCTATAACATTTATATTCAAAGGCACTTATGTGCTGTTTAGCTTGTTTCGTAAGTGTCCAGGTCTCACAGGCACATGTTGCATTTGGAAATATGCATGTTCTTAAAAATTTAATTTTTGTAGTTCTATGTGTAAGACTTCACAATTTATTCAGTTGTTTTAGTCATCAGCTGATACAAACGACAAACTTACTGTCATTCCACGAAGAGGTAACTGGCCGTGAACTTTGAACTGAAGTAACGAAGCAGACGTTCGACTTGTGTATACTAGCATATCAGAAAACTGCAAACAATAAAGACAAACAAGATATCAAGCAGGAATTGCTGACAGCATGGAACAAGTATATACAGGACTCTTTTATACTTCTTCAGCTATATATGGTGCCAGCCTCAAAAACACTCACTGGCATCTACGAGGGGTGATGAGGTGAACATCCCGCCGGCAGACTTTACTTTCTACAACATTTCCTGGAACCCATTTTAGAATGGGTTGACCTCAGAGCCCAGGTAAATTTTAAAAAAAAATTCTGGCCTTAAGGGGGATTCAGTCACATGACTAGTGGACCAGCAGGCAAGTGGGCTAGCCACTGGACTATGACAGCTGCCGTCTGCATGCGCTTTAACTGACAGGAATCACTAATGAATGCTTTTTCTGCAATTTAATTGAAATAATTCTGTATCAAGCAAACTATGATATACGATAATCAATTATTCTGTACATAACTAAAATAACAATAATTTTTCTTCATGCATATTACCGTGCTATGAGACAGGTAGGCAGACAGACACACACATACACTCACACATTCATATGTCATGTACACAAACACACACAAACCCACTCACAATCACACTAACAAACATTCACTCATACATAAATACCGTTTCTCTCTTTCCCCTCTCTCACGCCCATGTATGCTCATTCATACATAAATACCGTTTCTCTCTTTCCCCCTCTCACGCCCATATATGCTCATTCATACATAAAGCAAAACTGAAAGGTATCGTATCAATGGATAGAATGTTTTGCTCCACTGGCTGAGGCAACAATAAACTCAAGGAACAGCCTCGCTGTTCAGCTTGTGTGGCTACTATCCCTGGCTAGCCACGCATAGCTAAGTCTCACGTTGTCATTTATCAACAATGGGTGAAAGCCAAAAGTTAATGTTCTCATATTTTACAACAAAATCCTAATTTCACCAAGCACAGTAGCAGAAATGTAAATATGGTTAATTACGCTGTAGTTCCAACTTTAAAACAAATATCTTGACTATAAATCTCGAGTGAATCGAGAGAGCTGATGAATACATACGATAGGTAAACACAGACAGATATAGATAGATAGATAGACAGATAGACAGACAGGCTCTGAAAATGATATAAGAAACACATTCCTTAATTATTTCTTGCTCCCACTTAAAGTGGTTACAATGAAAAGAAAAATACTCACCAAAAAGAACATTCGTTGCTGATAGCCTTTTCTGGAAAATTTCTGCAAACATCCCTCCCTGATAAAATCCTGGAGACAAACAAAAGAAAATAAATGCAGGAGTGTGCAGAATATTTCAGGCAACAAGCTAACAGGACAGGTGGCCAAAGAAATATCAATATCATATTATGACAGCTATTTGGCTAGGATTTAAAAAAAAAAATGATAACCTACAACAGAAAACACTACTTTAGAGCTAGGGAAAGAATAAGAAACAGATAGATAGATTCTATCAAGAACATTATGGAGCTAGAGGAAGAGAAAAATATTGATAGATTCTATCAAGAACACAACACAGCTAGAGGAACAATAGGATTTATCCGTATGATTAGATACTTTCAAGCACTCAACATAGCGGAAGAACAAGAAACAGGTGGATATATTATATGAAGAATACAACAAAACTAGAGGAAGAACAAGAAACAGATGGATATATTATATCAAGAATACAACAAAGCTAGAGGAAGAACAAGAAAGAGGTTGATAGATTCTATCAAGAACACAACATAGCTACATCAGAATATAGATAGAAAGATCAGTAGATGAAGGAGCAGAGGCAGGCGAAAAGAAATGATGCTGGATGTCATAAGATGGTTGCATGAAGGAATAACATCAAAATAATTGATCCGGAACACCAGGGACCAAAATTGGTGGAGATACATTAAGTGAAGATACATTACATACAGGTGCGAGTCCACCTACATCAGCAGAACAGAGCGATAGTTACACAGCAGGATTGTTGAACACATTCCCAACTGGATTGACAAGATACTACACACAGGCGATGGGAGCCTAGGTAGGCCGACACACCGGAACATCCCTGCCTCATAGATCGCGAGGCATGTGTTGGACAGCGACCATGTGATTGAGAGAGACAATGCTTTCCGTGTGTTGTTCAACACACAAAGTAGTCGCTTGTTAAAGTTTTCAGAAGCCATAATGATTAACCTACATAAGCCCGCTTTGTGCAAGCAGAAAGATATGTTAGTCAGTTTAAAATTACCGTGGTAGACAATTGACATTACTGGCTAGCTGGGGGGAATTAAGATTATTTCAAGATCGCATTAATATAAGAAACGATTACGTGATACTATTTTCCCTCCATACTTTACGGTTCTGTACTTCTCGCCCTTCTGAAATTTGTTTTATAATGTAAGTAGACCTGCAAATAATGTTTTATGTAGACGTCTAGTACGTGTCATTAATTTTAGCTTTCATTTTTACATATACTGTGTGTGGGGGGGGGGGTATAGGGAGGAAATATGAAGGGGGGGGGGGGGAAATGACATTCTGAACATATGGTGAAGGGGTGCATGGGCCAAAAAAGGTTGAGAACCACTGGTCTATGCCATTTGGCAGGACACATGTTTATATACACAAAATATAAGTATAGTATACACATATGGTTAACTCAGCGGGCCTGGATTCAAAATCCCCAAGGTGGATCTGGAAATGGCCCAGATTCATAAAAAAAATGTTCTAGGAAGAAAGGATGCCTGCATAATGCTGACAGACTAAATCACTCAACTAGTGGTGTTTGTTCAAGAAAATATTTGAAAAGCACCAATCACCGATATCATGGAAATGGGGTCCTTTTATCTTATTATAATTAGTACTGTCTGAAGCTGGGATATGAATTCATTAAAAGAGTGGATCCGAACATGTACATGCCAAAAAGATGCTATACATATTGTTACAAACGCATGATTCATAACATTAACTCAAGAAAGGAAATAATATACCTATCAACGCCATATAAAACACATTTAACTGTAATAAACAGGACAGAAATAACAGTTTCATGTCGGCAACTATCTAATTAGTAAAAAATACACTAATAAGTAAAAAAGACAAAAGAGAAGAATCTGCCATTTAACTGGAAATATGAGAACAAGACAGGTAATGAAAAAGGCACACACACAATAATAAGAAAAATTTACGAAGTCAATCAAACTAAAAACAACTTACAGAGTATAACAAAAGAATATAAAAAGTGTAAAATCCAACTGAATCAAACAAATAAAATAAAATAAACCCAATCATCGGTTTCAGTGTATGTTAACCATCAATATAATTCCAGCAACAAGAGTTATACTCGGTGGTGGCCATCTCATCTTCAAATAAACCTGACATCTTCTGCTAAGGGTACATTTTGTATTTGAAATGGAGCTTGTACAGCAGCTCATTTGACCTTCATTTTGTGATTGTCAGCTGTCAAAAGATTTCTATAGTGTTCAATGCTCACTAAGTCCTCCTATTTTTTGAGAGACCTAATTTGAGAGGCCTAGTCCTCCAATCCACTCCCCAGGGATACGAAGGTGGGTAACATCCTCAGGTTTAAACAAAAAATAAACACACTAATAACGAACAACTATAACTAAACATCGAATTAGCTGAACTCTGTATACATTTTACAATGTTTATATTCACATTTTACAATGTTTATATTCACATTTTACAATGTTTATATTCACATTTCCGCAGAGTTCAGCAAAGTGTTGCCCCATGCAGCCAACTTACCCGATCAACATGAACCAAATTTTCCAAGCCCAACAAGTCTCTCTGCAACTCCATCAACTTTTCTAAGTTTTCCTAAATGTGAAGGTAGATACAAATGTAAGAGTTGCAGGGTATCTTGAGAGATAAACAACACACTAAACAAGAACATTGTCACATATTATGTATATTCAATACTACTCTATGGTGCCTAAACCTGGAAAATGAACTCACAATTGGAAAGCCAAACTGAAGCCCTGGAAATGTGGATATACAGAAGAATATGTTGTGTGTCATGGAAACAATAACAATCAAATGCAGAGGTCCTGGAGAGGCTGGAATGAAAGAGTGCAGATAAGAGAAATAAGAAAGAGATAAGTGAAATATTTCAGCCACGGTAAGACATAACAGTCATAAAAACATGTCTGGAAAGAAGAGTTGAAGGCAGGCGAGCAAAAGGTAGACAGTGATACAAGTGGGAAAATAACAACAAGAGATAAACAAACAGCAGTCTGAGAGTGCAGCTGGAATTAGATATAGAGAATATTGGAGATTTTTGAGTGTTAGAATTCCACTGAAGCCAACCTTCATTGTGGAGATGACACTTGATTGACTGAGAGCGTATCACACACTTAGACAACTGGTATAATTAATTTACATCAACCTCAGAGTTGACCTTCAGTGCAGAGATGGCACTTGATGATGAAACTATTAAAACAATGAATATTAGAGACATCTAGGTTATGAATATTAATTTGAAATATTAATATTAATCCACCATAAATATTAATTGTAAATGTTAATAATGTGCTTCAAATGTTAATCTACTTTACATGTTTACTTTAAATGTTCAGATGAAATGTTATTCTATCTTAAGTGTTGACCTTCAATATTCATCATCATCATGTGGCATGCCGATAAGCGTGGGCGGCCATGTTTCGCCATCTCACTCAATCACCAGAGTCGTAGATCAGCTAGGTGTTCTTGTCTCGACCATGCCACATGGTCAAGACATCTAGGTATTTACTTCTCTGCCTTCCCCTTGTTCGCTTCCCCTCAATCTTGCCAGTTGTCACAGATTTCTCCAATTTATTTCTTCTCATAACAGGAACACAAAATTGTGACTGTCTACGTCTAATTTCTCTAATCAGTTTACGGTTTTCAGTTGTTTCTTGTAGGAATTGGTCATTGGTTTTTCCGTATGTCCATGGTATTCTTTACATTTTCCTTAGAAACCAAATTTCCACAGCATCAGATGTTTTTTTCAGCTTGTTTGCTCATTGTTCACTATAATATTAACCTATCTTAAATGACATTCAATGTTAACCTATCTTAAATGTTGACCTTCTATATTAACCTATCTTCAATGTTTGCATTAAATGTTGATTTAACATAAATATTCTAAAAGATATGCAGCCTAAAAACTCATATAGAATATTAAATTTCCTTACATACTAGCTACATTAATAAACAAAAAATAAGGCAACCAGAGGATCAAACTGTCACTATACTGAAAAAAAAAAAATAACAGAAAACAACAACAACAAACAAGTAAACAAAAGATGGTAAACTAATGTATATTTTTTAAAATTAGTTCAGATTGTGTGTAACCATCTGTCACAACTTGATGACATCATACAAACCATTTTCCTGAACCGGTCCCTGTATCTGCTAGTGATTTCTGTAATCCGAGATAAGGCCTCTGTAGAAATGATTGAGAACACTGGATCAACAAATTCCTTGAAACTTCGTTATGGAAACATAATATGCAATAATACTCTTCTTGTGTGTCCATTTTACTAAGGTTTCAAACTCAAATGAAATGGGATTAACTGCAGAATAGCTGCCAAGAGTACAGGAGAGAACAGGAATAACATAATGTATTGTGGAAGACCACCTTCACAAGAAGTACTGCCAGTGGGATGTGAAGTGTTAGGACTTCACATATTTTAGGTGAAACATATAAGATGAGGTGGCCAGTTCATTTTCTCCTTGATACAGTTTCTCTTCCACTTTCGTGGCCAAAAAAGTATGTTGTTTTTAAAGGTGAAAAGATCAACTTCATTGCATTGGTTTGTTTCTACAGAGTGTCCTACTGAAAGCATCGCACAGCGCATTAACTTCGCAGCTTCAGCGACAACCCCCAAGAGTCTCTGATAAAATTGTTTCTAGGATTGTCCGTGTTTGACATTGGTAACAGTGTTGTGATAAATAAAGCTTCTATCAGCTGTTTTTTTTTTTTGAAGGGGGGGGGGGGGGGGGAGGAGAAAGAGAAATGATATTGGATGTGTTAGAATAGGTGCTATTTGATAGTCATGTTCACTTTCTGTATTCTCGTTTCTGTTTCTCTATCTAGCCTTCCATCTTAACACATTGCTCAGAGACCTGTACTCTCTAACCTTTTAAAATTGTTTTCCATTTATAGTTACTTTATATTGTACTGGTGTTCGTCAAATTGTCATAAATTCCGTCTTTTTGATGTTAATCTTCATATTAACATTCCGACAGTAATTGTCAATACAATTTACATGCTGCTGGAGATACACATTGTTTTTATGTGGTAAACTCTGGTTGTCTGCGAACAGCAGCTCATTTAAACTCTCTGGTTGTTGATATGCTTCTTTAGCAAATTTTATCCATATTAGTGATGAACAAAAGTGGTGATGAAACCTTTATTCACTGGTATTAAGTATTTAGTTCCCACACTCGTCATTTATTGTTGTGGAGGGAGTGAAGCATTAATCTCTCATGCACATGTTTTAATACTGTTGAAGAAGTGCCCAGAAAATTTTGTAGAGATTTCATTTAGAATATTTCCGTATTTAGTCCATTATTCTTCTCTAGACTGTTTTATAATTTTCTTGGTGGCACGTCTTGCCTGTTGGAATAGAGTATAGTCATCATCATTTCTTGTTTGTGTCTCATTTCTTAAAATGAGTCTTCTTTTCCTTTACTGCATCCTTTATATCCTATGAATATAAACAGTTAAAGAATGTATTGGTTATTAACAGTCCATGCTCGGCACACAGATTTAACGTGTGTTCTCTGTTCTGATAAAATTCTTTTATGGTATCACTGTATTCCACGGAAATTGTCTTTTCCCTGCTCAATAACTGAAATCTCCCACCACTAAGTCATCAGTTTTGTATGTTGTATTTTGTACTTGACAGCTTGTTGTAGAAGTCTTTTTTTTTCATCAGTGCTATTATCATTACATGGTACATATCTGTATAATCGTTGATGCTCTGATGTTATCTTTAACTTTTAGTCATAATTCTAGATGATATATAAGTTGTACTGCCAATGTTTTAGCTAGCAGTGGGTGAATAAGAAATCCGATCCTGTGTGTATTGTGTTGTCCTGCGTTCCCACCACTCCATGTTAGAACATAATGCTTGTGTCCATCTTTCATATTCTGTCCAGTTTTCCTAGTCTGACAGTCCTAGTATTTATATGTTGTGCGTTTTTATAAAATTCACCAGTTCTACATATTTTTTGTACAAAACCACGGATGTTTAGTCCTGCTACTTTCAATATACGAATGGATCGTTTGCCCAGTGTGTTACTCCGCATTTGTTGATTTACTCTCCTCTTCCTTTCTTGAGGATCTTTAACTGTACACTTTCACGTAAATAGTAACACACTTAGATAACTAAAATTTTCACAATTATCACATAATTTCACATTGACTGAACACATATAAGGATTTTAAAAAAAAACTAGGAGGATTCACACACATATTAAAAATCAGAGCTTGCTGTTAATCACACTGACATATCATAAATGAGAGAAACAAAATACCTTTGCACTCTTCAACATCATAATGTGTCAATGAGTAATGCTTGACTAGACCTGAAAATAGACACAAGTAAATACAATTAACGGACACAAACACGATTAATTAACAGCAGCAAAAGCAGACTGTTAAATGTATACCCACATGGTTCCTTTAATTTTCATTCACAGACAGAGCTCTGGTAGTAAAGTGGCTAGCCTGCCAATCAGGAGGCCATGGATTCAATCCGCAGCTGGGCGAATTCAGATTTTTCAAAATTGACCTGGGTTCCTAGGTTGACCCAGCCTAAGATGCGTACCAAGAATGACTTGGGAAGATAAGGTGACCAGCGTGACATAGACCACATCACCGACCAAGTGCTGATTGGTCTACACAAATATGGGTCTAGCAACATATCCCTGGTATGTCTTAGGGCACGAAGAGGGTCCTATACTTACTACATGTCTTTACAATTAATCAGTAATTAAATCTGATTACACAACCACTATAACTAATATAATCATACATGATAAATTATTCACTATTGCATTGGTCATAAACAATTCTACCACCACAACTATAATCTTCTAACATAAGTGATTATACCATCACAAACACAATCTTCTATAAAAATGATTCTATCACAATAACAGTCTTCTACTGTAAATTATTCTACCACAACCACAAACTTATATCATAAATGATTTTATTACAACCACAGTCTTCTACAGTAAATTATTCTACCACAACCATATTATAAATGATTATATCACAACCACAATACAATTGACATCAACTTCAATATGATTTAGTCACAACCACAAGCTTCTACCATAATCAATCTTTTTCATCATAAATGGTTCTAACACAATCTTCCATCATAAATGATTTTGACACAATCTTTCATCATAAATGATTCTATCATAATCTTCTATCATGAATGATAAATTAAAACCACAATCATCCATCATAAATTGTTGAACAACTACAACCATATTAATCCAACATAAAAGATTTGATCTTCACCAACACCATCTACTCACGTTCTAAAATGAGCTTAAAGTGCTGCAGTCGCTGGCCTGGCCGCAGGAAGAATGTATTCAAGGGCAGATAACATACTTTCTGCGCTTCAAACCCTCGGCAAATCTCTTCAAATGGGCGTTGTTTTTTCACCTTAGTATCCACTTCTGTTAGAGTTTCCTCAAGATGCTCAAAATAGTTCACATAGAGCTAGGTTTAAAAAAAGTGAAATAACATTTTTTTTTAAATGCCATGAAAGAGGGAATAGATGAAATACAATAATGAAATTTTAAAACAGCAGGAAATCATGAAATAAGAGGAGGCAACAATGAATTAAAAAGATATTAAGTGTAAACCAAAAGGGACAAGATAAAATAAAACAGGGAAAGGATGCAGTAAGACGGTGACTGCACAACTGTTGCAACACCTGGATAAAACCGGTCAGTTGTAGCCTGAGTACAAGTGCTAATGTGGAGGTTAGGGAGAGAACTATACAGGTTCCAGTGAATCCAGAGGTAAAGAAACACAAGATTGCAGCAGTCTACCTTTTTTCTTCATCCTTCTTTTCAGCAACCAACATTTGCTATGCATCTGTTTCAACCAAGGTTACAAACAGGATGGTTCATTTGAGATCTTCACCCTTCTCTCAAAGTTTGTCTCAAAGGTTTGCTCCTGTTGGCCAGAACTCCTTTCTGCGTCTGCCAAAGTGAGGACAGTCTCACACAATGTGCGGTAAGGTTTGCTTTGTTGCTTCACATTTGCAAGTGGCAGTCTTTTTACAGTAAGGCCAGCCGAAAGCGTGGGACAAAGCATAAATTCTGTCGCATCACAGACAACCCCCAGGAGAGTCTGAAAAATCTGCTGTGAATGGAATGAACCCCCAACCTTTATATTGCAAGGAATGCAGCTTGACCACCTCACCACAGAGTCTCCCTTGAGAGTGGTAGTGGTATAAAATATGTCTGACCTATGCGCAGTTCATTTACATTGCTGACCTGTGCAGCTATTTAAATGGCTAGGTACTAATTCTGTCTATATTCCATAGCTGTGGGTTCTTTCTTCTTCTTCTTCGTTCATCCGGAGTTTTTTTTCTCGGATGTGATTGCGTTGTGCCTGTTTACAGCAGAGCTGCGTTCTTGCGCCGTTAGGCCGACACATCCGACTTCTGCGGGCATTTGTTGACTGGGTTAACCTTCCCGGGCTGTGGGTTCAAGGTCAATGATAACTCTGTCTATATTCCATAGCTGTGGGTTCAAGGTCGATGATAACTCTGGCTAATGTGGACATGTTTTAGGGGTGTCTAGTTGGCCAGGTGTTGAAGTACATTTGTTACCTCATGGAGGTACTGCCATCAGTTGAAGACAGCAGGTTAAAATTTCATTGTGGCTACCATAGCTTCCAATTTTTATATGATCTGGGGTGTAGCTTTCAATTTTTATATGATCTGGTGTGTAGCTTTCAATTTTTATATTATCTGGTGTGTAGCTTTCAATTTTTATATTATCTGGTGTGTGGCTTTCAATTTTTATTCTGTCTGGTATGTAGCTTTCAATTTTTACATTATCGGGTGTGTAGCTTTTAAATTTTTATATTATTTGGTGTGCACTTTTCCATGTTTATATGATCTGGTGTATAGCTTTTCAATGTTTATACTGTCTGGTATGTCCTCTAATAACTACTTCTTACCTATACTTCTATGAGCACAAATCAATACCTGTGATATTATATCACAAGGTATAAAATAACTGAATGCTCACCTCCTGAAAGCCCCTGATGGCCTTCAGCAGTAGATCACCCAGTCTGTGACAATCCCCATTGACTTGTGGCTGGATCTTGCCTTCCCTGTTAGGTGGACAGTTGAGGAAGTGCAACAGTAATATCAACAAATCACAAGATAGATTCAGCATTGGCTAATCAGTAACATGAGAGCTGTGGTAGCCTAGTGGCTAAACACTTACCTACTGGTTCGGTGACATGGGTTTGATCCACGTAGCGGGGCGGATTTGGATTTTTAACATTGACTTGGGCTGCCAGGTCGACCCAGGCTAAAAATTGGCACTGAGAAATATCTTAGGGAGTAAAAAGGCCAGCAAAGAACGCATCACCCACTTAGTGCTGATTGCTCTATAAATATATGGTTCTAGCACCACATGCTCAATGTGCCTCAAGCCACTCGAAAGGCTCCTTTATTTACTTACTAATCATTAGTCGCGGTTCAAACTTCATGGCAACGGGTTACCATTATGCTCCGTTCCTGTGCCAGTGAACATCACACAATATACTCTTCACTGCCCCATGTGTAAAGTGGAACAGACAGGAGTCTTGACAAATCAACAGCCCGTATAGGTACACTGTGCATAATGCCGCCGCCAGAATGCCAACACAAAAGTCCTCCACGCAAAATACAGATCATTGTCGATGGAAGTGGCAGTCACTAGAAAACCAGCAGCCATACATTATTGCATGAGGCAATTCAGTCAGTTCACCGGCAGGCAGGCCGCCATCATTCCGGACATGCAGTTCATGCTACAAACAATCATGGACAGATGTAAAAGAATTCCATACAAAATTAACAGCTCACAGTGTAGCGCCACACACTCAATTCAGTAGCAGGGCGACGAAACCATGCACTACCAGTCCAACATGAGGAAAATGCTAAAGCAAACTGTAGCCACAAGCATAAACACTCCAGAGGCCTGAACCGTTCAAATGCCTATCCTCCATGTTGGGGACCGGAAGCCGCTTATATTCCTTTATTTACTTACTATTACAAATAAAATAAACAGTCAAGTTAGGGATTCTTTCACTTGCCTTGAAACATTTAAGGTTTATGGTAATAGGTCACCCTTTTCATGCTTTGAGGCTCACTGGGTATACTGCACGAGGCCCATAGTTTTAACGCCCAATCAGCACTGATGGGTGATTGGTTAAATAATTCACTGGACACCTTTAATTCCCAGGACATTTTCTGGTACCAATGTTTGGCAGGGTCAACCTGGGAACTCAGTTCAATTAAACAAACAAGTCTGCCTTAATGTGGATTCGATCCCAGGAGTATCAGGCTGACTAGCAAACATATTAGACAGTGCGCCATAGCAGCTCCCAGACTCTTAGATTCCACCATGATATTTTGCAAAAAAAAAAAAAAAAAAAAAGCAGCACTCAACTATAGTTCCAATTAGTCATATTGTTGTTGATCATATTCCATATAATATGATCATTGGTCATTCATTGGCACCTTGCTGTCTTAACAGACGATAGTCTGTTACACTGTGTGTCAAAAATGCATAATAACTACAACCTGTGGCGGCAGCTAATGTGACTGATAAGGCCAATTCGTGCTGTAAATGTTCGTCCACAATGGATGCATGTGAACATATGGTCATTTCCACCATCACGCACCATCTTACGTCTCACGTGCTCAGTGTGTGACTATCTGCAATCATTTTCTCCTTTGTCTTTATTCCATTTCTGATCTTTGTCCTCCATGCAACATGTTCGATGTCGACTTGCTCCCAATGTGCATTATCAATGCCTGTATCAATCATGTCCCGCTATTATAGTTGAGGCCGACCCCGAGACCTCTTACCCATCTGTAATTCACCAAAAAAGATGTCCTTTGGTATTCTACCATGATCCATCCTCCTAACGTGTCCTATCCATCTAAGTCTACGAAGACTGAGCATAGAACAAACCGTCAAACAACCTGATCTTTCCAATACTTCAGAATTTGTGATTTCGTCTTGCCACTTAACACCAAGTATACTTCGCAGACATCGCATATAAAAGCTGTTTAAATGTTTCTCTTGGTGTGAGTAAGTTGACCAGGTTTCACTGCCATAAAAAAAGAGTACTAAGGACACCCGCCTTGATAGACAATGAATTTTGTTATGGCAGTAAGCTTCCTGTTCTCCCAGACTCTTTTTGTTAACCTGTTCATTGTTGTTGCTGCCTTGCCAATCCTGATGTTGATTTCCTGATCTAGGGATAATTTGCTATTTACCTCTGATCTTGGATAAAATGGTCTACTATCTCCAGTTCGGCATCATCAACAAAGAATGATAATTCCCCCGTGTGCACTTTATAACATAATCTGTGTCTTCTTTTTGCTAATTGTTAAACCAAATTGAGAACAAGCACTGGAGAATGCAGATAGTAGACATTGTAATTCTTCCTCACAGTTGGTCGTAATTGCAGCATCATCCCCAAAAAGCAACTCTCTGATTAGTACCCTCCTAATCTTGTTCTTGGCCTTAAATCTCTGAGCATTGTAGAGGCTGCCATCTGAGCATGAGTACCAGAGATAGAATTATACCTCTATAGCACAAAGCCTGGGTATAATTGTAGAGACCATGTGTTGCCCATGCAGCATGATCCCTCTCTCAGCCTGCCTAGTTCATTTCAGAGGAAAGGTAACACCAATTCATCTGGAACAAGACAAGCTGGAGAAGCTGCCAGATCAGTAAAGCAACGATCTAACTGTCTGCCTGGCGGAATTTCGATCCAGTTTCCAACCAAGGCTGAGGGCCTGGTCTGCCCTGCCATTTAGTCTTTTGGTTGCATTTCCTCGCACCAGGGTAAGGCTTATACACTTCCATTTGTGCTCCTCCACCCGAAGTTGTTGGCACAATGTGGGGTATTAGGTTTGGTAAGCGCCCCCCCAACATTCAGCACTAACAGAAAGCAGGTAGTACCACCTACTGTCATATGGTAGCTCAGCCATATCTGACTAAGACCTGACACACAACATGAAATACAATAGGGTACTTAGCAAGTAATTCACTAACTAGACAACACACCCCCCCCCCCCCAAAAAAAAAAAAAAAAAAGGTATTTACTGACCATGCTGCTAGTCTCTGCTCAACTTCCTTCAGGAAAGTGTGATGGTAGTTGTAGATAGGATCAAAGTACTGGAATAGAACCTCAGACATTGAGTTCAGTATGGCTGGATCACAGCTGACAGCGTTTCGGAACCACTGCAGAAATAATACACAATTGTTATTATACTAGTTTGTGCATCACGCATGCATGCGCGCTCTCTCTCTCTCTAAATAAAAAAATAAACACATATACACAAATCTAAGAGCACAAGTACAGAAAACCCTAACTGTGCTGAATGTAAAAAGGATAACACCAGAATAAATGAACCCAGGCAATGAGTCTAGGACAGTGGAAAACATGTCAAAGATACATATCGCCAGAGAACTACAATACAACATTTAGCCATACACCAGAATTCATCAAATCCTTATCTAGAGGATCAGAACTGGTGGTGGGACTTTGGGGATAGTGAGACATGCAATTTCATAATTCCCCTAAAATAATAAACTGCGGGTTCAAAATCAATCACAGGTGATTTAGAAGCAGACCATTTGGCATTGTTTTTGACATTATGAGGCGTCAGCTGTTCAGGAAGCAAGGGCAAACTACCGAACTAAACTGCCTGGTAAATCACAAATAGCCAATAAATGCTGGGGTTGATAGCAACATCCTGCAAAGGAAATGCAACAAACTTTATAGAAGATTACACATTTCAGATGAAATATTTATTCACTTAGTGATATGTTGTTGATGAAAAAGCAGAAATAACAAGAATGCACAACGTATTTCTACAACATAAAACAAAGATGTGTCACTAGATATCCCGATGAAGAAGGAGGGGAGCATTAATGTCACAGTTGCTTCAAAGACATGAATAAATCAATAAATAATCCACAATCTGAAACCATATATTAAACTAAAAAGGTTGAATAACATATTGTGTTAGTAAAAAGTTAAAAAAGCCTACACTGAGAAACTAATTATATGCAGGAGAAATAATTTATGAGTTGTGGTAGTATATGTTCAGTTTATTGTCTTCTGTTACATGGTGAGTGCTATGGTAGATAGAATATGTTCAGTGTATTGTCTCCCCTCCCTAGTGAGTGCCATGATAGATAGAATATGTTCAGTTTATTGTCTTCCCTACCTGGTGAGTGCCATGATAGATAGAATATGTTCAGTGTCTTGTCTTCCCTACCTGGTGAGTGCCATGATAGAATATGTTCAGTGTATTGTCTTCCCTCCCTAGTGAGTGCCATGATAGATAGAATATGTTCAGTGTATTGTCTCCCCTCCCTAGTGAGTGCCATGATAGAATATGTTCAGTGTATTGTCTTCTGTTACATGGTGAGTGCCATGATAGATACAATATGTTCAGTGTATTGTCTTCCCTCCCTAGTGAGTGCCATGATAGATAGAATATGTTCAGTGTATTGTCTCCCCTCCCTAGTGAGTGCCATGATAGATAGAATATGTTCAGTGTATTGTCTTCCCTCCCTGGTGAGTGCCATGATAGAATATGTTCAGTGTATTGTCTCCCCTCCCTAGTGAGTGCCATGGTAGATAGAATATGTTCAGTGTATTGTCTCCCCTCCCTAGTGAGTGCCATGATAGAATATGTTCAGTGTATTGTCTTCTGTTACATGGTGAGTGCCATGATAGATAGAATATGTTCAGTGTATTGTCTTCCCTCCCTAGTGAGTGCCATGATAGATAGAATATGTTCAGTGTATTGTCTCCCCTCCCTAGTGAGTGCCATGATAGATAGAATATGTTCAGTGTATTGTCTTCCCTCCCTGGTGAGTGCCATGATAGAATATGTTCAGTGTATTGTCTCCCCTCCCTAGTGAGTGCCATGGTAGAATATGTTCAGTGTATTGTCTTCCCTCCCTAGTGAGTGCCATGATAGATAGAATATGTTAAGTGTATTGTCTTCCCTCCCTGGTGAGTGCCATGATAGAATATGTTCAGTGTATTGTCTTCCCTCCCTGGTGAGTGCCATGATAGAATATGTTCAGTGTATTGTCTCCCCTCCCTAGTGAGTGCCATGATAGATAGAATATGTTCAGTGTATTGTCTTCTGTTACATGGTGAGTGCCATGGTAGATAGAATATGTTCAGTTTATTGTCTTCTGTTACATGGTGAGTGCCATGGTAGATAGTATATGTTCAGTTTATTGTCTTCTGTTACATGGTGAGTGCCATGGTAGATAGAATATGTTCAGTGTATTGTCTTCCCTACCTGGTGAGTGCCATGATAGATAGAATATGTTCAGTGTATTGTCTTCCCTCCCTGGTGAGTGCCATGATAGATAGAATATGTTCAGTGTATTGTCTTCCCTCCCTGGTGAGTGCCATGATAGAATATGTTCAGTGTATTGTCTTCCCTCCCTGGTGAGTGCCATGATAGAATATGTTCAGTGTATTGTCATCCCTCCTTGGTGAGTGCCATGGTAGATAGAATATGTTCAGTGTATTGTCTTCCCTACCTGGTGAGTGCCATGGTAGATAGAATATGTTCAGTGTATTGTCTTCCCTACCTGGTGAGTGCCATGATAGAATATGTTCAGTGTATTGTCTTCCCTCCCTGGTGAGTGCCATGGTAGATAGAATATGTTCAGTGTATTGTCTTCCCTACCTGGTGAGTGCCATGGTAGACAAAATATGTTCAGTGTATTATCTTCCCTCCCTGGTGAGTGCCATGACAGATAGAATATGTTCAGTGTATTGTCTTCCCTACCTGGTGAGTGCCATGGTAGAATATGTTCAGTGTATTGTCTTCCCTCCCTGGTGAGTACCATGATAGATAGAATATGTTCAGTGTATTGTCTTCCCTCCCTGGTGAGTGCCATGGTAGATAGAATATGTTCAGTGTATTGTCTTCCCTACCTGGTGAGTGCCATGATAGAATATGTTCAGTGTATTGTCTTCCCTCCCTGGTGAGTGCCATGGTAGAATATGTTCAGTGTATTGTCTTCCCTCCCTGGTGAGTGCCATGTTAGAATACATTTAGTCTATTGTCTTCCCTACATGAACCTATGATGGCATAGTGGTTAGTGCACTTGTTTACAAAGGCAGTGGTCTAAAGTACAATCTCCATTGGGTGTTAATAACTTTCTCTGCCCAAACTAGTATGGCTCTGGAGTTGACCCAATAAAAATGGCCATAGGTTATTTATCATAATTTCCTGGATATTGCCTGAGAAGGAAATGCAGCGAGGAATGGAACAGGCTATTTCACCTCAGTATGCCAAAGACCAAAATACATGAAGACCTATTACTTCCCCTTCCAATGGAAGTATTGTTCATGGGACTATCTTAATCGAACCAGCGGAGTGATCTGGGATTGAAATGTCCAGTTGTGACAAAACTTTTCATTGTGTCTTCCATGCATGTCTTGCCCCTTTCACTCAGCCACTATTTCATAATAGGGGCCTATTAGATGAGCACCACACATTGTTCCACCTTTCCCATTCTGTTTATTATGACTTAATGTTGTCACTGTTGATTCATATCTGTGATTTCTATGTGGTGTTTTCTTCACTATCAATTGCTCTTCAAAGACTAAAACAACAGAATAAATTATGGAGTGGGATAGACAGAACTACAAAAATTAGATTTTTAAGAGCATGCATCTTTCCCATTGCAATACATGCCTGTGAGACCTGGACACTTACTGAACAAGCTGAACAGCGCATAAATGCCTCTGAATATAAATGTTATAGATGGGTTCTAAGAATATCTTGGGTAAAGAAAAGAACAAATATATCCATACTTCAAGAGCTGAATACTGAAGAGGGTTGGTTATTAACGACGATAAAACAAAGAAAATGAATATATTTTGGTCACTTGAAACGTCATGAGAGTTTGGAGAGAACAATAATGGAGGGGTATATGCCTGGGAAGGGAGGAAGAGGAAGGCCAAAGAGAAGATGGGTGGAGGATGTGACGGATGATCTCCAGATGGGTGTATCGAACGCGGGACATCTTGCTTATGACTGAGAAGTTTTCCGGAAGGTTGTTATGGGAGCTAGATTCTGCAAAGGAAATGCTACTGAATGAATGAATGAATGAATGTTTTCTTCTTCTTGTTTGCTGATGAATGTTTATCACCTCTTTGCAACATCCTCTTTTCTGTTAACTGTAGTTTGCAAAGCTGCCTTATATATTGTTTGTATACTGTGCTTACATTTCCACAGCTTTACTGCAGTTATCACCTATTTCATTTATATTGTAACCTTTCACATTAGCATGGTTACCAGGAGGCTGTTACGACTTATGTGCTGAAATTACATTAACTGTCGAACCTTCACTTCCATCAATCCAAGAAATGTACAAATAAGACAAAGAAACTATACAGGAAGTAATGTTAAAAGGTAATTGAAAACAAAAGTCTTATTTTTGATCTTACCACACAGAGAACTTCCAGATCTTTCTTGTAGGTCCTCTCTGTCATCAACAGTTCTTTGGCTATATAGTAGGCAGTATCTGTTGGCCGGTGCTGGAGAGTACATAGACAATACCACTAATCAAACTGGGGCACGGTTAAGGGTATTTATTGTAAGAGACACATTCACAATACTATTAATAATGTTTAGGTACAAGTAAACATCGACCTGCGTGTTAAAAGCTATCTAGGGAAAGCAAAGAATATTAATACAGCAACCTACCATGCATATCGCAAGAAGCGACTAAGGAGGATTCTGTGTGTTAAAGATAGTTGCATATCCTTTACACCACATTGCAGTCAACCCCAGCATTTGTTCGCTTTTCATGATTTCGTGGCAAATTTACGTTCAGTAGTTTGCCATTGCTTTCTGAATGACCGGCACTCATACTTTTGTATGGGAAATCAACACAAGTTGGTCTTCTTTCAAACTGCCCGCAATTGTGTTTTGAACGTGGAATGCAGGATTACGAATTGCATCCATAACTCCTTCTCCACAGAATCGGCGAAAACCTGTGTGTTACTGGAACCATAAAGGGAAGTATCACAATGTAACCTATCATACAGCTCATAAGATGCAACGAAGGAGGGTTGGCCATGGTGCTGGCTTTCCATTCCATAGGAAAACTTCAGTTGAAAAATCCAACCAATCATGAACTAGTCCAAAGATTAAAAAAAAAAAATAATAATCAAGCAACCAAGAGGAATGTTAAGGTATGGTACAATGTGAAGAAAGCCGCAAGGGGTTCAAATCACAAGCAAAAGAAATAGAGGAAGACATAAAAACATACAGGGAAGAGAAGTAGAGACTAAACTGTATAATATGGGGAGGGCATGGAGGGAGCTGCATGGGATAGCTAAGGATTGGAGGGCCTATGCCTCAATGGGAGTTGAAGAAGAAGAAGAAGAAGAAGAAGAAGAAGAAGAAGAAGAAGAAGAAGAAGAAGAAGAAGAAGAAGAAGAAGAAGAAGAAGAAGAAGAAGAAGAAGAAGAAGAAGAAGAAGAAAAGAGCTGTAAGAAACATATTCCCAATACCATTAATAAAGTTTGCTAAAAGTAAGGGTACAATAAGTTACACATTCACAATACCACTAATCAACAATATTAGGAAATTAAACCACTTCCACACAGTCTGCCATAGGAAGCTATTGAAGATTAACTGGCAAGAAAAGATCTCAGACACTGAAGTTCTAGAAAGAGCGTCCATGCCCATGCCATGAAGAATCAGATTCGCTGGGCTGGTCACGTAACTCACATGCCAGATCACAGGCTCCTTAAACAAATGTTTTATGGCTAGCTGCTTTGTGGTAAACGCTCCCAAGGCGGCTAGAGGAAACGCTTTAAAGACACTGTGAAAATCTCACTGAAAGCTTTTGGAATTCATCTTGACACCTGGGAGACTGCTGCCAAATACCAAAATTTGTGGCGTACATCATTATGCAAGGGTGCAGTCACTTGTGAAACAACCAGTACTGCGAGAGAGCTGTGAAGAAAAGGCTGGACAGAAAAACCACTGGAGGAGATCCTCCTCCTGGAACATCAAGCATTCTGTGTCCACATTGTCAAAGAACATTTCGAGCCAAAATAGGCCTTATCAGCCATCTTAGAACTCACGGCTCCATACTTTTAACCCCACTGGATGAAATGAATGGTCATCATCATTCTTGCTGGACAAACAACAACAATCAACGATAAGTAAAAGTACATACTGTAAGTGTCAAACTCACACTACCATTGATCAAACTGCGGTAAAAGTAAAAGTAGTTTAAGTATCATATTCACAATATCATTAGCAAACTGAGGTAAAAATACTGCAAGTGTCACACCCACAATACCACTAATAATATTTAGGTAAAAATACTGTAAGAGACACATACACATTCACTGTACCTCTAATCAAACTGAGATAAAGGTAATGTAAGAGGCACGGTTGATCAAACTGCGGTAAAAGTAAAAGCAGTTTAAGTATCACATTCACAATATCATTAGCAAACTGAGGTAAAAATACTGCAAGTGTCACACCCACAATACCACTAATAATATTTAGGTAAAAATACTGTAAGAGACACATACACATTCACTGTACCTCTAATCAAACTGAGATAAAGGTAATGTAAGAGGCACGGTTGATCAAACTGCGGTAAAAGTAAAAGCAGTTTAAGTATCACATTCACAATATCATTAGCAAACTGAGGTAAAAATACTGCAAGTGTCACACCCACAATACCACTAATAATATTTAGGTAAAAATACTGTAAGAGACACATACACATTCACTGTACCTCTAATCAAACTGAGATAAAGGTAATGTAAGAGGCACGGTACCACTAACCAAACTAAGATGAAGGTAATATAAAAGACACATTCACGGAACCACTAACCGCAATTGGAAGGCAACCTGAAGGAGCTGAGAACACAGGTCAAAAACCTCGAAGAAAAAAGGACAAGACGCAAGAAACCCAGATAACGGCCGTTCAGCGCATCCTGGACGAACTGAAGCAAGTCCAGCAGAAGATAGAGCAGGATGTCGCTCGAATGGCTGCCATAAAAACCAGCACTGAAATAAACCTGATAGACATGCGAGCAGAAAGAATAAAGACAGAATTTGTGCTAGAGCGAATTCAAGAAGAAAGAAAACAGATGGAGCTGCTGAAAACACAGAACGAACCGGAGAGCACAGAAGAGGAAACGGCGAGTGAACTGGATGAGGACGACGACCCAGATCAAGAACAAATCAGGCCGGCGATGGCAAGTCGCCCCATACCAAGACCGAGCGATCAAGAAGACACGACAAACCAAAGATGAACAAAAAGAGTCGCCGAAGCTCCAAGACGTATAGGGAAGAGAAACAACAGACGGAACGACGAAGGCTAAAAGCTCCCTGTAGATAAAAGCACCATACGATGGGGTGGGTACACAATAACTCCAGGCCTCAGCAAGTGCGCGACTCTGTCCAGACATGTAAAACTTTATCAAGACTTTATGAACAAAATTAACCAATCAGAAACCAGGAAGCTGAAAACAAGCAACCAGATCTTCAAAAGTTTCAAAACAAGCTACGCAATACAGGGCCCAATTACAACAAGTTGTCAAAACAGTTGAACGGGACCATTCGTACTGAGGAACGGAATGGAACGGAACCACTAACCAAAATGAGATAAAGGTAATATAAGAGACACATTCACAGTACCACTAACCAAACTGAGATAAAGGTAATATAAGAGACACATTCACAGTTCCATTAGCCAAACTGAGATAAAGGTAATATAAGAGGCACACTCACAGTACCACTAACCAAACTGAGATAAAGGTAATATAAGAGACACATTCACAGTACCACTAACCGAATTGAGTAAAGGTAATATAAGAGACACATTCCCGGTATCACTAACCAAACTGAGATAAAGGTAATATAAAAGACACATTCATGGAACCACTAACTAAAATGAGATAAAGGTAATATAAGAGACACATTCACAGTACCACTAACCAACTGAGATAAAGGTAATATAAGAAACACATTCACAGTACCACTAACCAAACTGAGATAAAGGTAATATAAGAGACACATTCACAGTACCATTAACCAAACTGAGATAAAGGTAATATAAGAGGTACACTCACAGTACCACTAACCAAACTGAGATAAAGGTAATATAAGAGACACATTCACAGTACCACTAACCAAACTGAGATAAAGGTAATATAAGAGACACATTCACAGTACCACTAACCAAACTGAGATAAAGGTAATATAAGAGACACATTCACAGTTCCATTAGCCAAACTGAGATAAAGGTAATATAAGAGGCACACTCACAGTACCACTAACCAAACTGAGATAAAGGTAATATAAGAGACACATTCACAGTACCACTAACCGAATTGAGATAAAGGTAATATAAGAGACACATTCACAGTTCCATTAGCCAAACTGAGATAAAGGTAATATAAGAGGCACACTCACAGTACCACTAACCAAACTGAGATAAAGGTAATATAAGAGACACATTCACAGTACCACTAACCGAATTGAGATAAAGGTAATATAAGAGACACATTCCCGGTATCACTAACCAAACTGAGATAAAGGTAATATAAAAGACACATTCATGGAACCACTAACTAAAATGAGATAAAGGTAATATAAGAGACACATTCACAGTACCACTAACCAACTGAGATAAAGGTAATATAAGAGACACATTCACAGTACCACTAACCAAACTGAGATAAAGGTAATATAAGAGGCACATTCACAGTACCACTAACCGAACTGAGATAAAGGTAATATAAGAGACACATTCACAGTACCACTAACTGAACTTAGATAAAGGTAATATAAGAGGCACATTCACAGTACCACTAACCGAACTGAGATAAAGGTAATATAAGAGGCACATTCACAGTACCACTAACCAAACTGAGATAAAGGTAATATAAGAGACACATTCACAGTTCCATTAGCCAAACTGAGATAAAGGTAATATAAGAGGCACATTCACAGTACCACTAACCGAACTGAGATAAAGGTAATATAAGAGGCACATTCACAGTACCACTAACTGAACTGAGATAAAGGTAATATAAGAGACACATTCACAGTACCACTAACCGAACTGAGATAAAGGTAATATAAGAGGCACACTCACAATACCATTAATCAAAATGAGGTAAAGGGGCTCAACCACAGAACATTCCAGAACATCCGCTTCACACACATCCATAAGGCAGAACCCACCTGCATGCCAACCTCTGGCAATTTCAGAAAATATAGTTACTTCTACCAAAGCCAGATGAAAAGGACTTTATCAGGAATAAAGCAAAGGCTGATGAAAACATGTAAACATGTCTCCCCACCATGGGTTAAAGCTGAGAGGATTGACTTCATTGAATCAGATTTTATCCCATATGGCTCGGTCTGTTTTGTGCTGAGCAACTTGCCAAATGTGTCGCACACAGCATTAACTCTATAGCTCCAGCAATGACCCTCAGGAGACTACGAGAAAATTGTATCCATGAACCCCCAACCTTCAGAGTGTGAGGCACATGGCTGAATGACTTCACCATGGATGCCCCCTACATGGTGCCGTGGTAGATTAGTGTTCAGTGTGATTGTATTGCCCAGATTAGTGTTCAGTGTGATTGTATTGCCCAGATTAGTGTTCAGTGTGATTGTATTGCCCACATGTCCTGATGTCCAAACATGACTGAATCTATAAAATCCCCACATTTTCTGATGTCCAAACATGACTGAATCTATAACATCCCCACATTTTCTGATGTCCAAACATGACTAAATCTATAACATCCCCACATGTCCTGATGTCAAAACATGACTGAATCTATAACAACAAGAAACTATCAGACTAAGTGAAATCTGCCTTTCCTCATCTCATGAGACTTAGAGAAGCAGCAGATCACCTTACATGGCTTGCTATAAGTTTAACAGAATTCACAAATCACCTTCACAAAGCTCTCTAGAAGTAATGCTAACTTACCCGGACCTTCCTCTTGTGCTCCTCATCTCTGTCCTGAGATAACAAGATGCTGCCTTCACTCTCTGCTCTCACTCCGTTTTCTCCTCGACTGCGGTTTCCAGTACTCATCCTGCTCAAGTTCGACATATCACCGACCTCGCTTAACTCATGCCTCTGGTAAGCGTCGTCATCTAGCACAGTTGGGAATCTGCCGTGGTCCTCTGTTGATGTATCAATGCGTCTGTCTGACAACGATGATGCATCCATGCGTTGTTTTGTGCCCATCAGGTAATTTTCGTCATTGACCACAAAAGCTTGGAGCTTCTCCTCCAGCTTCTTTTGGTTGGAAAGAAGGTCCGGTGCCTGCATCTGCAAGCCAATGTCATCCATGTGGTCTCTTCTTCCGTTCTCTTCTGTAATATAATCCGGCACAGGAGGCAGAGGCTCGTCATCTTCAAATGGTGGCGGAGGCGGTGGGGGTGAAGGTGGCGGCGGTGGGAGATCATCAATGTCATCTGACCTATCAGACGCTTGGCGAATGACTTTCAAACTTGAGCTGCGTTGTGGAGGGCTGTGGACAGTGTCATTAAGATTATTTAACTGTGCTCATCAAAATATTTGAAATGAAGAGAACAAAATGACACAAGATAATGTGATTTTACAATCAAATTGCAGGTGGGTAGATTACAGTTCCTTACAAAATAAAACAATTCAGCAACTAAACACACAAACATGCTGGATGCCATGCCCAAGCAACTGACTACAACCACAAGCAATGTTGTTACTAATGATTAACAGAACACTTCAATTGTGGTAAAATTCACACATTTTTTAAGTAACTTTCCAAATGTTACAAATGGCGACTGCAACAAGAATTGGATGCAAAAGCTGATGAAGCAAAATACACAGAATTAGAGGCAGAAGAAGCAAATGCACAATACAAGAAAGAAGAAAACAGGAGCAGAAACAGCACCATGGTAATCCATAGTATGACATGGAAATCACGATGAGCTGACGCTGATCAGTGACAGTGGATTGTACAGAAGACAAGATGCATCAGAAAACACAGAATACCCAGAAACCAACTAATACTTACATGTCCTGTTGCCAGAAATACCCATACACCAACTAATACTTACACACTATCAACTCTGTCTACAGCTAAACACCACACTAATGTCAGCAGTACTGCTAGATTAAGATCATCATCATCATGTGCCAAGATGGTAATAAACATCGGTGATAATGCTTCTTTACCTCATAAAAATCTCAAATTATGGACTAGATCTTTGTTATTTTTCTGAATATGCTGGTTGGCCAAGCCATTCAGACCTTTATCTCTTTGTCATTTTGATATTTCCCATCAAGTTTGACAATTGTCACTGAGCTTTCTCAATATTTGTAATCTCACCCCCCTTCCCTTTTTCCCATACAAACACGTGAGAGAGAGAGAGAGAGAGAGAGAGAGAGAGAGAGAGAGAGAGAGAGAGAGAGAGAGAGAGAGAGAGAGAGAGAGAGAGAGAGAGAGAGAGAGAGAGAGAGAGAGAGAGAGAGAGAGAGAGAGAGAGAGAGAGACAGACAGACAGAGACAGACAGAGAGACAGAGACAGACAGAGACAGAGAGAGAGAGACAGAGAGAGAGAGAGAGACAGAGAGACAGAGAGAGGAGATGGTGCTGGACAAGCAGTACCAATGACACAAGCACATTTAGAGACTTTTTGGAAAAATTATAATAACACACCTATTTTATCGCATTACCCAATGATAAAATTTGTAAAATGTTGAAGCTTTAGAGAAAGTCAGGAATTAAACAATGGAACTTAACAACAGTGATTTCTCAAATTTGTTATAGAGAGTGTATCTAAGTTTCCTTGAATTTATTGATTTGTGGCATTGTAACTGCTTAGGAAGGCATCATAATATTTATAAATGCAATAGAATGAACACTCACTGAACTTTTGTGAAGAATTAAGTGTTAAAGTTAATTTATCCTTACAGTAGAAAATAATATACAACATTAGTGACAACAGAATCACTTAAGAAGTTTATCTAAGGCCAATCTGTACTCAATGGGTGATGCTGCTAACATCACACCTTTCATTTACCAGGATATTTCCTAGCACTGATTTAAGGCTTGGTGCCAGGGGAGAAATATAACTGCAACCTGTAAGTCCAGGTCGATGTAAAAAATCCCTGCATCAAAGAGGATTCAAACACATGACCACCAGGTAAGCGTGCTTCCACGGCTCCAGTATCTGCCATTGAACTACTGTTATATCATTTTTTTAAACTAAGAATACCTGGGCAGTGGTAGTTTTACAGGTACGCTCTCTTCTTCCACAACCTCAGGAATGTTCTCAATTTCAGCTGTCCGTGAAAGGCGATGATTTTCCTCGTTGATGTCTTCTTCTTCTCTGTGGTGAGCGCCGATGAGCGGGGCTGAAAACTTGCGATCCTTCAATGACAGTCCGTGTGTAACCAGCGAGGACACTGAGAAGAAACAGTTAACACATTATTCAGCAGGAAAAATAAAAACATACCCATAATTCACATCAACGAGATGCAATTAAATTAATTATACTCAGTCTAAAATAAATCACATTAATCCATAACCTAAGTAAGGGTCTTACAAAACCATAATGACAACATCAACACAGTGCAAACAGCATCAGTACTAAGTTAAGTCGAACAAAGGCACTACACACTGGAAATTCTCATATGTGCTCAGCCCTCCGATGCAGCAGCCACCGCAAAGTGTTTCTGCCCACTGTTGCCGTGAGGATGCTTCCATCTCCTCCTTCCACCCCTGGTGGATGCTGCTGTATCAGAACTCAGCCCTCCAATGCAGCAGTCACCCTAAAGTGTTTCTGCTCACTGTTGCTGTGAGGATGCTTCCATCTCCTCCTTCCACCCCTGGTGGATCCTGCTCTATCAGATCTGTCCTCTGATGCAACAGCCACCCCGAAAGGTTTCTGCTCACTGTTCCTATAAGGATGCTTTCCTCTCCTCCTTCCATTGTTTGTGGATGCTGTATCAGATCTCATTCCTCCGATGCAGCAGCCACCCCAAAGTGTTTCTGCTAACTGTTCCAATGAGGATATGAGGATGCTTTCTTCTCCATCTTCCACCCCTCGTGTGCACAAACCCGGCAGCTCTGGTGTGGAGCACTGAATTGACCCAGTGTAGGTTGTCAGTGTTTCATAAGTCAAGAGATTCACTTGGCTACACCCATCCCTGTCACATTTTCAAGGATCAAGGGATTCTGAATGTGTGTGATGTACATATGGAACCTATTTGTTCACCATCAACCAAGGACACCTGGCATCCAGACCACTCCTCAAGTTTATTTTTGTACAAATGTTCATCAGAATTTGAACCTCATACCTTTGAGTCACAAGCACACACTGTACTTCTGAGGCTTCCCACCTCCAAATTATTGCCTTGACGCACACCATCATCACGTGTATTGATGATAAGCCCCATGGCTTATCTCATATGATTATTAGAGTCTTGGATCAGTTCTGAATTTATGTCCCAGTTAAGTCATATGGTTTCTGCAGTGTAAAATACATTCTGATGCTGCAGACTTTTGACAAGTTGAAAGTGGCAAAAGTTGTTTGTCCTTCATATATGGTAACCTTCCGATGGCTGGAGGGCAGACCAGCCAGATTTTTGTGTTTGAAACTGAAAGTGAAAACTGGACTGTTCTGGGTGGAGTGAACAGAATCACTTGGCAGGACGGAGACTGCAAGGATATCATGGATTTTCAGCCTAGGACATGCAGGTGTGCATGGCAATGATCAGGCTGATAGACCTGCTGCTGCCTCTCTGTATGGAGAGCTACTTCATGATAGCGGTCATGTGGTGAAGGCTCTCTGGGTTCAGGTAGACAGTGCAGCTGAACAGATGGAGTATCCATAAATGGAAAGACTGGTTCGGAAGGGAGTGAGCACAGAATGTGCACAATATACAAAGCACAGAGTAAAATCCAGGCCAAATTTTAATTAAATTGCTAATGGAATAATCCTGCCGGCTCTGTGGTGAAGGGGTTACAGACGCAGTTCGTAATTCCACATACCGCATTCGAAACGGCTGCAGGCGATGTGGCAGCAGACCGCCTTTGCTTGGGTTTTTAATAAAATGGTATGGGTGCCAGTCATTCAGAAAGCAATGGCAAACTACTGAATGTAAATTTGCCAAGAGATCACAAACAGCCAAAACATGCTGGGGTTGACTGTGACGTACTGCAAAGGATATGCAACTGACTAATGCAATAATCAAGGGATCTTTTTGGTGGCTCTTGAATAAGGAGATGGGTCTTGTGTGGAAATGTCCCAAGTGCAGTGATACTGACTGTTAAATTAAGTCCCTCGCATAGTGTTAATACAACACTTGAACATTACAGGATGAGGTGTGCATTGTCTTCCTTTTGTAAAGTTTAAATGATGGGCTGTATAGGTTGTTTTGTCTTTGGAGGTTGACAAATATGAAAATGTTGACTGCTTCCTTTTGTTGTTTATGACAAAGCAATGAAGATAATACAAAAGATGGGCAGAATCCTGAAATAAAACAAGCAACAGAAATAATGGTACCCTAATCAGGAAAAACAGAAAATGTATACAGATTATAACAATGTTTCTCAAATAGAACTCGGCTGAGAGAGATAGAGAACACATAGTTGTGTCCTGAGTGTATTGGCATTAATTATAGCAAAATAGTGAGAATGGAAACAGTGATATACAACAAATATATATATATATATATATATCAGACAAGAAACATTACATAATGTACACAAATTATATAACAAAATCCATTCTAACTGGGGAATATGTTAACAGTTAAAATGTGAATAAGCATATCAATTTAGCAAGCAGACAACAATTCATCAACATACCATAACCAACTGAACTAAATGAAAACAGAAAAATCAAAAGGAGTAACAAATTCAAAGCCAAAAGCTAAATGAACATGACAAATACAACATTCTTGGGGATTCATTACACCACAGCCAATAAGCTAGTTAATGAACCAACACAAGGCACATGCAACAATCAAAATCGCAGCAGAGAATAAACAGCTAAAGCTGGATAATCACTTGTTCCATTGATGTGATCTAGGAACATTCTGGAATGTTTAGTTTCGGCTGGTCTTTAGCACAATGGCCCTTGGTGAGTCACTGTAAACCAGACTGGTTTTAGCCGGTTTCAGTCCATTGACTGCCGATGTGTCATTGTAAACCAGGCTGTTTATGTTTGGGATTTAACTCCATGATTGCAAATGTCATGATAAACTGGACAGGATATGCCTAGGCTTGTCAGTCCACTGACTGCTCATGTGTCACGATAAACTGGACAGGATATGCCTAGGCTTGTCAGTCCACTGACTGCTCATGTGTCACGATCAATCAAGTTGGTAATGGTTTGGCTTTGCAGCCCATTGACTACTCATGGGTGGCAATACAGAAGGTCTGGATTATACCGTTATATGAATGCAATGTACAAAGAAGAGGAGAATGCTTAAATGTGTGTATATGACAGATTGATGGTGGTGGTAATGGATAAGATAAATACGATTCGACTGCAGGCCCTAGATGGACTGTACAACTGTACAGATTAATATCAGTTAGGTATTATGTCTAGGCCGGTCTCCCTGGTGAAGGGGTTAAGGACGCTGTTTGTAATCCCGTATACCCACATATGAAACGGAGCTGAGCGAGATTCGACAGCGGATTGCGTTGCGTTGGTTTCTTACAGAAAAGTAATGGCAAAATAACATAAAAATTGCCAAGACATCAACAACCGCTGAATAATGCTGGTGTTGGCTGCAATGTCCTGTAAATAGGATATGCAAGAAAAAAAAGTCTTTCTAGAGGGAGCAAACCAGACGCAAATGCATGTTGAAGTTGGAGACACTGACCTCTAGACATACTCATTTCAAGAGAGGAACAAAGAGGAAGAGGAAGTGAGGTAACTTTTGTATATTAAAACAATGTAAATATATCAGTGCTGGTTTATTGTTTGTGTGCAGGCAACGGCTCTGGTAATGGACAGACATATTAAATGTGCTAGTAATGATAAATGCTCTATCTAGACCAGTGTTTCCCAACCGTTTTTGTGCTATGCCCCACCTAAGCCTTTCTAAAATTCTCACCCCCCCCCCCCCCCCCCCCTCTCAACATATGCATCATATTTAATATTGAAAAATTGAAATGTTCGCTAAAGAAACTTGAATTATTTTTTTTTTTTAGAAGAGCTCACGGTTCCCAGAGGGGTCAGATGTGATGGGTTTTTATTTGAACATCCCGGCCCCCCGACAAGACCAGGCGCACTACTGGGGGGAGAGCAGCAAATGCACTCGATCCTAGCCAAAGGACCGATAGGTTTTAGGAAGAAATCACTAGGAAATTATTGAGCAAACACAGTAAGTAAATTTTCAAAACATGTAATGGAGAACTGAAATTCAAGCACAAAATAATTTTAATGACAGATTTTTCTATATTATTTTAATTATTAGTAATTATTTAAATTTAGTGAGATCCTTGCGCTTGATGCTTGCTACAAAGAGATTTTATGTCAGGTTCCAATTGAGTTAACTTCAGTCTCAAGTCTCCCCGTGTTGTTATATCCAGCCGATTTCTTCCATTTTCGAATTGCCCCCCTTAACAATCGAATTGCCCCCCTGTGGGGTGTGGGCCCCACGTTGGGAAACACTGATCTAGACCAACAAGCAGCAGTTAGAATAGATGGCGAGACATCAGACTGGTTTTACATCAAGCAAGGAGCCGTGTGCTGTCCCCCTATTTATTTAACCTGTACACCGAAAATATAATGAGGAATGTCAGAGATGATATATAACCAGGGAGCAGCATGATACCCTAAATATCAGTGGTCATTACATACCAGAGTTTCGATATGCTGATGATACAGTATTACTATCCACAACACAGAATGGTATAGAAAACCTAATAACCTCAAATCAAAGGAATAGTGAAAACCACAACTTATATCTTAACATAGCAAAGACAAAGATAATGCATACAGATAAAACTAATATGGAGACAGAAATATATGTTAATGAGGAAAAATTGGAGGTGGTGGAAAATTTTGAATATCTCGGGTCATTGATTACTAGCAAAGGTGACACAATGAAGGAAATTAAAAGAATAATGTCTATTGCTCTTCAAAGACTAAAACAACTGAATATATTATGGAGTGGGACAGACAGAACTATACAATTAAGATTTTTAAGAGCATGCATCTTTCCCATTGCAACATACACCTGTGAGACCTGGACACTTACTAAACAAGCCGAACAGCGCATAAATGCCTCTGAATATAAATCTTATAGATGGGTTCTAAGAATATCTTGGATAAATTAAAGAACAAATGCATCCATACTTCAAGAGCTGAATATGGAAGAAGGTTGACTATTAAAGACGATAAAACAAACATTTTAAAAATATTTTGGTCACTTGAAACGCCATGAAAGTTTAGAGAGAACAATAATGGAGGGGTATATGCCTGGGAAGAGAGGAAGGCCAAAGAGAAGATGAGCATAGGATGTGGCAGATGATCTCCAGATGGGTGTGTTGACGTGGGACATCTTGCTTATGATCTAGAAGTTTTCCAGAAGGTTGTTATGGGAGCGAGGTTCTGCAAAGGACATGCTACTGAATGAATGAATGAATGGTAATGGACAGGCAGATGTGGTGGTAATGGACAGACGAATTTGTTGCGGTGGTAATGGACAGGCAGATTAGTTGTGGTGATATTGGACAGACAGATTATAAGTGGTGTTAATGGACAGACAGATTAGTTGTGGTGTTAATGGATAGACAGATTAGTTGTGGTGTTAATGGACAGACAGATTATAAATGGTGGTAATGGACAGACAGATTATAAGTGGTGGTAATGGACAGACAGATTATAAGTGGTGGTAATGGACAGACAGATTATAAGTGGTGTTAATGGACAGACAGATTATAAGTGGTGTTAATGGACAGACATTATAAGTGGTGTTAATGGACAGACAGATTATAAGTGGTGTTAATGGACAGACAGATTATAAGTGGTGTTAATGGACAGACAGATTATAAGTGGTGTTAATGGACAGACAGATTATAAATGATGTTAATGGACAGACAGATTATAAGTGGTGTTAATGGACAGACAAATTATAAGTGGTGTTAATGGACAGACAGATTATAAATGGTGTCAATGGCCAGACAGATTATAAGTGGTGTTAATGGACAGACAGATTATAAGTGGTGTTAATGAACAGACAGATTAGTTGTGATGGTAATGGACAGATTAGTTGTGGTGTTAATGGACAGACATATTAGTTGTGATGGTAATGGACAGATTAGTTGTGGTGTTAATGGACAGATTAGTTGTGGTGGTAAGAGTCAGATTAGTTGTGATGGTAATGGACAGATTACTTGTGGTGGTAATGGACAGATTAGTTGTGGTAATAATAGACAGATTAGTTGTGGTTGTAATGGACAGATTAGTTGTGGTAGTAATGGACAGATTAGTTGTGGTGGTAATGGACAGATTAGTTGTGGTAGTAATGGACAGATTAGTTGTGGTGGTAATGGACAGATTAGTTGTGGTGGTAATGGGCAGATTACTTGTGATGGTAATGGGCAGATTACTTGTGGTGGTAATGGACAGATTACTTGTGGTGGTAATGGACAGATTGGTTGTGGTGGTAATGGACAGATTAGTTGTGGTAATAATGGACAGATTAGTTGTGGTGGTAATGGACAGATTAGTTGTGGTAATAATGGACAGATTAGTTGTGGTAATAATGGACAGATTAGTTGTGGTGGTAATGGATAGATTAGTTGTGGTGGTAATGGACAGATTAGTTGTGGTGGTAATGGACAGATTAGTTGTGGTAATAATGGACAGATTAGTTGTGGTGGTAATGGATAGATTAGTTGTGGTGGTAATGGACAGATTAGTTGTGGTGGTAATGGACAGATTAGTTGTGGTGGTAATGGACAGATTAGTTGTGGTAATAATGGACAGATTAGTTGTGGTGGTAATGGGCAGACTGATTATTTGGGGTTCAGTAGTTTGCCATTGATTTCTGAACGACCGGCACCCATACCATTTTATTAAAAACCCAATGCAAGTCGGTCTACTGCCAAATAGCCCGCAGAAGTGTTTTGAACCCGGTAATCGGGATAACAAGCTGCACCCGTAGCCCCTTCGCCAAGGAGCAGTTATATGTCTCCCTTATTGCTCACTAGTCTTTCAGCCCCAGAAAGTCAAGGACACTGGCCAAAGGAAGGATTAATGATAACAACATAATTACAATTGTATTACTATTACTTTTAGAGGCCAAAAATACACATTTAGTTAAAAAATAAAGCAATTACATTGTCAGATATCCTCAGTATAATTGACTAAAAGGATGAAGCACAAAAATGATGAATGGTAAATATAAAGGAGAATCAACCACATATGGTGCATTACTTAGGACAGTATGATTGGAGCGTTGCTGCCAAGGTTTCGTTAATTCTAATGTGACCGAGAATCAGTAATGTGCTGCCATCATCAAATGTAATGTGACCAGGTAAGGAACAATCAGTAATGAGCTGCCATCATCAAATCTAAAGTGACCAGGTAGGGAACAATCAGTAATGTGCTGCCATCATCAAATCTAATGTGACCAGGTAAGGAACAATCAGTAATGTGCTGCCATCATCAAATTAAAGTGACCAGGTAAGGAACAATCAGTAATGTGCTGCCATCATCAAATTTAAAGTGACCAGGTAAGGAACAATCAGTAATGTGCTACCATCATCAAATTAAAGTGACCAGGTAAGGAACAATCAGTAATGTGCTGCCATCATCAAATCTAAAGTGACCAGGTAAGGAACAATCAGTAATGTGCTGCCATCATCAAATTTAAAGTGACCAGGTAAGGAACAATCAGTAATGTGCTGCCATCATCAAATTAAAGTGACCAGGTAAGGAACAATCAGTAATGTGCTACCATCATCAAATTTAAAGTGACCAGGTAAGGAACAATCAGTAATGTGCTGCCATCATCAAATTTAAAGTGACCAGATAAGGAACAATCAGTAATGTGCTGCCATCATCAAATTTAAAGTGACCAGGTAAGGAACAATCAGTAATGTGCTGCCATCATCAAATTAAAGTGACCAGGTAAGTAACAATCAGTAATGTGCTGCCATCATCAAATTTAAAATGGCCAGGTAGGGAACAATCAGTAATGTGCTGCCATCATCAAATTTAAAGTGACCAGGTAAGGAACAATCAGTAATGTGCTGCCATCATCAAATTTAAAGTGACCAGGTAAGGAACAATCAGTAATGTGCTGCCATCATCAAATTTAAAGTGACCAGGTAAGGAACAATCAGTAATGTGCTGCCATCATCAAATTTAAAGTGACCAGATAAGGAACAATCAGTAATGTGCTGCCATCATCAAATCTAAAGTGACCAATTAGGGAACAATCAGTAATGTGCTGCCATCATCAAATTTAAAGTGACCAGGTAAGGAACAATCAGTAATGTGCTACCATCATCAAATTTAAAGTGACCAGGTAAGGAACAATCAGTAATGTGCTACCATTATCAAATTTAAAGTGACCAGGTAAGGAACAATCAGTAATGTGCTGCCATCATCAAATCTAAAGTGACCAATTAGGGAACAATCAGTAATGTGCTGCCATCATCAAATCTAAAGTGACCAATTAGGGAACAATCAGTAATGTGCTGCCATCATCAAATCTAAAGTGACCAGGTAAGGAACAATCAGTAATGTGCTGCCATCATCAAATTTAAAGTGACCAGGTAAGGAACAATCAGTAATGTGCTGCTATCATCAAATTTAAAGTGACCAGGTAAGGAACAATCAGTAATGTGCTGCCATCATCAAATTTAAAGTGACCAGGTAAGGAACAATCAGTAATGTGCTGCCATCATCAAATCTTAAGTGACCAGGTAAGGAACAATCAGTAATGTGCTGCCATCATCAAATCTAAAGATGATCTTCCAAACATTGGATGCGGTACATCTTGCTTATGACCGAGAAGATTTCTGGAAGGTTGTTATGGGAGCAAGGTTCTGCAAAGGACATACTACTGAATAATGAGTGAAGCATGTGGCTGAGTAGTGAGAATACCAGTCTCTTCTTGTGATCGCTGTCTTTGGTGATCTCACTGTCAGGCAAGTTCTCATTATGAAACAAAAAGTACCGGGATGGTTAACCCGATCAACAAATGCCAGCAGAAGTCGGATGTGTGCCACATGGCGCTTAGACAGAATGACGTCATCGGAAAAGGCGATAGAAAATTATATAGGAAAACCCCACAAGAAGCTAGGAAACGGTCGGTAAAGAACAAAACAAAAACGTCAGGGTGACGTAAGAGGACAACAGGAGATCTTCGGGGAATTCGTCTGAGGCGGATATATTGTGTGAAGCCCGTGTTCGTTTGGAGATTTGGTTGTGAGAAGGCAAAGATTGGCTGAGGACTATCAGGTGGAGGATGTCTGACGAGGAAAGTGTCAATATCGAGCAGAGGACCTGAAGGCATGGAACACCTAGACAATCTGTGAAAATGAGAACAGCGAGATAGATTGAGCTCCTAACTACAGTCGGACATTACTGGGATAGAGTCGTAAATATTTGTGTGAATGCCGTCCCTGTGTTAAAAGGGACAATTAATTTTTCTAGATGAATCCATTCTATTTATCCAGTGCATCATTAAAAGAATGTGTGAGTACTGTTGTTTAGGATGGCGTCGGTTGATTCTTCGCATTACAGTTCGATAGTTCACGTGAGTTAGTATTGCTTCAACGTTGATGTTGCCAAATGATAATTGCAGGAGTTGCGTTGTGGCAATGTGCCGGCCTAACGGCGCAAGAACGCAGCTTTACTGTAAACAGGCACAACGCAATCACATCCGGAAAAAAAACTCTGGATGAACGAAGAAGAAACAAAAAGTAAATGGCCATGCTATGCACCTTGAGTGCACTGGGAAAATGGTGCCAGACCCACTTTTTATAGACCAATAAGCACGCGGAGGGTGACGTAGTCAGTATCCCATCAGCCACCTTGACTTTCCAAGACATTTCTTGGTACCAATGTTAGGCTTTCATAATGAACTCAACCATTTCTTGGTACCCATGTTAAGCTCTAACAATGAACTCAACCATTTCTTGTCTCACAATGATCTCAACCATTTCTTGGTAACCATTTTAGGCTCTCACAATGATCTCAATCATTTCTTGGTAACCATTTTAGGCTCTCACAATGAGCTCAACCATTTTTTCAAGGTTCCTCTTTTATTCCATAGAGCTTGGATTTTAGTGCTGATTCAGTGGGCCAGTATATATGTCTTTACTTGCTGTACAGAGGACACTCTTCCAGAATATGTTCAGCAGTCTGTGTGCTTAGTCCACATATGCACAGCGATGAAGCAGTGGGACCAGGCTTATGCTTATTCAGTCTGTCATGCCCCATCCTGAGGTGAAGATGGTGATCTGTCCCTGGCAGTCAACAACTTGCAAGTCGTCCATCAAAGGGTTGATTTCTGTACCTTTCCGATCACTTGGATATTTCTCTTCTTCTCAGAGTATGAGTCTTCATTCACTTCTTGTTTACGTTCTCTTCCCATTTTGCAAGCTTAAGCAGTCTTCAGACACTGGAGAATTGTGTTTCAATCCTTAGAGATCAACAGGATTGTTACCTACCACAATGAAAGCTTTCAATAGGGTTAAAGGTGAGAGGATTGACTTCACTGCACCGGGTTTCACACAACTGGCTTGGTCTATCTTCACTGAATGAAAACCTGCCAGCCAAAACCAGCACACAAAGCATGAACTCTGCAGCCCCAGAAATGACCCGCAAGGGGTCAATAGAAAAGTTTCAGTGTGGCTTAAAGGATGCAGTCTGAAAACAAACCCATGATCCTCAGAGCACAGGGTAAATGACTTGACCAGTCACCACAGAAAGTAATGTGAAAACTGGAGTACAACTATCAGGGCAAGCGGCTTTATTCTGAACCTCAACAAGGCTCTGTGTAGCTGACCTCAGCTAAGGGGTAAGGAATGAGATTGTGGTTTTCTTCGTGCACTGATTGCTATCACAAGCATCCTTAAAACTGGTTTATCACTGTTCAAGAAGTATAATGGAAACAAGAGACACAGGGAGGCAGCAACAGGGGCTTCTGGGTAGTACTGCACATGGTGTGGACAAATGTCAGTATATAATATTAGAGAGCTGGTGTTGGTGAGAGGCATGATCACCCATGCTAGTTAACAAGACACTTCATGATGATGATGACGAAGGAAAGAATGGTTCAAGTAATATTTTCTTAGTTTAGTCAACAGGTTCTGTACCTAAAAAAACCTAATTTACAACAACAACAAAACCAAATAAAATTACCCCATTGCCATGGTTTCACATGTTAAGCTATATTTGCATTCTTCGGCACACTGAACCTGTCTCAAATGATAATTATAAATCTGATGCATTCATCACCATCACCTTACAGCACCATTATGCCAGATAAAATGTCTCAAAGGACACATTTGAATTCTTGCATTCATCTGCACATTTCACCCCCATATCAAACAAGCAGTCTCAAAGAATAGTTTTGATTTCTTAATTGCACCCTTATGCCAGATAAACGGTCTCAAAGGACATGTTTGAATTCTAGCATCCATTAGCACAATTCATTCCCATAGCAGACAAGTAGACTCAGGGTGTAGTGTTGATTTCTTGCATTCTTCAGCACATTTCACCCCCATAGCAGACAAGCAGACTCAGGGTGTAGTGTTGATTTCTTGCATTCTTCAGCACATTTCACCTCCATAATAGACAAGCAGTCTCAAAGAATAGTTTTGATCTATGACACACCGGACACTCTACCAGATAATCTGTCTCAAAGGATAAGTTTGACCCAATAGACAGCTGATACAACAGCTTGCAGAAATAAACTTCAATTAAAAAATTAAAGCCAGACGTAAAGAAAAACTGAAGAAAAGATTCATTCAATGACCAAAGATGACACATATTGAAGACTGGATCCCGTGACAACCAGATTTAAAGGCTGGTGAACTGCTGACATTTCTGAATACCTTATTCTTGTAAACAAAGCATGAATATTTATCCAAGACCACTTTGACAAACAGGACGCCATGGCAGACAATATGCACCAGACAGGACCCTATGGCAGACAATATGCACCAGATAAAATACAGACATACTAAATGTTACGGAGCCGCAGTGACATTATTGTGAATGAGCTTACGTATCAAGACAGTGGTCTGTGAATGATAGGTTACAATGTCCGCTTCAGGCGGCACTCTGTTTGATTTCAGCACAGGGTTGGCAATCTTTCCTAGAACCACTGGTATCTAATATCACACGTCAACCCGACCTGTTGGATAGTGAGATCAAATACCTAGCCTTCACAAATAAGGACCACAAAAAAAAATAAAACAGGCCTCATATACATTACGAGTAATGCAGTAGTTAGAATTACCAAAAGAGTAGGCTGTAAGGATGTTGCCCTGGCAAAACTGATAAGCAGGAACCCCTACCCATGTGTAGATAAGAGCGTGTTACCTTGATGCAAGCAACCCTTACACACACAAAGGTATGCTGTAGTTGGACATGTTGACCATTTAGATGTGTAACTAGGGGTGAAACAATACCCTTATAGAAATGTAGAAAGCGGCAGCAGTTCCTGGTTCAATCCTCAACAACAGCAGGATTTGCTTTCTGACTAGAGTGCCCCAGGGCACAACCCGGTCGCATGAAATGGGCACTGAGAGAATTTTGTAGGAAGACATGTGGTGAGGACTGGTCAGCTCCATCTCGTTATGCCATGGTCTAGAGCACATGAAGACCTAAATACATCTCGTGTGTATGGAATGCATTTGACTAAATGTTACAGGTCATCTCAAGGAAGATACTGCTATTGGACTGTGAACTGATAGGACTGTGAACTGATAGGACTGTGAACTGACAGGACTGAACACTCATTAGGTCACCATACTAAGAGAATTATCTGATGAGGCTGGGGCAACCCCTGAGTCTATGTGGTCACCAAACGAACACCTTCTCAACTGGGTTTAAGTTTTATGGTCAAAGCTAACTTTGATCCCACACATACAGCTCCTGCAGTGCTCCACTCTCCTCCCGTATATCACTAAGAATCTCTCCTCCCATATATCACTACAAATCTCTCCTCCCATATATCACTACAAATCTCTCCTCCCATATATCACTACGAATCACCTCAGCACAATGCACAAACTCTAAAGAGTTGGTAAGGATCCAGATGCATGTATACTGGGGTCACACATGCTAAACATATTTGTGAGTAGGTTTTCTCACTTTGAAATATAGTGGAGGACTGTGGTTTATACCGCCCATGTTTTAATGGGGCCCCAAAGCATAGTAAAAAAAACAAAAAACAAATGATACACTGTAGATTTCCTGAGTATGTATTAAATCAGTGGTTCTCAACCTTTTTTGGCCAATGCACCCCTTCACTATAAGTTCAGAATGTCATTTCACCCCTCCTTTCGTATTTCCTCCCTATAAATTCCCCCAACAGTATATGTAAAAATGGAAGCTAAATTTAGTAACACATACTAGAACAAGTCTAGACAACTAAATAAAACGTGATTTGCAGGTCTACTTACGTTATAAAACTAATTTCAGAAGGGTGAGAAGTACAGAACCGTAAAGTATGGAGGGAAAAACAATATCTTGTATTAACGGTTCTAATACTAACGTGATCTTGAAATAATCTTAATTCCCCCTGGAAACCCTAAAGTTCCCCCCTTGGGGAGGGGGAAGAGAATTTCCCCACCGGTTGAGAACCACTGTATTAAATAAAAGGTGACTAAAGAGGGTTGATATGAGGCTGGCCATCTCACAACCATAAACTGGCCTACAACGGGCTCGGCATGTGTGGTTGTGGGCCTAAATTCTACTAGGAGTCACAAAGGCAACAGAAGAATATAAGGATTAAGTGGTATATTCTGCCGGCAATTTTCTATTCCCATTTGTATAGGAATTCTTAATGATAGCAACATACTCCCAGCATCAGAGGGGAGTATATAATATTTTTCTTATTCATAAAAATGCACGGTTCAACCTATGAATTGAATCAGGTCTGCATGATCCTGAGGCAGACTTCATAACCTCAAGAGAGGAAAAGCTAAATGAATTAATTTGTTTTCTTCAACAAACAATGACAGAATTCATGCTGAAAGAAACCACAAAATTCTACATCAAATAGCAGGATAGATTTTAGGAGTCCAATTCTTTCTAACAAATTATTGCAACCATACAACTATCTATGTCACCCAAATTATGAGCTGAAAATTTTTCACTCAACCTGTCACATACATTGCCAGAGGACTTCCTCCAATATAACACTGTATTGCCTCCCTTCCAGTGGAAGGTCACTTCAGAATTTTCCAGACTTCCAATATAAACTAACTTTTCCCAGCAGCTTCAGTAATGATCAGTTTTACGAAAATTATTTCCCCTGGCAGTCATTCAGACTAAATTTCCTGACTGTTTTCTCTTTCCAATATTTAGCAAATAAATTGCCGTCCTCCTCTCCCCTCATTTTACTTTTGTTTCAGGAATCACCATTTTTTTTGGTTTTGTTTTGTACGAGGATATGGCAAGGCGCAATGGGCATAATGAAAGATTTAATGGAAACATAAGGGAAAAAATATTTCTTGTAGGCTTTCTTGCTTCGGAGTTTTCCCTAATAAAGTTAACTTCATTTGAGAGGGAAAAAAAAGAAACCCAGAAAATTGCAAACCCAAGGTTTTATGCTTTTATCACAATGATATTTATTTTTGCGCATAATTATTCCAACTAGGCGAAGTGTTGGAGGCTCAGACGAAGGAAATGAGTCCGTGTTCTGGCACCCCTATAAAGGCTGGTTATCAACATCAGAAAGTGGAGAGAGAATGTGTTGCTTCCTGCAGGACATTAAGACTTAATGGTTGCAGACTAATTGCAAAAAAAAAAAAAAGAAGAAGAAAAAGCATCCTAACCAATGAACGGACGCAGCTTTAGCATTAACAGACACTTCCTAACATGGCTAGTTTTTTTTTTACAATCCAGGAAAACGTGTCCCTGAGGCTCTGGGAATATTGCTGTCATAATAATAAACGGGACTGCATAAACAGAACTCAGCATTCGACAAATGTTGGTCAGCATGCCCCTAATCTTTACTGGGAGAATAAAGATGACTCCTGCATAACTGACACCATCAAGATGCCTGATTAATCTATCAGTTAGTCGATCAAAATATCTGACATCTACCTACCTATCTCTCTCTCTATCCTCCCACCTAACTATCTACCTACTATCTATCAATCCATTCACTTATTATTGTGGCTGTCTGCTGCCTGCCCATCCAACCATCCATTAGTGGAAGCATACAGTGCATGATATTTCATCCACTTGTCACTAGACTTCGTTGTTCTTGTTTGTAGACTAGTTAAATGGGTATGGACAATATTGCACCATAAGACACTTGAAATGGTATTATGTGCATGGGTACTGACATTACTGCACCATAAGACACTTGAAATGGTATTATGTGCATGGGTACTGACATTACTGCACCATAAGACACGTGAAATGGTATTATGTGCATGGGTACTGACATTACTGCACCATAAGACACGTGAAATGGTATTATGTGCATGGGTACTGACATTACTGCACCATAAGGCACTTGAAATGGTATTATGTGCATGGGTACTGACATTACTGCACCATAAGGCACTTGAAATGGTATTATGTGCATGGGTACTGACATTACTGCACCATTAAGACACGTGAAATGGTATTATGTGCATGGGTACTGACATTACTGCACCATAAGACACGTGAAATGGTATTATGTGCATGGGTACTGACATTACTGCACCATTAAGACACGTGAAATGGTATTATGTGCATGGGTACTGACATTACTGCACCATAAGGCACTTGAAATGGTATTATGTGCATGGGTACTGACATTACTGCACCATTAAGACACTTGAAATGGTATTATGTGCATGGGTACTGACATTACTGCACCATTAAGACACGTGAAATGGTATTATGTGCATGGGTACTGACATTACTGCACCATTAAGACACTTGAAATGGTATTATGTGCATGGGTACTGACATTACTGCACCATTAAGACACGTGAAATGGTATTATGTGCATGGGTACTGACATTACTGCACCATTAAGACACGTGAAATGGTATTATGTGCATGGGTACTGACATTACTGCACCATTAAGACACGTGAAATGGTATTATGTGCATGGGTACTGACATTACTGCACCATTAAGACACTTGAAATGGTATTATGTGCATGGGTACTGACATTACTGCACCATTAAGACACTTGAAATGGTATTATGTGCATGGGTACTGACATTACTGCACCATTAAGACACGTGAAATGGTATTATGTGCATGGGTACTGACATTACTGCACCATTAAGACACGTGAAATGGTATTATGTGCATGGGTACTGACATTACTGCACCATTAAGACACGTGAAATGGTATTATGTGCATGGGTACTGACATTACTGCACCATTAAGACACGTGAAATGACCAGCATTTCAAAATGAATATACTTCAAGCCAGTCAAACTATGGTGCTAGCATCATATGCACAATACACCTCAAGGTGTAAATAATTCCTATAATTGTCGTTGTGACCTATTTAAGATGGCCTGTTGAGATCTGAACTATTTTGCAGGTATAAACAAAATGTAACAATGTGCTATATGTCCTCAATGACAATTTATCTCTAGGTAACAGGTCCTTATATTTAACCCACAGGACAAACAAAACGGGGGGAGACCTAAAAACAACAGCGAAGAGAAACAGAGATGAATAATGTGACGAGGGTATGGAGAGGGCTGAAAGAGAAGGTAAAATGATAAGATGACATGGTGTGAATTGGATGAGAGTTTATTTTCCACTGGGGGGCATATAAGGCAGAAGAGGAAGCAGAATATGCAGGTCAAGGTTTTGTGTGCTTCTTTTGTGTTAAAAGTAAATAAAATACTAAAGCAGTTGTTCTACAGGAAACAAATTCCCAACAGATCATAATTACTCACAGAGGGGGAAAGACAGAGTCCTTGGTTTGTTGTTTGCATTATGGAAACTGTACCACTGATGGTGTGCTTGGAAAGAAATCATGGCTGCTTGCTCAAGCAGTCGCCAGATATTTAGGCTAACATAATTTTGAAAAATAAAAATTGCTGAGCCTTAGTGAGAACTAACAACACCCCAACATGTAAGGTGGACATTCTGGCCTCTCAGTCACTTGCTCCTGTCCTTGTTTGGTCTGGACAGAGCTGAGACAACCGGGAACATTGAGGGTATTCGTGAAAGAGGGCAACAAAGGGAGACAATGCTGGATGAGCAATCAGAGTCCATGGAAGATAAACAGGGGTTGAACTTATCAGAAACTCAGAAAACAGATGGTTAGAGGGAAATATGAGCAACCTGCTCTACATGGCTTGCCACATGATGAACTGTAAACGATCGACCCAGCTAATGGCTGGCTGTGACCCTAAATCTACTCCGAAGTGGCGCGTAGAAGCCAGATTTTGTCCAGTGTGAGCATTAAATATAAAGCCATTGAATTACCAGCCATGTAATGGTAGGGAAAGTAATGGTAAGGAAAGTAAGTGTAGGGAAAGTAAAGGCAAGGAAAGTAAGGGTAGGGAAAGTAAGGGCAAGGAAAGTACAGGTAAGGAAAGTAAGGGTAGGGAAAGTTAGGGCAAGGAAAGTACAGGTAAGGAAAGTAAGGGTAGGGAAAGTTAGGGCAAGGAAAGTACAGGTAAGGAAAGTAAGGGTAGGGAAAGTAAGGGCAAGGAAAGTAAGGGTAGGGAAAGTAAGGGCAAGGAAAGTAAGGGTAGGGAAAGTAAGGGCAAGGAAAGTAAGGGTAGGGAAAGTAATGGTAAGGAAAGTAAGGGTAGGGAAAGTAAAGGCAAGGAAAGTAAGGGTAGGGAAAGTTAGGGCAAGGAAAGTACAGGTAAGGGAAGTAAAGGCAAGGAAAGTACAGGTAAGGAAAGTAAGGGTAGGGAAAGTAAGGGCAAGGAAAGTAAGGGTAGGGAAAGTACATGTAAGGAAAGTAAGGGTAGGGAAAGTAAGGGCAGGGAAAGTAAGGGTAGGGAAAGTAAGGGCAATGGAAGTACATGTAAGGAAAGTAAGGTTATGGAGAATAAGGTAATGGAAAGTAAGGACAGGAAATGTAAGGGCAAGGAAAGTACAGGTAAGGAAAGTAAGGGTAGGGAAAGTAAGGGCAAGGAAAGTAAGGGTAGGGAAAGTAAGGGCAAGGAAAGTAAGGGTAGGGAAAGTAAGGGCAAGGAAAGTAAGGGCAAGGAAAGTAATGGTAGGGAAAGTAATGGTAAGGAAAGTAAGGGTAGGGAAAGTAAAGGCAAGGAAAGTAAGGGTAGGGAAAGTTAGGGCAAGGAAAGTACAGGTAAGGAAAGTAAAGGCAAGGAAAGTACAGGTAAGGAAAGTAATAGTAGGGAAAGTAAGGGCAAGGAAAGTAAGGGTAGGGAAAGTACATGTAAGGAAAGTAAGGGTAGGGAAAGTAAGGGCAGGGAAAGTAAGGGTAGGGAAAGTAAGGGCAAGAAAAGTACAGGTAAAGTAAGTAAGGGTAGGGAAAGTAAGGGCAATGGAAGTACATGTAAGGAAAGTAAGGTTATGGAGAGTAAGGACAGGAAATGTAAGGGCAAGGAAAGTAAGGGTATTTAAAGGGGAAAGTAAGGGTAGGAAAAGTCAGGGTAGGGAAAGTACAGGTAAGAAAAGTAAGAGTAAGGAAAGAAAGGGTAGGGAAAGAAAGGGTATGAAAAGGGGAAAGTAAGAGTAGGGAAGTATGGGTAAGGTAAGTAAAGTAAGGGTAAGTAAAGTAAGGGTAAGGCAAGTAAGGGTAGGAAAAGTAAGGGTAAGGAAAGTAAAGGTAAGGAAAGTAAGGGTAATGGAAGCAAGGGTAGGAAAAGTAAGAGTAAGGAAAGGGTAGAAAAAGTAAGGGTAAGGAAAGTAAGGATAAGAAAAGTAAGGGTCCCTTTTCCCCACCATGAGACATAATGGTATACAGTACAAGCCCCATATCTTGTATAGACCACCCAAAACTCAGGGGGAGGAGTGATGTAGGCAATACCATACCAGCCACCTGTACCTTCCAGAACATTCCCTGGTAGACATTGAGATTGATTCAAATGGTAGGACAGAAACATGCATAAGGTGTTAATGGAAAGAAACAGGTAAACAACAGTGAAACAGGAGCTGTTTAGAAGATGCTGGAGGAGATGTGAACACACAATAAGGAACCTGCTGACTTGACTAGACACTCACTTGTCTGAAACCTACAATGCAAGAGAAATATTGAGAACTAGAAACATAAGCGGGTGAAACAACAGATAAATAATATAAGCAAAGACCTGGAGAGAATACCAGGAGACCACATAGGAAGGAAAGACTTGACTTGAGAATCCCAACGATCTATGTTCCATTGGAAGCTGAAAGGCAGAAGGAAAACGACCATATGATAACATTTTCAGCATTATTATGCTGTCCCTTGTAATACAATCCATTCCCAACAGCTCCTTGAAGGTGACTGGATATATCCATTCAGGAGTAGTTGTGTGTGTGGCCTGACTGTGCCATCCTCTTCTTCACTTCACCCTTGCCGGTATATGTAATTTCAACACTGATTACATTTTGTTTTCTTGTTTCCATGGCGGCTGTTTCATCCCTCAGATACAAGGTCATGCTCTGACAACAGTATTTCCAAAGTGTCCATTTTTACTGCTTCTGAAGTCACTTTAATGAAGTCTTTCACCGACCGTGGTGTAACTCGTTTCAATTAGATCAGCATGACGACAAGACTTTTGCGTGTGTGAGGCTTTTAGGGATGTCTGCCCTGACTTTCATGGAGATGAAGGAGCACTTCTGTGAGACACTTTTTGGAGGTTCAAATAGCAAGAGGATTTACTTCATTGCACTGGGTGTGATCCCATATGGCTCGTCTCTTTCCGCAGGGCATCCTGTCGAAAGCATGGCACAAAGCACAAAATCCTTAGCTCCAGCAACAACCCTAAGGAATCTCCAAGAAAACTATTCTCGCAAACTAAATGACAAAATCCAGAATCGAACGCACAATTACTAGAGCGCAAGGCAGGCAGTGTAACCATGTCGCCACTCAGACTTCCAAGCAACAGAGCTAAAATGGGCAGGGACTATTCAGTATAAACAAATACATTGGAATTAAGAACTGAGGAAAAGATGATGGCACTGGACAGGACACACACTGAGAATAGTCCTTTATCTATAAACTACAGGATCACAGTGGCCATTCTCCCTGGCCTAGGTGTTAACGTCTTTCTCTGTAATCCCGTATATTATCGTGAGTAACGTAACCTGCACGAAATCCCCGTGTTGGTAACTTACAGGGTATGCGAGCCGGTGGCTCAGAAAGCAATGGCAAACTACTGAGCATAATCTTGCCTAGTATATCAACAGCAGCTGAAAAATGCTGTTAACTGCAACGTCCTGTAAGGGATATGCAAAAAACAAAAACAAAAAAACAGGATCAATGAAATAGGAGACCTTAAAATACATGGAAAAGAGAATTAGAAACAGAAATAAAATATTGGGAAAACGTGAATGGAGCTACAAGGGACGGCAAAAAGATAGGAAGGCTTGGCATTGGTTGATTGACAGCCCATGCTCCAATGAGAAAAGCAGCAGAAGAGGAAGACTATCTAGTTATCGTGCGTGAGGATTACACACTACAGCTAGTTGGACTCAAGTATACTGAACATTGACCACCAACAGCTAAAGGCTACAGCTGCTGTTTCACTGTTGTTTGCCTGTTTCTGTCCATAACCTCCTTATTAATGTTTATATCATACCATTTGATTACATCTTTTCCACAAACATATAACCACATCAGTACAGCTGTGATAAGTCAGTTTTCTTGCCCATACACTAGTTAGTTATCTTATCTGTTTCTGTATAACCACATGAAAACAACTGTAATAAGTCTGTTTTCTTGCCCGTACACTAGTTTGTTGTATGCCCATACACTAGTTTGTTGTATGCCCATACACTAGTTTGTTGTATGCCCATACACTAGTTTGTTGTATGCACTTTACAGGAAGTCACAAAAAGCTCCAGCATGTTGTGGCTGTTTGTGATTTACGAGGCAATTTTATTACTTTCAGTAGTTTGCCATTGCTTTCTGAATGACTGACACCTCCTACCATCAAAATCAATGTAATGCAGTCTGCTTCTAAACTGCTTGTGGCTGATTCCAAACTTGGACTTGGACTTTGTGATACTCAAGGAATTGTGAAATGCATTCACTGCCGCAGTGTCATGGCACATACTAGTATTTGTTGTAACCAACAAAAAAAAATGGTCTTCTCACATCCCTCCTCTATGTATACCTATTTTCTCTCTCCCCTCTCTACTTATTTTTTTTTTTTTTTTTTTTATTTTCCAAACCATAAAATGTATTGCAAACAGCCCTCTCTAAGTGAAACAACCTCTGACTCCTGTCCTGACTATTTCACTTCCACTATTTAAAAAAAAAAAGTCACAAAACAATCACATTTATTCCCCATTACCTCTCATCTCATCTCCAGTCCCTCCATATCTCTTTCCCTCACTCTCTCCCTGACAAAATGAAGTAACTAAACTAGAAATTATTGATTTTTTTAAAGCATTTGTCCTGTCCAGGAGATTTACATTACCGGGCAACAGAGACTGTTTGTGGCTAAAACTGGACACAAAATCTTATCCCCTACCTTCACACTAAGCCCCTCGGCCACCCAACCACACACACAAGGTTTAACAGTGGATGTAGACCCTGCTATTCACATTAGGCTGGCTTAACAAAGCCCTGTCTACAGTTAAAAGCAAGCTCAACAGAAGCTTAGGGACGTCACAATGAGGAAGGGAAAGTCCCGGTGTAAAGGCTATAAGATGCTCAAACTACATTTAGAAACTCAGTAATTAACTATCATTCCCACTTCTGGGAGCTGCAGCGGCAGATGTTGCAGATGAGCTGCAGATGTTCAAACCACATTTAGCAACTTGGTAATTCACCATCACTCCCACTTCTGAGAGCTGAAGAAGCAGTGGCTAAATGCTCAACCCAGTGGTCATTGGTTCGAACCTTATCAAAGTGGATTTTGAAAATTGACCTGCTCTCTCAGGATGACCCAGCCTAAAATGGCTGTAAGAAAATTGTCTGGGCAGTAGAGGCGGCCGGCAGGATAGTGACCACATCACCAATGAGTACGAATAGGTCTATAAAAATATGGGGTTACTACCATATAACCAGTATATCACACTGCATGGGAGGGCTACTTTAGTGCACTACTTATCCCACACTTCCCCTGCTTCTACTCCCTAGGTCTCTTGTAACTATCCACATCAGGGCATGACATTAATAATGCCACCATGTATATACCATGGTACAACTCCCCCCAATTGTCTGCATACATGATCACTGACACAACTCACTTGTAACAATCTCGTTAGGATGATACAACTTCCCCCAAGTGACTGCACACATGATCACTGAAGCAAACTCACTGGTAACAATCTCATATGGAAGTAGCGGTAGCATAATGGCTAGCTGCGTGTGTGCAAGACCAGACGATAATGGGTTTGATTCCTCAGTGGGGACGCATTTTGAAAATGTACCTGGGCCCCCAGTAGACCCAGGAAATGTCTTGGGATGTAGAGGTGGCTGATGAGATACTGACCTTATCGCCCACCGTACTGACCTTATCACAAACCGCAGTGACCTTATTACCCATCGTACTGATCTTATCACCCACTGATAATGTAAAAAGAGTCCTTTACTTTACTCTAACATATGCAAACTGAAGGACAGATTCAAATTAATGAAGCCATTTCAGGGCAATGTTCAGCTGAATGTAAATCACAGCTCTAACTCTCTGCAATTATCGATTTCAGTGCTAGTCAATACCTGTTCTCTTTGACTGTATCACTGATTTTCTGTCTGCAATTCCAAGTTATGTAATGATCTATTTTCAAGACAGATAAATGCTTCTTCACCAATCTCTAACAGTTCTGATCTATTTCAGCGATGATCTATGGTACTGATTAATGTCTGTTCTTTTCAACTTCAGAAATGACCAATTTCTACAACAATTACTTCAAATGTGATTCTTTGCAGCACAAATCAATTTCTCCAGTGACCTATGCCAGTGCCAATAGGTCTCCATGTTTATCTATTTCTGCACTGATCTATTTCTGCACTAGATTGTGTCTGAACTCTTATCACAGATGAATGTTAATTATTATTTTTCTTTTCTTTTATGAAAACTTATACAGAATTATGAAATCTGATTATAAATGATAATGACGATACAAATATAACTTGACAAAGAATTAGCAAAAGACAAGGCAGCAGGGAATAAGTGATCTACAACCAAAAATAAAATGTGAATTTGAGGTACATTAAAAAAAAAGCATATATATAAATATACACACACCATATATATTACACTGTAAATATAGCATTATAAGGCCATCTGTGAACATATCATTCATATATGAATTACGGAAACACTGTATTGTCAGCAAGGTAAATTCGTGCACATATCAATGACAGTAATGATGATGTGTGTGGTGTAGAGGGCCAATGAGATGTCAGTGTTTGAGGAAGTGGGTGTTTGTCAGCCAATCAAAACCAAATGACACAAACATTTCGGCATAAAGTCATATTTAGACTGAAGCTGATTTAAACCATTGCAAAAACTTGGTTGTTGCTGGACTAAAAGACTAGGGGAAGAAAAATGTCAATTAAATCTAAGACTTCTAAATTTAGCAACAAATGAAATTACAATCTAGTAACAGGCAGTACAGGAAGGCACGAAACACATAATACAACAGGCAGCTCGCTTGAAAATGACATCATTCGACAATTAATAATACAACAGCAAAATTGATGAAAAGAAATTAAAAAAACAACAACAATGACCTAGTCACAAACAGCATTCACATTCACAACAAATCATAAACAAGAGGGGGATAAAAAGGATAGAAACAACAAAAACAAGACTGTATCTGAAAGAATAAAACACATCCACAATCGTGTAATCAAAACCATACAAACACAACATACTCATTGTCATACACTACACAGGAGGACTTAGTTACCATCAACACTTAGACCACAGATGTTAGACTTTCCGATTTCCATAACTCCTGCCCCAATTTAAAATTAGCACTGAGTTAGTGTCTGGCCATCCTTGTGTCCTATCTAACACTGTCATTATGCCAGGTGTACCTTCCATTGATAATGTCTGCTAAGATCATTTTGCAGGCTTAGGAATCCAGGTCTCTTGCCTGAGCAGTCACTAAGCAGTGTATAGGTTAGGATTTGGATTTCATCGCCGACAAATAAGAACTCATGCTTTACTGAAGAACTGAACATACATACCACTATGTGTGAGACAGGTCACTCGTGATTTTTCCAAGCATAACAATGAATATGATATATCAACTATTTCTGTACTAGCTTTGAAACATACATCGACCATTCAATGTGTGGTGAATAGTAACAATTACAGGGTTCTACTGAATACAACTATAACTATTATTACATTCTGTAATGATAGACCATAGCTGGCGTAGGCTAGATAGCTCTCTGAGGGTGGAGTTTTAAAGAGTGTTTGCTACAGCCTGCAGGTCTGGTTTATTTATTTTCCCATATATTTCACATAAGAACACTCAACCCCTTGGGGGAGGGGGTGAATTAGTCAATCAATCACTCATACTGCCTAATTTTCTACACGACCTTACTACAAACATAATTTGAATATACACTCTTTCGCAGCCCCAGCCAATGCAAATCTCCATAACACGTCTAACAGACCTTAAGGAAAATAACAAGTATTCAGGTACACATTTAGAAATTGAAATATTCCACACATACATTTTTTAATTCTCAAATACACTGATTCCTGTTGGTAGTTCTAATCACAAATATCAACGCTAATTCTATCGGCGATTTCGGAAAAAATTATTACATTTTCACTGTGAAATTCTACAACTAGTCATTTCAAAAGTATTTTATATTTCAGTTTAACACCATCAGAATTCTGATATACACTGAGAAATGCTAGCCTTCTTGATCACAACCTATCTTCAATAATGTTCATCAGACAAATTGCACATTTTCAATCAGTGTGTCTACAAGAACAAACACCATCAACATTTAAGAGCCCACCTTGGTGAAGCAGAGTTCTGCTACACACTGGAAATACTCTGGACTATACTGCCGCAATAAAATAACCTCTTTCATCAGGTACATTAGAAGCAAGTTTCCTTTAAGAAATGTCTCGTTTTTATTATCAAGCCCCAGGTGGCCAGTGAATATTCTAGACAAATTTATTTTGGTCCACACATATATGTAAACTTTTAATTCGCTGTAATTCTGAATATATATCTATCTATCTATATATATGGCAAATGTGCAAATTCTCAATTGAAATTCTGAATGACTGTCTACAACTAAAAATTCATGCTATTTACCCTGGTAACAATTATTGAACAAATCCATGGTCTAAGGGCCGAGGAACAAATACCCATTTTCAGAATGGGCAAAAAGGAAAGTAATCTGCATGCATAAAAAAAAAAAAAAAACCAAAGCGACAGTTAATAGAAATTTTGGAAAAACACAAGCTTTTACAATAAAATGGTAATTACCAGGTAGATGTTAGCCTCGTCGCTTCAAATCGTAAGAGCTGGTATTTAGAAATTACTTGCAAGCTCTGTTGAAAGCTCAGTAAAAATTATTCAATATGGTAACTGCAGGGACAATTTATTGCCCTACTGATGGCCTGTGGCATTGGGTTACTCTGCATACTTACTAACTAGTAATATATGATATAACTTGCCCTATTTTAACACCGTAAATATGCACAATTACCTGTTAATATACAAGTCACGGAGCCATACTAATGCAGTTGCTAGTCTACTCATCTGCTGGCTTGGTGGTTGTGGGATCAAATCCCGTTCCAAGTGTTGGTTGTTTAAATTTATGTGACAACATAGCCTTGGGGTTGACTAAGCATCATGAGGTGGATACCAGAAAACCTTCGAAGGTGGCCATCACAATACTGTCCGTGTCCACCATCAAGTGCCCATTAGTCTACAGTTGGGGCCTATCACTATACCCGTACTATGCTACATGGCATGGAATCGGGGTCTCACTTTAATACCACAAGCCACTTTAAGTGGTGGACTGACTAGTGATAAAACACCAGATCATATTTCAGGAAGTTGGCACAAGCTAAAGTTTAAAAAAAAAATTATTAGACTGGGCTGAATGAAAGCCATGACAGTGTAATGGTTGGATGCTCGCATGATAGACTAGTAGTCTTGGGTTTAAGTCTAGATCAGGAGAGATTTGTAAAAATGACCTGGGCTCCCTGGTTGAGACGACCTAAATTGGGTACCAGGAGATGTCTTGGGAAGTTAAGGCAGCGGGTGTGATACTGTACCCCATAACCCACTTAGAGCCGATTGACCTATACAGATGTGGGTCTAGCACCATGTCCCTAATGGGACTTAAGTTGTGACAAAGGGTTCTTTACTTATACCTTTTGTATAACTTAATACTGTTCTTTTAAAAGTCCAATATTGATTATTTGTTTGAAATAAAATGAATAAGAGCACTCTTGATCTAAATGTACTTCTAGAATATGAATATAAACATGTGGTTTCAGAACTTGCACGCTAAGGGTTATTGCGTGCATGTGCACGTGCAAGTGTGTATTATAAGTACATTCTGTTAATCAATAATACAACAGCACCACAATGTATTTTACACAAGCTTTTTGTATTGATTTTCACAATGATATCAGCGTTAGCCGTTCATAAAGTAATGGCAAAAGTGATAACCGTAAAATCGCCTAGAAAATCACAGACAGCCAATAAATGATGGGGTTGAATGTGACGTCTTGTAAATGTTTAAATTTTTTAAAAATTAACTAAGTTGAATTCAGTGGCACTGTTGACAGAGGTGCAGAAATCAGGCACTAGTTGAGTACAGTTGTGCTGTACTGTGGAACATAAAACAAAAATTATATACCTCCATGGAGTCGCACTATACTGTACCATGACACACACAAGAAATATCCAACAACGGCACCATAATGTACTACGGACCACACAGAATCTGGTACCAGATGAGTAACCGTATTTTGGACTGCGACACAAACTATAAAAATCTGGTACAAGTTGATCAACAGTATTTTGTCCCATGGCACAACTGAGAATTCGAGTGGCACGGTTAATTATCCTGTACCAACTCTAGATGTCGTGCTGGCACAGTGGTGAGTGTCCTTGCCTGCCAAGATGGCGGTCCAGACTCAATCGCCAGTAGAGGGAGAATTAATTTTGCTATGGCTCTGGGTTGACCCAGTATCATAAAATGGGTACCAGATCATTTTAAGAATTGTCCGGGGGAGGAAAGGAAATGGTCCCTTAACCTCATTATGCCATGGCCTAGAATTGTGAAGAACTAACACTTGACACCCCAATGGCATCATCTGTCATGGGACTACCGTATTACCATACATATAGAAATCGTGTACTGGTATACCCAGGAAGGTTAACCCGGTCAACAACTGCCCACAGAAGTCGGATGTGTCGGCCTAACGGCGCAAGAACACAGCTCTGCTGTAAACAGGCACAACGCAATCACGTTCGATAAACTCTCCGAATGAACACAGAAGAAGAAGAAGTGTACTGGTAACACAAAAAGTATATTGTGCTTTTGCGAACATGACAGAGGCTGGCAGCAGCAACTGAGTTGCTGTAACCTTCTGTATCGTCACTGACTGAATGATGTGATACATTGATCCCTGATGGCTCATGAAACTGATCCCTGATGGCCCACAAAGAACCAAAATCCCCACAGATAAGCACCAAAAATGTATGTCTACAACCCAAAGTATGTGAAACATGTTCAGTATGAACGCCTAATATGCTTCTTTACGCCATCTTTCACTAAACTGGTGGTTTCAGTTTGTAATCATGATTCTTAGTTTTAAGAATTGACATCACACTACTCCAGGTAAACCCACAGATGCCCACCCATCTCCCTGAAAGCATATAGTTACAATGTAGATACCGAAAGCTTCAGTGACACACTGGTATGTCAGTTTTGCCTCCTGTTATATTCCTCCTTGTTGTAACACACTCCAGTATCCTTAAATATGTTGTTTCATCTATTATCATGTCCGTAACTAGCAGTCACTCACAGACACGTATTCAAGATATCTCCCTTGTCCATCATTGAGTGTTACGATTATGGGGACCCTTGGAGTCATCAGGTCTGTGCGGTTGTGGCCTCACACTCCAGCATGACCCAGACGTATATCTATGTCGGTTCTAGTCGACAGATCATCCTCATTGCACATCGAACCATTCAATCCATAAGACTGTTCGGATCCCCTCCTCAGTAAATCCTGCAGCGTGTAGCGGCTCACAACACCAGTTCTGCGTTGGTTTATTATTCTTCTTTGGCTTCCTGCATAGTGTTCTGGTCTGGCTATACCTCTTTTAACTTGCTGTTCTCACAGTCTGACCATGGTTGTAGATTCAGTCATCGCTTGGTTTTTGCAAAAGTCTTACTTCTCGTAGAGCATTCAGTATATCATTTGGTCCATGGCTCGTCTGGCCTCCACATTTCAATCTTAATCCCAACTCGGTGATAACAATTACAATTGTTTCCTAAACAATTTCTGACGATCACTTTCTCAACCATCTATTCAATGTTACCACCACAATTAGCTTTAGAAGGCCAGCAGAAGTGGTTTCCGCATTAGACAACCAGAACTTGCATAACATAATACAATAACTAAATCATGTGTAGAGTAACAAAACTATTAGAAATTCATAAACATATTATAAATTTCAAGACAAAAGTAGCAACTTTTATTTCAATCTGTTAAAAATATTCAGTTGTATAGTTTATAGTCACTCTGTCTTTCCTTGCCAGGGTATTTTCTTTCTAGTAAATTCTCTTACAACATTTGGCTTCACGATTTACCTTATTTTTCTTTTTCGCAAGGAAAACTAACTCTTAAATGGTTATTTCTCTCCAGCCTGAAGAACAATAAACATATTTCCCCTAGTGGATCTTTCTATGAAAGTGGCATCACTGAACAATTCACATATTTATTTAATAATTTTATGTAAAGTCCTTCACTGCAATAGACACACAATATAAACAGACACTGCTCTATTACCACTTATTAAACTTGGTGTAGTGGAGGTGGTGAGGGAGAAGAGAAAGAATAGAGGGAAATGATAGGATGGTAAACAAACTGGGGATTGGGGAATTAGAAACTGAGGCTTAGAATTATGAGTGTGAGTCCAAAGAATGGCTCCTGTATTCATTTTAGTTAATAAAAATGTAAATTCTGAATTGGTAATGGAAAATTACAAACAACTATACTGAAGACCAGCATACACATTAATGTTTATTTTAGTGTGGTTTAGTTTATAAAGGATTATTTTATCCATAAATATGCTCAGCCTCCCCTCATAGCTCACACAAGGCGAATCTTACCACAGTGTCCGAATTCCACAGCATTGGCTAGGATTAATACATGTGTACACCAGAATCACACACATGATAGCAATTATTCTTTTGGGTTGGTTTTTCTACTTTGAAATGTTACCAGGGCAGTGGCGTATCTGACCTGCACTTTTTGCAGGGATTTTAATGTGAACAGGGGTCTTTGTAGTCTTTCACCTTTATCTGAGAAAGCCCAAACTCCATCCAAGGATCAAGGGAGGTGGGAGAGGGAGATGGAGGAAGTATACTAGCCCATCCTTATTTTGTAAAAATGTATATTGTCCACACATCATGAATCTGGAGTCATGATAGCACAGTGGCTAGGTGGGGGATGATGCGACAACCTGGGGGTCACGGGTTCAAATCTATATCAGGGCTAATTTTTAAAATAATGGACCTGGTCTCCTAGGGTGACCTAGCCTAAAATGGGCATCAGGAAATCCTATTTGGGATTAATGAATCACAATAAGGTCTGGACTACTTTGTAGATGATTAATGAATCACAATAAGGTCTGGACTACTTTGTAGATGATTTAATACAAATGTGGGATCATTACACCTCTATAGTATTTCTAATCACCGCACACTAAGCAAGTCAGAAAAACGCAATAATTTCCTCTGTCAACACATCAGCTGTGGTTGTAGTGTGTTTGCATTGACCTGCCAAGCTGTCTCAAATTTAATTACTCACTAGGTTTAGGGTACCCTAACATACGCTAGTTTTTATACAATGATATGAGTGCTGGTTGTTCAGAAAGCAATGGCAAACTACTGAATGTAAACTTGTCAAGAATCACAAATAGCCAAAAAATGCTAGGATTGATTGTGACACCCTGTAAAGGATAAGCAAGTAACTTATAAAAACTAAGGTTAGCATTTTAAAAAGTCCATAACAGCTCTAGGGTCAACCCAGCCTTGTTAAATGAGCACTGGAGATTGCTTCTTTGGATGCGGCAGGAAAAGGAACCGGTCAATCCAGCTCTTAATACCACAACATAGTATGTAAACAACCATTAACTCATACCCCTCCAACATATCAGTTATAAGATTACTTTCAACATGTTATTGCAACATACAGCTTTCATGCATTATCTGCTGTCTTCTACCCTTATATGTAGAGGTACCACTTGATCTTCGAGAGGTAGCATTTGGTCTGTTAGCACAACATGTGCACAATAACGCGCCGAACAAAACAAACACAGATATAAATAATAACATGTGAAATCAAACACAAGCGCATACACGGACAATAAAGACACACACACACACAAACACATTTTGATTTGGCAGTACACTGTGGGATCCAACCCTGCACCCTCAAAGACTCTAGGGTAACAGTTTAAAGGCATTCCCATGGCAGATAGTGTCACAGGGGTGTGAATTACCATGGAAAGAAGACCAAGCCATATGGGATGGAACCCAGTGCAATCAAGACAATCCTCTTGCCCTTAACCTAAGTCACAATACTAAGACCCCTGTATTCCAACGCGTTGTGCTTCCGAGGCTGACAAGGGAAGTCACTCTGTATCCCAAAGCTGATAAGGGAAGTCACTCTATAAACTACCATGCAAGTCCTAAGAGGCAACTAAGGAGGGCTGGCGCTTCACTGGCCACCTCATCCCATAGAAAACTTGAGCGGCACAATCCAGCCAATGAGAAACAAGCCTACAAACAGTTTGGCTTGAGTTGGTCGAGGGCCTATGCTCTGGAAGATGAAAGAAAATAAAAAGAATTATCGCCGAAGCAACGGAGTGTGTGCTTTGTGCTTGATACCTTTGACAACAGCCAGCAGGAAGAAAATGGTAATGGTGACACTGGGTCATGAGTGCAGGGAATGGGCAGCGGGTCGCACAGTTTGAAGTGCAACAACTGATCCAGAGTAACACACATCAAGGTGACACAGTGATCTATACTGATGGGTCAGTGGTGAGAAACGGACGGAGTGGTTGGGGTTTCATTGCGAAGGCTAATGGACGATTCTTAAACAAGGAGAGTCTGGCATATGAGGTTACAACCTCCAGCATGAGAATGGAGGTGGAAGCACTCAGAGGAATTCCATTGGTTAGAAGAGATCACTGCAACACACACTGTCTTCATCGGACTAAAGGAGTATGCTTAATAAGTTGGAGAAAGGATTGTTTCGTGTGGAATGGCTCACCTCACTTCAGAGGTCACAGAATGTGAGAATTGTATGGATTTTTTGCCCTGGCCATGCGGGAGTGCAGGGGAATGAACAGGCTGATAGACTGGCAGGGAATGCACCTTTTGGTGGTAGATTACTTATGGACAAGGGGGAGGTGATCGTGCACCCTTGTGGGACCAGGTGGAGAAGGCGGGGGAACAGATTGAGAACCCGTATGTGGAAAGAATGAGATTGCAGGGGATTGACAGAGGTTCTGGTAGAATCTCAAAATTTAGAGTGACGACAAGGAGAACTTTCAATCAGATAGAAGTGGGGAACAATTAGTAGTCTGACTCTTCGCTGGCTGTTGAACGAGGGGATGGAGCGCGTATAGGAATGTCCTTAGCGCAGTGATGTCAGTTCTTAGTTCAACTCAACTGGAAGATGAAAGGAAGAAAAAGAATTCCAAAAAGGGCCACCTATAACGTGTTTCCTGAAGACCATAAACACTTGCCACACACACCATCAGTGCACACAACATTCAGCCAGGAACTATGACATACAGCGACAAACTTTGACATACAGCGAGGAACTGTGACATACAGCCAGGAACTGCGCAACAAAAATGTTTGGAAGGTGTGTGGTTTGTTTGTCTCATCCTTTATTCCAGATCTCTAAGAGAGGTTAGTCATGTTACCACAGGTCTGGTATGAATATGTCAATCACATTATGTCAAAATATACACCTGGGACAAAAATACTGTTACAGTTTGTAACAATCAAAAATACAAGAATAAACATATTCGGTTTTTTTTTCTTTAAAAAAAGGTTATTGTAAGATCAGTTTATCAAAATGTTATTCAACAGTAGAGATTCTCTTCAATGAATTACAATTCAAATACATATTGTGTTATTATGCAACACAGCTATTGAATACTGCCGAGATGAACAAAGTAGAGATCACAAACTTCTCCATGTTAAAACTATACCAAGTATTTACAGTGTAGACATACGTGCTTCTTATTCAAAATAAAGAACTAAAGCAAAGTCTCTAGATTTAGGGATCCTACGGTAGATAGTGCCATATGGGGATGTGAAATACCTGTTTCATTATGTGTAGATGTGTGTGTGAAGGTACATGCATATAAATAAACCAAGTACTTCCTTAAGATCTTTGCTTTCCCACCTCACAACCAGGAAACTATACTATAACTTGGTGCATCTATGTGATGTACAACCCGGTTTCAAACTGGTGGACAGCACCAAATGGGGATGTGAAATAATCAAAATTTCACAAATCCTGATTTGCTGTTTTATTACGTCTGTGTGCATGTGTGTAGAGGTACCAGGCTCTTCTTTAAGGCTTTCCCTTCCCCAAATCACAACCAAGTAGCTATTTTATAATCCAGGTGTATCTACGTAATGTACAATCCGCTTTCAAACTGGTAATAGCTACGATACTCTTAGCATAGCAACTCCTACAAGCTGGAAAGTCTCTAAAGCATACACAGACAAGAAACAGCAGGCCGTTGTCCTGGGTATGCAGAAAGTGAAACAACAACAAATGAACACTTAGGACTGAACAAAACCAAACAGCTAAACATCTTAGAAGGGAAGTGAAAATGAGAAAATCAAGCAATATTTCTTGAAGAACTGCAGAAACTGGCCAAAGCAAGTCAATTCTGGGATTTTCCTGAAGAAGTCAACTCAAAACAAAGAAAATGATAATAAAAATACTGCTGCTGCCATGTGGGATAAAGAAAAAGAATGACAAGCCTTTTGCTTTCATCAAGTTGTCATTCTGAATTAACTCTTGGTTATGAAGTCAGTAAAAATAAACCAACTGAGCTTAATAACGTGTTTCGTGAGTATCTCACTTCATTATGATAAACCTGCCAGTTGATAATTCCCAACAAATAATATAAAGAATTCCCCCAGTAAACATATCAAGTGTCAGAGATGTGTCCACACTAGTACCTGCCATCAGTATTCATAAATCTGAATTGTACCTTATCCAGCTATATTTCATAGTTTTGAACAGATCTGTTGAATTTGAAAATGACCTTTCACTAGTACAGCATGAAGAACATTGCTAACATTTGGTTCAGCATCCTGAAATTTGTTTCTCTACAGCAGCAAATCCTGCTATCTGCTTGAAATCGCTTGCCAAGAAATGTTCATCATGATTCCCAGAAGGACTCAATATTTTAAAGACCTTCTGATTAGACCTGTACCGGATAGGCAAATTAAGCAATAATAGAGCAAATCACTGAAATGAATTTGTCACTTTATGCTGGATTTTTGGACTATGAAGAGACCTTTCACAGCACTCATACGGAGTATCTTTGGAAATTGATGAGGCAGAATGGGATCCCACAGATCGTTAACTTAATAAAGTTATATAAAGACAGGAAATGCAATATTCTTCATGAGGGAAAACTAAACAGACTCATTTGAAATAACAACAGGAGTGTAGCAGTGATGCCTTTTGTCACCTTTATAATTCTGACTGATTATGAAAACAAAAGTTATCACCAAAAATAGAATATAGCTTGATAATCTGGACATCACTGATGAAAATTGTCCTCCCATCTTACATACAAAATCAGATGCAAGATAGATTAAACACGCATAATGAGAAGTCATAACAGGTAGGACTAACATTCACAGGATAAAGTCAAAGGTAATGAGAATAAATCTAGCAAATGATAACTCTATCTCCCTTGGTGAAACTTCACTTCAAGAGGTGGTGGAATCATACATACAGTTAGGTAGCAATGTAGACTAAAGTGGGTGAACAGAGATATTAAAATAGAATACATAAAGTAAGGACAACTGTCATAGCATTGGAAACAATATGGAAGTTGAATGAAATTAAATCTAGTGCCACGCTTAGAATATTTAACTAAAATCTGTACTGTTGTAGGGATTAGAAACATGGACAGAAACTAAGACAGTTACTAGTAAACTATAAACATGCACTAACGGGTGAGTAAGTAAAAGACCGGTTTTACACGTCTTGAGGTGCCTCTGGCATGTGGTGCCCCTGGCATGTGGTGCCCCTGGCATGTGGTGCCCCTGGCATGTGGTGCCCCTGGCATGTGGTGCCCCTGGCATGTGGTGCACCCTGGCATGTGGTGCCCCTGGCATGTGGTGCCCCTGGCATGTGGTGCCCCTGGCATGTGGTGCTATCTCCAGACATTTCTTGGTGCCACTTCTAGGCTTGGTAGAGCTGAACGCCCAGGTCAATTTAAAAAATCTACTTCAATGTGAATTCAAACCCATGACTACCGGCGGACAAGCAAGAGTGCCAGCCACTGTGCTACAGTGGCACCCCACATTAAATGGTGGTTGCACAACTAAATTGGTTTGACTTAACCACCAATATGGAGCATACAGAGACAACTAAACAAATTCCAGTGAAACGAGATAAGATGCTGTTGATGAATAGGACACACAGTTAAAAAACCTGTTGATAGTATAATCCTGATGGCTTTAATAAGTCTCTCAATACCCGATGGCTTTCATAAGTCTCTCAATACCTGATGGCTTTCATAAGTCTCTCAATACCTCAGAGTTTGTTTCTTTCTCATCACAATATTCTCAACATTCTGTTGAAAAGCCACATGTCCATTGCCTCAAGTTTCTTCACTTCTTTACTAACAAGTGTATACCAAATAATTCTATGAACTATGCTCTAGAAAAATAGCTATACCAAACAAGTTTGTGTCTGATACAGCTCAAGAAGTCTTTCAACTAACTTTCATACCAAAGTATGTCTTTGAACGATACTCTTGGAAAATAGCTATACGAAGCACGTCTGTGTCAAATAGTTCAGATGATCAATGAAGTCTGTCAACTAACTTTCAATCAAATATGTCTTTGAACTGTTTTTAAAAAAAGTCTCAAAGTAGTTTCTTGCTATGGGTCTGACATAGTGCCATCACATTTTGTAGGCAGGAGTGCACACATGAATACGTGGAGTTTTTTTCCTGTTGACGGGTGACTAATGCAGGTCCAAATGTGTTAATGTCATTATCAGCAAAGCCCCTTATCAATTAGACTAACATACTGACCTTTATGAACTATGCTCTAGGAAAATAGCTATACCAGACAAGTTCTGGGGATCAGATGGCTCAAGAAGTCTGTCAACTAACTTTCAGACTAAAATATGTCTTTGAACTATGCTCTAGGAAAATAGCTATACCAGAAAAGTCTGTGGATGGGCTCAAGAAGTCTGTCAACTAACTTTCAGACTAAGGTATGTCTTTGAACTATGCTCTAGGAAAATAGCTATACCAGACAAGTTCTGGGGATCAGATGGCCCAAGAAGTCTGTCAACTAACTTTCAGACTAAAATATGTCTTTGAACATATATAAAATATGTCTAGGTAAATAGCTATACCAATACAGCATGCAGGGTGATGCGCTACCTTCTTGATTTTCCAACCATGAGGGACAGAATACAAATTTGCCAAGCACGTGCCTATCTCAGAGTCAATGCAAACACACAACAACCACTGCACAGCGAGATTAAGAAGGTAAAGGGCAGCAGGTTAAAAAGAGGAAATTCATGGACGGGTCAAGCCGAAGAGATTCTTCAGCAGGTGTGTTCACTTGAGGACTTAGAACCTGGTGAGGAGTGGGTACAAGTGCCAACAGAGTTCTGTACATCCTTTTCAGTGTGCATCCAACTAGACAGGAAATGCAGACAAGAAAATCCAGCTGCTGTGGAGGTAGAAGTACAGGTTCTGATCTTCGAGAATTCGTTAGAGGATGATGCTGTCATTTCCATGGCTGGGTCGGTCGTCTGAGGAGTGAGAAGTTCATGGGCCTTTACGGCTGAGGCCGGAGGGAAAATTGTGAAGGAAGAGTCTGCCGCTTTTGCTTTGACTACAAGCAGCCTGACTATGGAAGTCATGACAGTAAGTAAAGCAATAACATGACTCGAGACACAGACATTCAATCGGGCATGTGTCCTTAGTGATTCAATGCTGTCTGCTGTTTGGAGCGGTTTAGGCTGGCAAAGATTAGTTTCATCTTCGTATCAGGGCATGCGGGTGTACAAGGGAATGAGCAGGCTGACAGGTTTGCAGGTTGGGCTACTGTGGAAGGCGGACATTCTGAATGCTCTACGAGAAGTAAGTCATCTACGAGAACCAAGCGATGACTGGGAATCTACAACCATGGTCAGGCTGCGAGAACAGCAAGTTAAAAGACGTGTGGCCAAGCTAGAACACTACGCAGGAACCCAAAGAAGAGTAATAAACCAACATAGAACTTGTGTCGTGAGCCGCTACACGCTGCAGGATTTGCTGAGGAGGGGATCCGAGCATTTATGGACTGAATGGTTTGATGTGCGATGAGGATGATCTGTCGACTAACTAACTAACTAGCTATACCAGACAAGTTCTGGGGATCAGATGTACTCAAGAAGTCTGTCAGCTCAGTTTCAGACACCAGCTGCACTTTGAGTACAAACTAGGCTTCAAGGATAAAACAAACATGTCCAATAGTCTCTAAGATTGAAAGATACATGAGAAAAAGCCTCAAGGAGTGTTCAAGAAGAGAGAGATATCAAATATTTTGGTAAAAAAAGCTTGGAGGATAATAAAAATTCACCAAGTCTGTCATCTAGAATCTAGCGGGAGAGGTACACAAAATAGAATGACAACTAGATTGAGAATAAAAGACAAAAGTATGGTCCTCTACCAGCCTCCAAGAAGAAAGATATCCCAAAGAAGTCTGCTGCCTAGGTCTATAACACATAAAAGATATATCAAAGAAATCAGTTACTTAAGCCTTTAAAACATAAAAGATCAAAGATGTCTGTCACCTAGATATATAAAACATAAAAGATATATGAAAGAAGACAACTAGACCTATAAAACATAAAAGATATATGAAAGAAGACATCTATACCTATAAAGCATAAAAGATGTATGAAAGATGACAACCAGACCTATAAAACATAAAAGATATATGAAAGAAGACATCTACACCTATAAAACATAAAAGATATATGAAATAAGACATATACACCTATAAAACATAAAATATATATGAAATAAGACATCTACACCTATAAAACATAAAAGATATATGAAAGAAGATAACTAGACCTATAAAACATAAAAGATATATGAAAGAAGACAACTAGACCTATAAAACATAAAAGATATACCAAAGATGACAACTAGACCAATGAAACATAAGTTTAGTTTAGTTTAGTCAATGGATCAACATCACAGCACATGGGTGTAACCCATAAGTGCTGCCTTCTACTCCTAACTCAAGCCTGAGTCAGGAGAATCTCAGCTCAATGCATGAACTCCGTAGCACCGGCCAGGATCCTGAAATACTTTGGGTAGATTTTTAACTCAAAATTTTGCCCGGGCAGCGCCATTAGGCTACCCTTTTTCGATTTCCAACTTCCAAGGGATTTTTTTACGTGCGCAACAATACACACGGGCGTCCGATCTCACTACCCACAGACCAGGGGAAATTTTGTTACCAGAGTCCACGTGAAAAAATCCCAGCCCTCACCGGGGCTTGAACCTGGGACCTCCAGCACTTGAGGCAGACACCATACATTGAGACAATTCAGCCCCCTTATTGATACACACAAGATACACCTACAAGATAGACCTATAAAACAATAAACCAAAGCTGTCTGTCACCTAGGACTATCAAACAAGAAAGATAACACCAAAGTCAGCCTGTCAACCATCCTCCAAGAACACAATTTACCAAACAAGCCTGTCAACAAGGCCTAACCTTGCAATATTTTGTAACAGGAAAAACATCACAAGCCTAAATAAGACAGCAAACTACAGCAAAGTTACATGTGCAACAATCAAATTCACAACACTCAGGATGTAACAAATGTTACGAAAGAACAAATGAGTCTACAATATGCATTTGATATGTACTCTCGAGAGGCCAATAAGCCCTGCCATATGCACGAAGTGTGTCCCATTACTGGCTTACAAATATAAACAGTATGCACATTCGCTGAAAATGTTGCCAGTTTAAGTTTAGATTGACGGTGAGTATTGTAAAGGAGAATGAAACAGTGCATAAACATGAACTTCAAATGCTTACATTTAAGAAACCAAAACAAAAAAAGTGCTGTAAAGAACTGCACATAAATCTGCAACAGAAGTATCATAAATTTATACAATAAAACTACATGGTAACAGCATTTAAACACCATCTAATGTCATGGTAAATGTATTTTTACAAATATATTTTTCAATATAAAATAAAAATCTGTCAAGTACATGATAAATGAGAAACAAATCTGCCTGAGACATGTGTGTCAGACAAGACAGGCCCTGACAAAACCGCCAGTCAAAATGCAAAATGGTCAATGAAAGATCTTCCAAAAATTTGGGACGTCTAATTCTGAGCTAGAATCTAAACACTTTCTGTGCTCTAGTTTGTTTCTTCATACAAGGTTAAAGCTAGAAGAGAGACTAAAGCCATAACCAGTAGATGGTTAAAGCCATAACCAGTAGATGGTTAGAGCTATAACTGGTGGATGATTAAAGCTATAATTAATGGAGGGTTAAAGCTATAATCATTTCATGGTTAAATCTATAACCAATGGAGGGTTACAGCTACAACCACTGCATGATTAACTCTAGCTGTAACCATCAGGTGGCTGGCATTTGGCTATTGAATGGTATCAGCTATAACCAGTGAATGGTTAAATCTGTGACAATCATATGATTAAAACTGTAACCAGTGAATGGTTAAATCTGTGACAATCATATGATGTAAACTGTAATCATCAGATGATCTACACTGTAACCAATAAGTGACCAAAACCTATGAGTAGTTAAATCTATAACCATCTTGCGGAGTTAAATCCACTGAAGCAAATCAGAAATAACTATTAAAACCAAAACTGTAGGCTGATTCCTCGGGGCTAAACTAAGTTAAAACCATCCCCTTCGCTATTCCCAGATCGCATACAGTGTTTAGTATATACACCACTGTTAACAATAAACTGAAGAAATGATATTGCACGTTTTCCGCGTTGGGACATATAGTTTTAACTAAAGCTTGCAGTAAAATGAGAAACAATATTGCACATAGTTGCAAATATATTCTTTGTTCTGAATATCACTTATGTTTTGGAATTTTCAACTGGACATCACAAACTAACAAGTGAGTCATTATAAGACTTTATAAGACATTTATACCGAACAAACGACACACACATTCATACACAGCAAATGTAAGCAGACACTGCCAGCATATGCACTTCAGCACAATCACAAAATCTGCCAGCCAAATATCTGCTACCTTCACACGAGCCCAGTTTGGGGATATATTTAAACTGCACATCCTTCCCCAAACAAGCCACTTCAAACGAGTCAGTGGCTGACAATGACATAAGGGGAAAACACACAGAAGAAAAAAAAACACGTGGTGAAAAAAAAAAGCTAGAATATGATGTGGGAAGATGTGACAGGAATCGAACCACAGGCAGAACTTCTTCGCCCGCATTCATCCCTTGTGGGTTTTTCTGTGACTGTAAGGTGCAGTCTCATCACAGATACTGCCTTCACATATCCTAGACACTAGCGTAATGATGTGAAGTGGCTAATTCCCTTTCTTGCTGCCGTTTCTTCCCACAGAATTATGAACATGACCTGGTATCCAACCTGTGAGACTGTGCTGACCTGAACTGTAAAAAGGTAAAGGTAGTCCCACAGCTGAAACTGTGTTAGGCCTTCACATATTCTAGGCATGACATAAGAGGTGCTGGGCCCAGTTCCTTTCCTCATCATCTCAAATCCCCAAGCAATTCCCAGAAAACTGGCTGGTACACATCTTTATGAGGCTGCCTCCACTCCAGGGCCTGTCTGGTTGGAATAAACAATCCTGCATCTGCTGGCGACTGAACTCAGACTGTTATCTTGACAGGCCAGCGCACTAACCACTATGCCACCACGGCTCATTCATGAACAGTATTGGTCAGAAATAAACAAGGTTCTGCCACTGCTGGTGGGTACTGAACCCAGACCAATGTCATGATAAGCAAGCACTGTAAGCACTATTCTATTACAGTCTTTATGCCTGATTCTATATCTGTAAATTGCCCAATTGCCAAATACTGGCAGCAATTATATAATAATAATAACGTAACGGCGATATCTCAATGGAAACTTTCAGTCAATCTTAACACCATAAGGGGAAGGATATGGCACGAGTTTGAGTAAATCTAACTTCCATATGAATTACCAGTGAATATATATGTATATATTTATACACATATAGCATTTACAAAACATTATCATCGTCATCAGTACCATTGACAACTATACGTAACTGTTTCCCATGTTTAGATCTAAGTTTTGTTAGTCAAGGGACTCCGGCAGTACGGCTTTTCACACCCCCCCCCCTCCCCTCCTACAGACAATCCTACAGTTACAAACTGGGCAAGATTGTAATGTAGTCACACTACTGTGCAAGGCTATACTGTAGCTAAATTACTGTGCAAGACTAATGTAGTTGCATTACTGTGTGAGATTGTAGTGTAGTAACACTGCTGTGCAAGACTGTAATGTACTTACATTACTCAAGACTGTAATGTAGTTACATTTCTCAAGACTAATTAAATTACATTATTAACTAGATGAAATGACCACTGGATTCTTGCTGTCTTCCCTAACCAGAGAAATCTACCCACCTCAGGAGGCAAGACTCAACTCTAAGACTACAGTAACCAAACCTTAACCGCTTTGTTGTTCTGCCATTACACTACCTGCTATTCTACAACATTTTCCTAGTAGACTCCAGCATAGCTCCCAGACAGACTTAACGACCAGTTAACGTAGACAGTGAACAAACGAGCATATCATGTAGACGATAAACGTTTGACCATATGATGTGAAGAGTATACATTTCATTATATAAGGATACGTGAGTGCATGGGTATGTATATGCTAGTACATGACATTGTCTGAGTATGTGTATACATGTGTCACAGTGTTTTTATTTCTTGCATTGTCAATGCCTGTATAGTGTCAGTCTATGTGCATGTATCAGTGTGTGTGTTAGCTTGTCTGTATGCTGTCATTTTTGTGTATGTGCCAGTACGTGTGTGCATGTGTGTGTGTGCATGTGTATATGTACACTGTCTCTGTACGTGCCTTGTCAGTATGTTTGCATGTGTCAGTATGCGTGTCAGTATGTGTGTGCATGCTCCTGTCAGCTTTTGTATCAGTGTGTGTGTATACATACAAAAGCGGATATCAGTATGTGTCCTACAATAATATTATGCACTGCTCTGGTATCCAACAATAATATCTACTACCAGTTTTTAAAAAAATGCCTGGCATCACAGCTTCCCGTTATTTAGATACTCAAGCCTGTATCAACTGGCGGAAGGGCGGTGCTGTTGCCAGGGTTCAGATGAAGACGACGACGACGAAGATGATGATGATTTATGCCTTGTTCTATCAAAATGCTTCCCTTTGCCCATCTGTGGCTGCCTGATAGGTCCTGGTCGGGGCTGGACCAGTGGCGGTTGTGGTTTAGGGTAAACTGGCGGGGGAGTAGGTCCAGATTTCGTGGGCAAAGGTTCAGACTTCTTAACAGTATGAAGCAAATGGATTGGGTGGCCACTTTCCTGCGCTCCCTGACTTGGCAGCCGCTGCATGGTTGGCTTAGGGAGCACCTGTGGCTTTTCTGAAGTTTTTCTTATTCCTGGCACCATGGATTTACCACTCAAGGATTTAAGTTTAGCCTCAGAGAGTGGCCTCTGGCGCGAGTCACCTCGTGCGATATCGATCACATCCCTGGGTGTGATGTTGCTGGCAGACATTCTTCTCAGATGAATATTGGCTTGTTCTGCATCAAAATCACTTTCGCTCTCGCTGGTGGTGCAATGTTTATCTCCAACAAGGTCTCCAAAGTTCAGATTGGTCAGAGGATCACGTGTTCGTTTCTTTTTCGAGGCAGCACCACGCACGGCTACTTTTGTTTCATTCTCACTATCACTCAAATAAGCTGTAGACGAAGGTATAAATGGTGAGAACGCTCTTGCTTCCAAGCAAGACAAGTTATCAGAACTAGAATAGGTTAAGTCTGGCAGGGGTAGATCACTCTCATAAGAAACCAGCATTTCCTCTGGTATATCCAGTATTGGTGGTGGTGGAGGGAAGTTTGGCTCATCGTCTTCATCATCTGCTTCACCTTCATCATCAAAATTATCCACCCGCAGCCCACACAACTTCTCCAGAGGTTCTAAAGGTGAGCTATCCTGATGAGCTTTGATGACATCATCCTGTATTTTAAATCTTCCCTCACTAAAACTAGCCCCACTTCCTTCCATAGACTCCAGATGTTCTAATGATTCCAGCGGCGAACTCTCATGTCCCTGGCTTCTCCCGCCCTCACTCAAACCTCCCACACCTGAATCAATTGTGCTAGCGCAAAAACCTTTGGAAGCTGCATACTGAAAATAAATATGTTTTGGATTGTTCTTGGTCTCAATGTCGCTGTCAACAGAAGAGCTATCAGAACTCCCGGAGTTGGTCATGTCACTTTCAGAGTTCTGCCGCCTGAGGTTTTCCAGCGTTTCCATAATGTTGCTAGAGTCCACTGGGGTGCTGGCCTCACCAAATAAGTGTGGATCACATTCATCTACAGGACTGCGCTGAGCAGTCATGCTTAAATCACTGTGGTAGCTATGCTGAATATCACTGTCTTCATGCCAGCTGACTCTCTTCGGCTCTCTGGGTTTGTCTGTCTCATCACATGTGCGCTTTTTCAGGGCACTTTTCTCCACAACTCCTTCTGCCATGATAACCTCATAGTCGGTGGGCTCTTCATCTTCTTCCACATTATGTAAAGACCATCTGCAGCTTTTTATTTTGGCTGGTTCATCAACCGTTACAACTTCCTCCGCAGGGTCAGGTCTGAATGTCGAAAATGTCAGTGTCTTTTTCTTATTTTCATTTTCTGTTTGTGACGTTGGAGGGCTTTCACTGTCACTGTAGAACAATGCTGCAGCAGGCGAAGGGAGATCCATGAGAAACTGGTTGTTGTCTGAACTAGACGAGGTGCTGGACGTCGAAGTTCTGCCTACATTGGACAGATGTGGAGCTCGTTGTTGAGATTTCTGTTCATCTGTGACATCTTTTGAACTTGAAGCAGCATCAACACTGGCATCAGCTGGTTGAAAACCAGCATCTCCATCAGATCCCGAGACGGCTGCCGTAGAAGGCTTACCAAAAGTATTTAATGATATATCTGATGGTTTGGCTGGACTTGGCTTTACCAGAACACTGCTGTCTACTCCTTTTTCATTTTCACTTGAAGAAGGGAATGCACCATTAGATTTGTTGTAACCATGGCAAGGCTGAGGTTTAGAGATTTCAAAATATGGTTCATGCAATGGTATATCTGGTTTTGTGGTTTCAGTGTTATCAGGTACTGAATGTGATACCTCATCTGGGACCTCAGAAGAGGGCACTGAAGCTGCAGCTTCTGGTCCTACTCTTGAAGATTCCTGTGATACTGAGGAGCTGATATCCTCCTGAACAAACTGTCCGGCCTCCTCTGTCCTGGAGGAGGGTGTGTGATCACTATTCATAGCAGCAACTTCCTGAACCTCTTGCTCCATGTGTGGCTCTTTGATTACATCGGTCTTCTCATCTGTCGTTTCCAGTGTCTCAAGACCTTCTAAATCAGCTCTGGGATCTTCACTGTGTTCTGGTAAAGGCAGTTCTGAATCCTTATTTCCATTTTCAAATGGCTTCTCATCTCTTGTACCAACTTCTGAACAAACTAATTCCTTTATATCTTTGGTAGTCTCTTCCGTCACTGATGCTGCATCTGCCTGGTGCTGAACATCAGTCTGAGAAGCACTAGTAGTTGAACAAGTAGTCGCTAACTGTGCTTCACCGACTTTCACAACACCTGATCTGGTGATGGCTGCTTGCTCCAGGTGCTTCAGTATTTCTTGTTCTCCTGATGGACTTGTTGTGTCATCCACAGAAGAATAGCTAGTTCTGGATGGCAGTTTATGGACATTCACAAATTCAAAACGTCTATTCAATGGGGGTGATTTATCAAATGAAGATTTATTCTTGAGCCCACGTTTGGCACGGCTAGGTAAAGTACTACTCCTAGTGCCCAAACCCTCTGGGCTCATGCTTCGTCTATCGGCTGATCTAGATATTTCGCCAAAATGATGATCTACGGATTTCTGTTTTTGTGGAAAACAAGACAATGCAGCCCCTCTAACTCCTGGACTGGTACTTCTTTGTTTTTGAATTTTATCTGCCTCTGAGACCTTGAAAACTGCAGTCTCTTCCTTCTGTCCATCTAGTCTTCGGTGCAAGATGTAAGGAATGTCCTCTATCAGATCAGTACCTGCAGATAACTTCCGTGACACCCCTTTATCAGGCTCCAGCTCATCCTTCTTTGGTGCACCAGCCCCAACTACTTCACCATTGGGACATAGCTTCTTGAGAGAAGCTTGATCAAGTTTTGATTCCTTGACATCACTGCTGCCTTTTGTATCTTCTCTATCAAACATGGCCTGGTGTGGTACTGTATCTGCCGTGTCTGTCTTTGCTCTGTGGGTCTGGTCACTGTCACCCCCCTGAACCGCAGGCTGTGGTGTGATAAAGAAAGACTGTTCCCTAATTTCAGAAACAGGACTACTTCTACTAGAATCTACAGATGAAACTCTAGAAGAAAGCCTCACCTTGTGATCCTGTCGACTCTGGGCTATGTCTGTCACACAGGAGCTGGGGCTGGTGTCAAGGCTTCTTTTCCCGTCACTATCCTTGTACTGTGGTGACAGCGGTGTGGAGGGAGGTGCAAATGGTGAGACTTCTGCATCCTTCACTTTGGCTTGCCACTGATGCTGCCCCAAATCTGTTGGACTTACCTTCTTCATATCACTCCTAGTATTAACAATATGATGTAAATGTGAAGGCTGTTGTACTGATATAGCGCTACTGGACACACGGTCATCTGAATCTGATTTTACGGGCATACTGGCCTTTACCCTAACAAGGTCATTTGCATTTTGACTGGCTGACATGACTATACTTGGTGATGTGATGGTGGTGCAGACAGAAGCAGTGGTATAGACAGGATGGGCAGTGTGTGAAGGAGGTGTTTCTGGCAAAGAGGAGGATTTGGACTGGTGCTGATGCGAGAGAGGAGAGGGGCTAGAATGTGTATTGCCATCTACTGTGATTGCTGATGAAGCAGTATGCGAGGATGATGCTATGTTAGTAAGCTGAAGATCAAGGTTAGGCTTTGGTACTTGGTTACTGAGATCACTTTCTGGTACAACAACATCAGAACACATAGAAACAACACTAGAGTCTGTGTGAGACTCGCTGCCAATGTGACCAGCAAGAGTAGATGGACTTTGGCAGCGGCCACCTGGTGGTGGGGGCTGATAAATCACATCTCGCTCGTCAATGTCAGGAGGGGACACAGGTCTTGCTCTGTCACTTGGGGAAGCCATATCCACATCAGGGGTGACAGATCCATCATCCCTGTGGTAGTATGGTGAGCCAACTTCTGAATAAATACCAACATAACGAACAGGAGAGTTCATTTCAGGAGAAAGAATAGAATGGGCACCTTTTGTGTCAGAGGCCACATGCGAGAGCCCTTCTCGGCTTGGGTGGTAAGCGTCATCTTTGCTGTCTTCGATATCCTCGTCGTCTGTCATGGCACCTTCAGTTCTGGCATTAACAGCTTCGATGACATCCTGGTCAATGCTGAGCCCATGCTCCAGCCTCGGAGAGTTGAGTGACCGAGACCCCGACATGGAGCTGTCACTGTGAACGTCCACTGACTCCACTCTCATGGCACTATGCGGGGTGCCAGAGTGGTCTCTGGAGACCCCACTTCCAGGGGTATGGTTACTGTCTAGAATGTGAGACCCACTGGAACGTGAGCCGGAACTAGTGTGCAGATCTGCTGAAGAGGAGTGCATGCTTGGTTTGGATGAGAACTTGGGTGTGACGCTTGTGCTCCGACTCGATATACGGCCACTTGTTGCTCTGTTGACACAGATAAATCACAATGTTAATACAACAAAAATACTTGACGTCAGCAATCTTAGGTTCCTTTTTCTCCAATAAAAATATACAATAACCCTTTGATTTAAAAGACACTTATTATAGATTACTGATAGAGCACAAAAACAATAACATAGCACATAAATTATTAATACAGGCAGTACATCAAACTTATGACTTTTCAGACAGGGCAGTGAGGAGCATTTCGTGTGATATTCACTGGCATAGGAACAGAACATAATAGGGATGATCCATTGCCATGAAGTTTGAACCACAACTAACTATGACAGAGACAAATATGAAAAAATTCTTATTTTTATTTGTAAAGTTCCCAAGCCAAGGACAAAAAGTCAACATTTTGGACCAACTGACCAGTGTAGGGATTGAACCCGCTACCTCAGCATCAGCACACGGAAGTTTAAGAGGGGGAAAGCTCTGAACAGGTTAAGACACTGGATGAATGAACATAATGAACCACATCAATGAAACACAGTAAAGCGCCCCCTTTCACACCTTAAGGTGTACTGGGTATTTAAACAATTAGTTGCATGTTCTTTACAGGATGCTACAATCAACCCCAGCATTTTTTGGCTGTCTGTGATTTACTAAAAATTATGTTTTGTAATCTCATAGAAATTTAAAAAAAAAAACGGTGTAAACGGGTGCTCCATAGGAGCAGTCTCGCCCGGTAGGGGTAGTCATGTGCACTAGGTGACTCCAGATCGTCAGCGGTCGACTGAGTGCAAAAGAGTATCAACATTGAAAGTTGGAACTTGGAATGTATTAACTATGAGTGGGGATGGAAAATTTGATAACATTAAGAATGAAATGAGAAGACTAAATATTAACATGTTAGGTATATGTGAGAACAGATGGAAAGTAATGGGCATTATAGCATCTGAGGAATATAGCATAATTCATTCTGGTTGAGAGAAAAAAAAAAGCGAGTGGCAGCAATTATAATGGATATAGAGAGATCAAAATCGATCAAAGGATATTGGACAGTATCAGACAGAGTGATATTGGTGAAGTTGAGTGAAAGACCTTTTGATGTCAACGTCATACAAGTGTATGCACCAACAGACAGCAGAGATGACAGCATTAATGAATTTTATAACAATTTGGAAAATGCCTTCAAGAAATGCAAGAAGTCAGAATTAAATATCATAATGAATGACTTGAATGCCAAAGTTGGAAATCAACAGGAGGGATGCATAGTTGGCAAGTATGGACTAGGGAATAGAATGAAAGAGGTTGCAGACTTGTACAGTGGGAAAATAAGCATAATATGATTATTGGAAACACCTGATATCACCTTCACCCAAGGAGATTATGGACATGGAGGAGTCCTGATCATAAGATGAGAAATCAGACTGATTACATTCTCATCAACAGAAGATTTTAAAACGCCTTAAAAGTTGCAAAAACTATACCAAGCGCAGAGTGCTACAGTGACCATAGATTAATCATAAGCAATATACATATAAAATTAAAGAAAGTCAAATATACACCAAGAAAAACAAAATTTGATCCAAGGGCACTGAAGAGTGAGGAGATAAAAGATAAATTCAAAGTAGAGGTAAAGAACAGATTTGATGCATTGTCCGACATGGAAATATTACTTCAAAATGTCAGTGACCAATGGGAAATATTAAAGAAATCAGTCAACCAAGCTGAAAAAAAAAAAAAAAACATCCCAAAAATAAAGATGATGGGATGTAAGAAATGGATTATGGAAGACATCTTAAAACTCCAGTAAATAAGAAGAAATAACAAACATAACCATGAAAAATATGAAGAGATTCATGGGAAAATTAGGAAACTACATAAGCGGCAAAAGAAGCAAGGCTTGAGGAAAATTGAAAACCAACACAACACCCGGAATACCAAAATAATGCACAAAATTAATGACATCACTAGCAAAAGAAGACACACATCAACGGGATGCCTAAAAACCAAAGATGGCAAAATCATAATAGAAAAAGATCAGATTTTACATGCGTTAATCATCTCAGAACAGTCATAGCATCTGATGAGAGATGTCTTGAAGAGATTAGAACAAGAATCATACTGACCAATAAAAAGATCTCATTTGCGTTGAGAAAAAGAGTGTTGAGGTGCTACATAGAACCTGTGCTTTTGTATGGATGTGAAGTGTGGACAATGAGCAAACAGGCTGACAAACATCTGATGGCTGTGGAAATGTGGTTTCTGAGGAAAATGCAAAGAATACCATGGACAGACAGATAAACCAATGACCAAGTCCTACAAGAAACAAATGAAAATCGTAAAATGATTAGAGAAATTAGACGTAGACAGTCAACACTTTTGTTGGGCATGTTATGAAAAGAAATAAATTGGAGAACTTGGTGACAATTAGCAAGATCAAGAGGAAGAGAACGAGGGGAAGGCATAGAAGTAAATACCTGGAAGGCTTGGCCATGTGGTATGGTCGAGACAAGTACACTGAGCTGATCCACGACTCTACTGATCGAGTGAGAAGGCGAAACATGACCTCCCATGCATATCGGCATGGCACATGATGATGATGATGATTTACTAGACAATGTTAGTTTAGTAGTTTGCCATTGCTTTCTGAACTCATACCACTCTTGCAATGAAAATCAGTGCAAAGCAGTCTGCTTCAAAATCGCCAGTGTCAGATATTGAACTCTTGACTCGGTATGTTGGGGAATTATGAAACTGCACATCGATCTCTTAAGCCACAGCGCCCGTTGTACTGGGTATATAGTAAGTAAAATAAAAAAGTAAAAAATTCCCTTCACATCTTTAGGCCCTTGGGTTTACGGTGTTAACCCCATATTTTTAGACCTATCAGCACTAAATGTCAGATTAAAATCAAAAAGTAAAGAATTCCCTTTCAAGTCTTTAGGCCTATGGGGTTTACAGTGTTAACCCCATATTTTTAGACCTATCTGCACTACATTCAGATTTGCAGTCTTGCTTTATGTCAATCTCTGTCTGCCTCAAGTTATCGTTAAGGTCAGGCTGTACACTGAGTGCTTCTGTGATTTCTCAATTGTGGCTTTATTGATTATATTATTATGTAATCCTGTCCAATCGAAAATGGTATCAAGTGACAGATAAGTGAAAAGACACCATGTGAAATTAAACACAGCACGGAAATTAGGGCTAACTAAGACACCCCCCCCCCCCCCAAAGTTAATTGCATATCCTTTACAGGACATCACAGTCAACCCCAGCATTTTTTTGGCTGTTTGTAATTTCTTGGCAAGATTGTGTTCAGTAGTATGCCATTACTTTCTGAACGACTGGCACTCATACCATTTAAAAATAAACTAACACAAGGTGGTGTGCTGCCAAATCTCCTGCAGCTGTGTTTCGACTGCGGTATGCAGGATTACGAATTGTCCGTAACCCTTCACCACACAGCCGGTTGAGAAAATGCAACATAATCAACTTCTACTGTTTTTAAAAAAGGAAAACAAAAAATGGCCAAACATAGAAAACAACACATCACAACAATTTTCACATTCAAATATGGTTCTACAGCAGGAAGCAGAAAACACATACAAGATTTAAATTTAAAAAAAAAGGCTAGAAAAACAATCAAAGAATGCAAACAAAGACACTTTTAGTTTTTGTCCAATTAACAGTCATTGGGCATTAACAGACACTTGAACACTATCAGTCTGTTTAATTGCAGGTTCATTCTATTGTACTGTTAATTGGCAAAAGCTCTGATCCATCTGCTGATATATTTGTTATGGCTGTTCTGTTCTGCATGTACACACAAGTTGATTGAAAACTTACTGGTGCAGAAATACAGATAGTGTTACATTCACAGATGATGACCCCTCTACACACGCTGATTAAAGGACATTTTCAGTGTTCTGCTTCTTGGTGCTCCAATATTGTGGTAATTTCTCCACATTTTCCCAGCACAAAGCAACCAGATTTTTAAAGCCATGCTCCTTCCTTGTGCATTAATTATACAGCCATAGTTGTGTGGTGATAGTTAAGTCTCTGGTAGCCATGTTGATGAGGCTGTGTCCACCCACTGGGTGCCCATACTAGCTAGCTACTGCACAGATGGTCTTAACTCCAACCAGGCAAGTAACCATGTCATTCTTCAATGTCATTCTTCATTCAGTGACTTGTCCTGTTCAGCTTTTTGCTCCCGAAAAAGGCTTTTAAAAACTCCTGTCTATCACAGGCAGATGTCCCTGTATCTGTTACTCATCATCATCTTTCACTTTTGTCGTCAAGCGTCATGGAGAGGAATAATTGGTGGGACAGCATCTGATGGGTGGCACTGGATAGTGTCATTCTGTGTGATTGTACAATTGATTTGATATCGTCAATCAATTTTCTTCTTCGGTGTCCTTTTCCTTTTGCAGCAGATGTTCTTTGATGTAGTGCTAGTACTGGTAGTTGATGGTGTTGCATTCTAACGACATGGCCAAACCACTTGATCTTCTATCTTTCAATATATGTGGCACAAGGTGTTGATCCCACTGTCTGCCAGATAACATATCTTATCTTATTCGGTCTAGGATAGTTATGCTGGCAGCTCTCCTCAAGCATCTCATCGCAGATGTGGTGATTTTGCGTAAGTGAGATTTGGATAATGTCAAAATTTAGCACTGGTAGCTTAGGGTGGGTGTGAATATGCTATTTATTATCAGTCGTTTTGCGGACAAAGATATATATGGATGCTTGCTTGCTTGTGTTCGCTGGCTGTGATCTCCAACGCGAAGTCCTGTATGTTGGATGGAGACATCCTGTTGTCCAACATCAGTGTGATGTCATACAGGACCTGAGGTTTGCGTGAGTATCCGTTGTCCCATTTCTGGTTTATTGGTGTGCAGGCTGGTGGTTCCTCGCCATGCAGGCAGACACTCTCCGACTTCGGAGGAATCAACGATACGATCCTAGTGACTTTAGCCAGGACCCTGAAGGGACCTGTTGCCCAGGATGCTTGGCGAAGGTGCGTCAATAGGTCTTGGTTAGTATAGAACCCAGCCCTGGTGCCTTGGAAACACCTCTGCATTCCATATATGTGGATGTTTCAGTATGGCTGATAGTTAATTTCTCTGTCTGTTCTGCCATCTTCTGTGACATTACTTCCAATATTTTTGAATTCTTTGACTTGTTTCAGAGATGTACTATTTATCAGTATCCTTAGTGGACCAGGAGATCTGTTGCTGACATATGTAATTTATCTATCACATCTTGAATCCATCTATGATGTGGTCTCACTCTTCATTGGCACTCCTCCCTCCATAATTATCTTTTCCAGACAGTCATGTCTCTTTAAATGCCCACAATATTTCATATTCTACTCTGCATAATTTCTTTGACTGTTATAGGTTTCTAGGCATCAGTAAAGAAAGCCCTGCCATTGCTGCCATTCATTTTAATGATTTAGTCGGTGATGGCAGCCACTGTTACTATAAAGTGACCCTCTATCTACCATAGTGAACCTGAGATCGTTAGCAGTGAAAGTAACTGTTGAGCATACAGGATGTGCTGTTAGGTCCATACAGTTGGTACCATAAAAGCTTTCAATATTAAAAAGTCCTGAAGCTTGGACAATGAATTTGCAATTAGAAAGTCGAATAGAGGCCCAGGAGATGTGGATATACAGAAGAATATGTCATATTTCATGGAAACAAAAACAGTTAAATACAGATCTAGAAAAACTGGGAATGAAAAGAGAGTTGATGAAAGAATTAAAAAAGAGGCAAGTGAAATATTTTGACCACGTTAAAAGACATAAGACTCTTATTAAAAAAAATATTTAAAAAACCCTACTGGAGGGTTCGATTTAAGGCAAGCGAGAAAGAGGTGAAACATGTGAGAAGATAACATCAAGAGATGGACGAACAGCAATCTGAGTAATTGTACAGTCAGGGCGAGAGACAGACTGGAGATCCACTGTAGCCAACCTTCACTGTGTAGATGTGTATACACCTGACGGAATTTGATATTCAACATCAAAACATCTGAAACACTTGCTAATCAAGTACATGGCCACCTTTGACAAACAAATCATCAACACAAAGTGCAACACAGAAGCTGAAGCACACTTACGTCCTGTGATATCCAAACGAAAGCAGTGAAAGAGAAAACATACAGCAGATATAACACACTTCTAGGTGCATTTAAGCAAGCAATCATCACACCATTGAAAACATGGCTATGACAGCAAACATCTCACATAATCATAACAGTTCAAGCTACATCTAAACAACAGCCTGTAAGTCTTAAAGTGAATCCCCAAAATGACAAACATTCCCCTGAAGGCAAGTTTGTATGCTTCCAGCCTGGTTCATGGAGTGTGTGAATTGTTTGCATGTGAGTATTTGTTGTTTGACTTCTTTTCATCATTCTCTTCTTCCTATCTTCTTCATCCTCATTTTCCTCCTCTTCTGATTTTTATCTCCCAGTGAAGCATAGGCCCTCAGTCAACTCATACACAGTGATTGGTCATACAAGACATGGTTAATTGCCCTTACAAGACATGGTTAACTGCCCTTACAAGACACGATAATTGCCCTTACAAGACATGGTAACTGCTACTATAAGACATTGTAACTGCTCTTATAAGAAATGGCAACTGTTCTTACAAGGCATGGTAAATACCCTTACAAGACAGTACTCTTACAAGGCAAGGTGATTCCTCTTATAGTTTTCTTATTAAACATGGCAACTAGTATTACAAGACAGTGATCCAACAAGACAGTGCTCTCACAAGACTGTACAGCCTCACAAGAGGCAATGACTACTCCAGTGACTGCTCTTACTAGATGTAGTTAACTATTTATATACACACTGACTTCTTATACAATGCTGTGCTCTCATGACACAATGAAGATGTATTCTACAATCATCATCATCACGTGATTTGCTAACTAGCATGGACAATCATGCTTCTCCACATCTTATGATCTCAGGCAGCATGTATCAATCCATGAGTGAACACCCTTACGTACTTTGACACAAGACTCAAGAATGTTCTCGCGCTGTCTTTATTATCGCTTTCCAGTTGTCACAACATGTTCCAGTTTTTCTCTTCTTATAACATGGCCAAAAAAAAACGTTCACTGCCTTCTTCTATTATTTTAGATCAATTGTCTTTGCTACGCAGCCTCTTTAAAAAATTACATTTTCATTTTGGCTGCCCGGGGAATTTTTAACATTTTCTTGTAAAATATCACACAGCTGAAGGGATTTTCTGTGTCTGCTTTTTTATGAATTGTCCAGGATTCACAGCCATATGTTAAAACTGGTTCTGTGTAAAATGCAAGAATTCTTCTGCTAACCTCCACAGACAGGGGTTTCCTGCATAAGTTTATAAAATGCAGTTTTTGCTTGCCCTAGTCTGTTCTTTATCTCTGTCATACATCATCTAATATAGGCATAAAAATTATGTCACCCAATACAAAATCAAAACCAAAAAAAGCATTCAAAAGCTAAAATGAATTTGCCTGTGTGGCCCAAACAGGTTAGAAATTATTATATTCTGTGGCGTCAACCTACATAAGAGATATTATTATCATTCTTCTTGCCTGTCTCTTCAACAGCACAAGTCAGACAAAAAGGGCTTTTGTATCTGATTATGAAAGATATGAACTTTTCCATGAACATTTGGGGAACATTTGATGGAGTATTTAATTACCATGTAAGTAGGAGGGTGGTAAGCAAGAAGTGGTAAGCAAGAAAACAAGAAAAGGTTTGAGAGAGAGAGAGAGAGAGAGAGAGAGAGAGAGAGAGAGAGAGAGAGAGAGAGAGAGAGAGAGAGAGAGAGAGAGAGAGAGAGAGAGAGAGAGAGAGAGAGACAGACAGACAGACAGACAGACAGACAGAGAGGGGGAAGGAAGAGCAGAGATAGGGAGTAGGTGGGGGAGAAAGGAAGGGGAGAGAGAGAGAGAGAGGAAGAGGGAGGGAGGGAGAGAGGTAGATGGGAGAGAAAGGAAGAGGTGAGAGGAAGAAGAGAGAGGAAGAGGGAGGGAGATAGGAGGGAAGGAGAGAGAGATAAAGGTAGAAGAAGAGAGATGGGGATAGGTGGGGGAGAAAGGAAGGGGAGAGAGAGGAAGAGGGAGGGAGAGAGAGGAGGGAAAGAGAGGTGGGGGAGAAAGGAAGGGGAGAGAGAAAGGAAGAGGGAAGAAGAGAGAAAAGAAGGATGGAGGGAGAGAGAGAGAAGGGGTAGATGGGGGATGGAGAGAAAGAGAGGTAGGTGGGGGAGACAGGAAGGGGAGAGAGAAAGGAAGAGGGAAGAAGAGAGAAAAGAAGGATGGAGAGGAGAGAGAGAGGGGTAGTTGGGGGATGAAGAGAAAGAGAGGTAGGTGGGGGAGAAAGGAAGGAGAGAGAGAAAAGAATAGGGAAGAAGAGAGAAAAGAAGGATGGGGGAGAGAGAGGAGGGAGAAGGTGGGGGATGGAAAGAAAGAGAGGTAGGTGGGGGAGAAAGGAAGGGAAGAGAGGAAGAAGGAGGGAGAGTGGAGTGAAGGAGAGAGAGAGGGAAAGAGAGAAGGGAGGAAGACAGACAGGAACAATGGGACAGAGACACACATTGAAATACACAGAGCAAAAAGAAAGAGAAAAGGCACATATATGCAGAGAAGAAACAGAATAAGAGAAAGACAAAGGAAAGGAGAGAGAAGGGAAAGAGAGAGGAAGACAGACAGGAACAATGGGACAGAGACACACATTGAAATACACAGAGCAAAAAGAAAGAGAAAAGGCACATATAGACAGCATATGGCAGAGAAGAAACAGAATAAGAGAAAGACAAAGGAAAGGAGAGAGAAGGGAGAGAGAGAGAGAGAGAGAGAGAGAGAGAGAGAGAGAGAGAGAGAGAGAGAGAGAGAGAGAGAGAGAGAGAGAGAGAGAGAGGAAGGAAGACACACAGATAGGAATACTGGCACTGAGACATATATTTAAATACTTACACAAAGGCGAAAAAGAGCAGAGAGAAAGGGGGTGAGAGAAGAAGGGGAGAGAGAAAGAGAGGGGGAGAAGGAGAGAGAGAGAGAGAGAGAGAGAGAGAGGGTAGGAAGACAGACAGGAACACTGGCACAGAGATGCACATTGAAATAAGAGCGTACTTACACTGAGGTGAAGAGAAAGAGAAAAGGCACATACAGACAGCATGTGACAGAGAAGAAACAAAACAAGAGAAAGACAAAAGGCAAAGAGTGAAAGAAAGGCAGAATGAGAGAAAGACAGAAAGTAGGAAAGAAGCAGGGAGAGTAGACAGAGATGATTGCTATAAGAGTAACAAGAATGTCCCAACCTATCTGGAACAATGTGCCGCATACTCTCCCACAAGAACACTCACATGACATCTGACCCCTGACCCCTGGTGTCCCAGACCAGAGAAGCACATTGACCGCAGCAGGATTTACACATAAAGTAGTGCAACACATAAGGCAGACTGTGACCCTACACAGAAGGCAACGTAAGCATGGCTCATCACACCGCATACATCTCCGACCACCTACCACAGCAGATCTCTCCATGGTGGAGAAGGGAGGGAGTGAGAGAGAGGTAGGTGTAGTTATTTAAATAGCTTGAATAATATATGTAACTGGAGAAGACAGCAATACAAGGAGAAGCAGCCCTGGCTTAGAGGTCAGGGTGTTGCCTAAGTCTGAGAGGATACCCAGTTCGATCTTTGCATTGAACTGGGAATTTTCCCAAAACGACTGATATCTAATATCATACAGCCTCATGATGTCTTGGGTAGTGAGATAAGATATCTAACCTTCTCAAATAAGGGCCCAAACTAGGATATTCTGTGTACAAATTGTGCATGTTAAAAATCCCACAGCAGTTGAAAACTGCCCAGGATAGGGATACCCTGGCAAAACTGTTAGGAAAGAACACCTACCCACTGTCACATAGGAATAGAATCTGTATAGAGGAAGCAACCATTACGCAAATGCATGCCAAAGATGGATACTCTCCTCAAAAAAGGAATAAAGAAGAAGATAAATTACAAAAAAAGTCAAGAGTACAAAGAGAGTATATTTCCTGTATGTCCACATACGGGTAGTATGTGACAACATTGAACAAATCAGTTAAAAAGCTCAAATGCAACTTTGTTAGTAAGAAGTGTTAAAAATTCACAGGGCAGAAAAGAAAACAACTAGATCTATTCACCAAGAGCTCAATATTCAAGAAGATAGGGTACCCAGACAGATAACACTGAAGAAAATGAAATATTTTGGGATTGTAAAGAGATGTGGATGTCTGCAAAAGATTAATCTAGAAGGAGGTGCACAGGGGAAAAGGATAAGAGGAAGACAACAGCCTAGATGGATTCAAGATGTGATAGATAATTTACACCTGACAAGCAACAATAGCAGGGCATTTGACTTTTGATAGAGAGAAAATTCAACAGACTGTTGAGGGGGAAAAGTTCTGCCAGGAGAAGTCACTGGATGATGGATGCAAGTTTCTAGAGAACAAACAAGAGTCATGGGGAGAACATCACTATCATCATCATCATCTGTAGCAGGTCCTTCGCTGAACACCACTTTTAAGAAAGCCAGCCTGAAAGTCTCCTGATCTGTTATCAGTTTCCCTGCCTCAAGCATTTCCATAACCCGGGTGTTGCTAAAGTAATGGCAAATACAGTAACTAGTATGTTGCTCAATAAGTCAAGCAACAGAACAAACAAAATGGTCCTTAAGATACATATCTAACCTGCTAGATCCCACACTTTCCTAGACAGTAGAATGGCCAGCAAGAAATCCAAGATCAAATGCCATTAGATTTTAAAAAGTCTATGGAACCATATTGTTATGTCATGTTGCACCTATAGGATGCTCTGGACTTAGGGGACAGAATGCCATTCAACGTACGAAAGCCTGTACTCACCTCTCAAACTGAGGCCGCTTGCCGATGTTTTCCCGGACAAATTCCACCAGCTGTTTCTGAGTGCGGCCACAGTATCTGCAAAACAACAAGCCAAGTAAACTCACTTGAAATTCCTATAAACAGTATAAAATAACACAAAGTAATGCAGCTTTACAGGACACATTTACGGAAAACACAAGTGTTCTGTAAAGCTCAGTTTAGTTCAGTTATCAGTTGGGGCATCTTCATTACACCCCGGACAGGTCCACAGGTGCTCAGATCCTCCCCCCACCATATGCATCAGCGTCCGGTGGCTAATGGTGCCAGTTCTGTGTTGGTTAACGAGGCACAACGTTTTCCCGATGTACCTCTCATGTCTGGCCGTGCCAATTCTTACTCCCAAGCCTTTCATCCTGGACAGCGATGTGGATTCACTGACATCAAAGTCTTCTGTTCTCGACATGTCTTTAAGGACGTTAATAACATCGGCACGATCCATGGGCTGGCCATCTGCAGGGGGTGTAGAGCCAGCCAGTTTATCAGCTCGTTCATTTCCTTCGACTCCCGCATATCCCGGAACTAAGATGAAGGTGACTTTACGGACAACAGACTTCCTCAGCGACTCTGTAAAGCTGCATTACTTCGTGTTATTTTACATTATTTACTTCTCCACAGCTTTACCACGGGTCACCTAATTTTATTGAAATTCCAGGCAGTCTCTCTAAGTGAAATCCATTCAACACGAACAAGAAGAATCACATGTTCGTAGACTCAGATTGGCCTTGGTTTAGGGTTCACATAAATATAGCAGCCACCAGGCGAGCTCCCAGACTGACCCAGCCTAAAACCTAACGAGGACATGCCTTGGGAAGCAAAGACGTGATTACGACACCATCATCCATCGAATGCCAACTGGTCTATACAATTATGGGGCGTGCACAATATCCCCAATACGCCACAGATATATACCTATTACCATTTACCCAATACACCTAGAGACATATTAAAATGTCCTTAACTTATAAGAGGATCAACTAACATCAGTGTCATTCTCCTCACAGCCTGCAGGATAGACACCCTATGCTTCATTAGGTCCTCTGTATATACATTTCCATGTCCAACATGGGCTTTCTATGACTGTTCTTTCTAAAAGACTGTAATCTTTTATGTAACCAAAGTATTTCAGTTTCCAAGAGGTGATCTATTTATCAACCAGTTTACTTCAATGTTCCCATTTTGTAAATGTTTGTATTTGTTGTATTCTTCTTGACCCACTCATGTTATTTTTCTAGAACATTTAATTCAGAAGTCTGGATGTTCTTCTATGGTGTTTATGACATTGTCCATGATTTGCATCTGTGTCTGACCACAGGAAACACGTCTCTTATCTGTTTGCTGTGTTGTGCAACGTGTTCTTCATACTGTTGTAAACTCTGCACTGTTATGGCCAGTCTTCTTCCGACTTCTTTTGACAAGAAAATGTGAAAGCTATATCCCTGCCTGCTGGATATGATGCTACCAGAATGGCTGTGGCTGACTTCTGCCCAACTCCACAGACTAGAATTTAGGTGGGTAAAAGACCTGGCTATATGATGGCACACTTGTCTTGAGTATCCAGTTAGCTGTTCTTTCAGTATAGATACATAAAAAGTTAGTTGCATATCCTTTTACAGGACATTGCAGTCAACCCCAGCATTTTTATGTTGTTTGTGATCTCTTGGCTAGTTTACGTTCAGTAATGTGCCATTGCTTTCTGAACAACTGGCAGCCATCCCATTAAATAAAACACAAGGCAGTCTGCTGCCAAATCGCACGCAGCTTGTTTTGAATGCGGTGTGCAGGATTACGAACTGCGTCTGTAACCCCTTCACCACAGAGCCGGCATAGAGACACAATCATCTGGAAATGGTGGTTCTGAAATGTTGCCGGGGTGTTGGCTGTATACAATGCACATCTTACAGATGGATATCCTGTTTTAACCTATTCAAACACAGTTTGTGACTAGGTGTTTGAGAAATAACATAACCAGTTTGTCACATCCGCCATATTGCAAGACACACATAACAAATAAAAGTACATATTCTGAAACTACATCTGTTAAACCTGAGATCAGAGGGAAAAATAAACATGTAAGCCCAGCCTACAAAACAAACAGCATCAGACAACTATCAAAGCATAAAATTATCAGATTATCGTAAGAAATGAAAATCTTGATATGCAGTGACAAAAATGTGTGAGATGTATTTATTTTAAAAGCAGATATTTATTTTTTTTTAATAAAAAAAAATTGATTGAAGAAATGTACGAAATAATAATTATTTTGTGGAAATAAAAATTGATGTGTTTATTTTTTCATGGTTAAAGAATCATGTTTATCTGGGAGAGGGGGATTATGAACTTATGCAATTTAAAGAATGTAAAACCGGCATTTGTCTAATGATTCTGATTTATGATTACAAATATATCAAATAAAAAGAACTAGTTTCTGTCAGCTTTTAAAAACTCTGTCAATCTTTAAAGCATTATGTCAACCTTTAAGACATTCTATCAACTTTAAGAAAATCATGACAATCTTTAAAACATTCTGTCAACCTATAAGACATTTTCTTCTTCTTCTGCTTTCATCTGGAGTTTTTTTTTCAAACGTGATTGTGTTGTGCCTGTTTATAGCAGGGCTGCATTCTTGCACTGTTAGGCCGACACATCCGACTTCTGTGGGCATGTGTTGACCGGACTAAACCTTCCCAGGTAAATATGAGGGTAAGTTAATAAGTAAGTTACAAATAGCTGTAGAAAAATAACTAAAGATGATAACAACTTGAAACCAGTTTATTTGTTTAGATACATTGTCCCTTTATTTCTCAAGATAATTTCCACCAACATTGATGCACTTATCCCATCGTTTTATCAGTCCTCCCAAACTGGCCGCATAGAACTGCATGCTTTGTTTTCACTGACCTGCCATCCCACAGGTCTGTGTGACTTACTTATTGACTCACCCTCGTAACATTTTTTACCCAGATATGCACCGCTTTACAGGACAAACATTTGTCAGCAAAAACAGGAAATCCACCTTGGCGGGAGACACTTCGCACATGGCGCCGAAGTAAAATGTGAAGAGAAAACGCGGTTTAGAAAACAGAGCATGCAGTTCTATGCAGCTGGTTTGGGAGGACAACCTTTATGAACTCTGTTAACATTTGAAACAATCTGTCAACATTTAACACATTCTGTCAAGACCAGTTCAATTCCATTTATCAAGCACCAACTGAGAGACTCAGCAACAGACCTGAACGAAGAGCCGCGGCTGACCACACGCGTCTTGTTCCGCGGCACTTTGGCCACGACCTGGCAGCGAAAGAAAGCATGATGCTCAATACACCTCTTCCAGAACAGCTTGCATCTGTCCCTGGTTTCAAAGAAAAATTCGACCGTGTCCTTGTAGTAGCCCTGAAAATACACAGAAACATCAAACATTCACATTGTCATAAATAAGTCACCCAGAACTTTGTGATGAAAACTCCCTTATAGAAAGTAGGATATCACGACCACATGCAATGGCGGACTGGGTCTAAATATATTGGTAACCAGGACTAAATGACCATTAACGTTTTACAGGCCTGGTTCTGGTTTGTAGAAGGAAAAAAAACAAAAAACTTTCCACCATGTTCAACCAGCCTCAGTGGTGTTAAGGCCTGGAGCTAGACCCATGTATTTATAGACCACATGGTACTCTGTGGGTGATGTGGTCGGTATCACATCAGCTGCCTTTACTTTCCAAGACATTTCCTGGTACCAATTTAAGGCTGGGTCCACCTGCAAGTCAAAGTTAATTTTACAACTTTGAAACCGCCCCAATGTGTATCGAACCTAAGACCACTAGTATGGCAGGTGAGTGTCTGGCCGCTGCACAACACAGGTTTTGAGTCTCTCTCTATTTCTGTACCAGGACTAAAAATCCCAGATCTTCTAAAGATGAAACCTGGACTGCAGAGCTGGCAGAGCAATGCACTAACTACAGGGTGTATTTTTAATGACTGTGCAGCGTTTGAAGATATTTCCGGTTTAAGTTTTGTATTTACCTATTATGTTGCATGAACTTTACAGAGGGTGAATACTAAACTTGGACCAGCAATATTTTCAAACACTGCACAGTCATTAAAAATACACCCAGTGCTTCCATTCTTCTTATACCTGTCATCTCCCAACGCAGCAAAGGCCCTTAACGAAACTCACTTCAAGCTCTTTGTAAACTACATGACTGGTTGGGTGTTGCAGATATAGTTTTTTTTATGGGGTGAGAAAGCTAGTCTCATGCCAACCCCCCTTAGCCACCCCTAATGACATGCAAGTTGAGTTGTACTGGTGCTATTCTTTGCTTCCCTTACAAGCCCAAGTAACACACAGATACCATACTACCATTGCATGTCATTAAAATAATAAGAAAATAATGTAAGAACACACGGAGTAGGCAAACAAAACTGATTAGTTCCCAAAGTACATGTACAACAACCAATAGCAAGATGCCTCACTCCAACCACCAGATGTTACAATAAGATGCTAATGTACAATAACTGACATCATATAGCCATGCTGCCACAACAAGGAAGCATACAATAAATAGTTCTATAAATAAGTATATGAATCTTCAGCTGTTTGTATATAAGAATACTCTCAAAATGGCAAACTGCAAGATACTTGTAACTGTGAGCAGAGAAAGTCTGATTACATTCTTATTCTTATTACTAAAATTATTCTGATAAAAATCAACAAAATATACTTATAAAGACATACTCTGTATGCTAATAAACATTTACTGTCAATGTATCATCATCTTCATCATGTCCCATGCCGATATGCATCATGGCTCGCCATCTCACAAGATCACCAGTCTTGGATAAGGCCTGTATTCTTGTTCCAATGATGCCATGTGGACAAGCCACTCAGGTTTTTATTTCTTTGTCATCCTTTTCCTCTTTGTCCACAAAGTTTGCCAGCTGTCATTAAGTTTTCTCCTCATGACAGGCCCAACAATTCTTGACTGCATGTAACTTCTCTAATCAATCTGCAGTTTTCATTTGTTTCTTGAAGGACTGCCTCATTCATTTTTCTGTCATTGCGGAAATGGCACTTGACAGGAAGTGATGGTATACTTATTAAAGCAACGAAAGTACAATTATAAAGAAAGACAAGGTATACCTAAAAAATTACTTGTTCAAGGAATACTTATATGACAGAAAGGCAACGGATATTTATCAAAAAATAGGTAGATAGAGCACCTATACATGGCTAGTTGGTTGTGAGTACTCTGGAAGAATTTGAACTCTTTAAGACTGGTGTGTTGTTGTTAAGGTAATTTGAGCCCTGAAAAGGGCTCGCATTCACTGGGGTGAGGTTAGTGTAGACCCCTTTCTCCCGATCTGGTATCAGAGTGGACTGTACTGCAAAGCTCCCCTTCCCCTCTCCAAGCTAAGAAGCTAGTGGGGTGTGCAAAACAGGTGTTGCAACTTCACATCTGCAGAGAGGCACATTAGGATATAAGCCAACTATGATTCAACCTTGTACTGACAGACTGGCTGGGATTAGGCCTCGGTTGGTAGTGTTTTTCACTGACAACACATTCTAACCTGAGGTCCAAGGGAGATGCTTATACATATATACTAGCCCATCAATAACACTACAACCAATATATAGAACACTCATGTTTTAGTCAACTGGAAGAGTTTGAAACACACTAAATATAATCTTGTAGGTTCCTCATATTTAAAATGAAAGGACCTGTGAATCTTGCAGATCTTGATACTAGCAAACTTCATAAGAGCTATATCCAAATAGAGGCAGATCTAGATCCCAAATAGAGTGAACCTAAATCTCAAATATAGAGAGACCTAAATCCCAAACTGAGAGAGACCTAAATCCCAAACAGAGAGAGAGAGAGAGAGATCTAAATCCCAAACAGAGAGACCTAAATCTCAAATAGAGAGAGACCTAAATCCCAAACAGAGAGAGATCTAAATCCCAAACAGAGAGAGATCTAAATCCCAAATAGAGAGAGAGAGAGAGACCTAAATCTCAAATAGAGAGAGACCTAAATCCCAAACAGAGAGAGATCTAAATCCCAAACAGAGAGAGAGAGACCTAAATCTCAAATAGAGAGAGACCTAAATCCCAAACTGAGAGAGAGAGATCTAAATCCCAAATAGAGAGAGAGATCTAAATCCCAAATAGAGAGAGAGAGAGATCTAAATCCCAAATAAAGAGAGACCTAAATCCCAAATAGAGGGAAACCAAAATCCCAAATAAAGGGAGTCCTAAATCCAAAATAGAAAGAGGCCTATATCTCAAATAGAAGGAGACCTAAATCCCAAATAGAGGGAGAGACCTAAATCCCAAATAGAGAGAGAGAGACCTAAATCCCAAATAGAGAGAGAGACCTAAATCCCAAATACAGAGAGAGATCTAAATCCCAAATAGAGGTAGACCAAAATCCCAAACAGAGAGAGACCTGAATTCCAAATAGAGGGAGAACTGAATCTCAAATAGAGGGAGAACTAAATCCCAAATAGAGGGAAACCTAAATCCTAAATAGAGCACCTAAATCCCAAATAGAGGAGACCTAAATTCCAAATAGAGGAAGACCTAAATCCCAAATAGAGGGAGACCTAAATCCCAAATAGAGGGAGACCTAAATCCCAAATAGAGGGAGACCTAAATCCCAAAAGAGGGAGAACTAAATCTCAAATAGAGGGAGACCTAAATCCCAAAAGAGGGAGACCTAAATCCCACATAGAAGGAGACCTAAATCCCACAAGGAGAAGCAAATGAGAGAAAGAAATGAATAGTAGGGGAGAACATATCGTAGAGCAGATGCAGAAGATGGTAATAAATAGTAGGGCTTGGCAGGAGTTGGTTGAGGTTCCTTGATCTAACGGGGGAGAAAGGATATTAGAAGGACCCCAGCTTTTCCCGAACATCACAGTATAAACTTATGAAATAATAGACAGTGAAAATATGAATAAAAAATCTGCAGGTATGTATTCAGGAGAATAACAATGTTTGCAGGCATTGACCTCCACTCTGTTACATGCACAATCATGCAGCCCGGATATTCAGCGCAATCATGCAGCTTGGATATTCAAACTAAAGAAGCATATCCAGCAAATAAGTGAAGCATCCACACCACTTCTCTGCTTAAGACAAAGCATGCCCCAGAGCCCACACTAAGATGCAGGTCTAGGAATCTATTACAACATTACACACACAAATCTAATTTTATCTTGACAATAAATCACTTACTGGTGGTAGGCATTGGACTAGTGACACATACAATGAGATTTCACAATTAATATGTACATCTTTTAGTTGTACTTACTTTTACTTTTCTGTATGTTATGTTATGTGTTTTATTTTATCCAAATATAAGTGATAACTTATAAAAGCAGGCAGACATAGTCTACCTTTAACGACAGCATAAAAGTATACCTACTAAGACAGAAAGGTTTTCTTGTAAAGGCAGACAGGTCAGGATAGTTTACCGAGACAGAGACAAAGGCAGACATGTTAAGTATACTTATAAAAGCAGAAAATCATATATCTATAAAACCATACACAGTGTACTTGTAAATGAAGCGTATACTTATAAAAGAAGACAGTATATTCACAAAAGTTGACAATATACTTAAAAGCAGACACCAAGTGTCTATAAACACAGAGTATGGTTATAAAGTAGAAAGTATATTTGTAAAAGAAAGTTTATTTACAAAAGACAAGAGTACACTTATAAAAGTGGACAGCATATTTATAAAAGAGGAGAACATACTTATAAATTTAGACATTGTAATAATGAATTAGGAAAGAATACATTTATAAAAGAAGACAAGAGTGTGCTTATAAAATCAAATAAAGTATATTTAAACAGGCAGCCGTGACAAAGTATTCTTACAAAGAAAAAGTATAATTTGTCTATCTGTTGCTAAACAATAAACACAAAACTCCTCCTTTGAATAGTAAGGTGCAAAAATTACAATTTTTTTAACAAGAAATTATGTACAATATACAGTGTCTCAATGGACAGCTACAATGCTAACGACTAATAAACAATCATGCACATCACAACAAGTGCTGCTGTAAATAGGATTTTGAAAGAGATGTGGCAGGAATCCCCCAATGTATACTTCAGGGTAGAACTTGCCAGATTTTAGGAAAACATGAAGTGAAATTACAAATACTGAAATAGCCAAATAGGCTAGTCCTTGTCTTTTTGTTTAATCTATTGTGTGAGATGTGAAAGAACCTTGAGTAATAAAAGCAGTCTGGGACAACAAGATTCTCAACTTTCATCTCAGAAATAATATCTTCACTGCCTCCAGTTTTCCCATCATTTCATTACCCAGTGTCCAGAATTCACAATGTGTTTTTCCTTATGTGACTTATTACAGGAAAGTCTTTGGATAAGCAGATTCTTGTCTTTACCTCTGGGACACATCTTCCATCAGCTGTCCCTGCATGGTCTAGATAATTATTAAATCTATTTAACTGTTTGATATGATAATTCTACAAAAATTAGCTGCATTCTAGCTGTATGTCATTTACAGGACATCACAATCAACCCTAGCATTTACTGACAGTCTGTGATTTACTTGGCAATTTTATGTTCAGTAGATTGCCATTGCTGTCTGAACACCCCACATCTCATGCCATCAAAACCAACATTATAAAGCATTGTTGAACCACCTGCAGTTGATTCTAAACCCTTGACCCAGTATGCTATGGAGTTGTGAGGCTGCAAAACTATTTCTCCATGCCAACACTAAACATACAAAGGCATGGTCCACTGTAGCGACAGTCCTTTCAAAATACAGAAGCCGGCTTGGATAACAACAGCAGAAGCATGAACAACAGGATCATGCCACATGAAAGGGGCCACACACACACACTGTATTTAAAAAAACATACAGTAATTCAAATGGAGTCAATCTCTTTGGCAAAAACCATATTTTACTCCTTACTGACTGTTTGCCAGTAAAATTCACTAACAGAATTCCATGGTTCACACTATCAACAAATTGAGACCACTAACAAACTATGTGCCTATTCTGTGTCATGGCAACAAATGCACACAACAGGAGAATACATTCCAGAGAATGCTTACATTCTACCATGTACACATCAGCTATCCAACAGGCTGCAATCATAACAATGCCAAGCTGCAGACATACACAGAACACAATGGGCTAATGATGGTTCTCAAAGGATGGAAAATGTACACTGGTGTGGCTGGCCTGGCCAGAGAATTTGAATACAGGTTTAGAGATTTACAAAAATGTGTGAATAAACAAGAAGTATTTGTGGGGAGGGAGGAGGAGGGGGGGGGGGGCCTCGCTTACATTGAACCCAAGCGCAGTCCATTCATACTACTTTCCAGTGGATCAAATTTTGCGTGTAGATTAATTTTCCCTACTGTAGTGTCCTTCGCCATCAGAAAACCCACTCTGACATCAGAGGTACTTGTAATTTATGTCCTGAAGTCAAAGACGAGAGGTCAACATTTTAGTCCAACTGACAGGTATAGGGATTGAACCCCTTACCTCGGCCATCAGCACACCAGATGTTCAAGAACATGCCTTTCTATCCACTCAACCATGCTGACCTCCTACAATAAGAATGAATAGTTTTCTTCTTTGTGTTACATCACACGTTCTTCTGTTCTTTGTATATGTCTCATAAGGTGGATCATAACAAAGTGGCAGAAGTCTTTACTTGGAACAAAAGAATTGCTTAAGAAGGTCATGTTTCTTACCTGAAGTATTTCTTATTCTAGGAAACATAGGTAGGGTCTACTGAATTTCTCATTTTGAAAGTTGGGACAGAGACAACTGTTTGGGAACCACTGGGCTAGTGATGTCAGCCATGATGGTTTTGTATTTCAGGGCTTATTATTTTAACTCTTATCTCAGGAAATTGTTATTTTAGATTAACAGCACTTGGGAAGGTGATGCAATAAATATTGTTTCAGATTGAGGAGCCTGAGGCAGCAACTAGGACAGAGTTAGTTAAAGTAGGAACAAGGACAGAATAAGTTAAAGTAGCAACTAGGAAAGAAAAACATTTAAGTAACTACTAAGGCATTATCAGTTAAAGTAACAACTAAAACAGAATCAGTTAAAGTAACAACTAGGACACAACCTATTAAAGTAACAAGGACAGAACCAGTGTAACAACTAGGACACAACCTGATAAAGTAACAACAAGGATAGAATCAGTTAATGTAACAACTAGGACACAACCTGATAAAGTAACAAGGACAGAATCAGTTAATGTAACAACTAGGACACAACCTGATAAGTAATAACAAGGTACAAAAGATGTACAGGTGTTACCTTTCCTCTGGAGTAAACTAGGCAGGCCGAGAGAGTGATCATGCTGCATGGGCAACACATGATCTCTATATTTTAGCCCAGGCTTTGTGCAACAAGGACAGAATCATTTAATGTAACAACTAGGACACAACCTGATAAAGTAACAAAGACACAATCAGTTAATGTAACAACTAGGAGACAACCTGATAAAGTAACAACAAGAACAGAATCAATTAATGTAACAACTAGGACACAACCTGATAAAGTAACAACAAGAACAGAATCAGTTAATGTAACAACTAGGACACAACCTGATAAAGTAACAACAAGTGCAGAATCAGTTAATGTAACAACTAGGACACAACCTGATAAAGTAACAACAAGAACAGAATCAGTTAATGTAACAACTAGGATACAACCTGATAAAGTAACAACAAGAACAGAATCAGTTAATGTAACAACTAGGATACAACCTGATAAAGTAACAAAGACACAATCAGTTAATGTAACAACTAGGAGACAACCTGATAAAGTAACAAGTGCAGAATCAGTTAATGTAACAACAAGGACAGAATCAGTGAAAGAAACAACTAAAAAAGAATCAGTAAAAGTAACAACAGTTTTTTAAAAAAAAGCCCCAACTGTTGTTTGTCCAACAAGGACAGAATCAACTGAAGTAACAACAAGGAAAAAAATTATTACTACATAAACAATGACAGTAAAAAGGACAGAAATAGTTAAAGCAGCAGGACAGAAACTGAAAAAAATAACTAAGATTTATACAGTTAAAGAAACAACTAGGACAGACAACACTGAAAGAAACAACTAGGACAGACTCAGTTAAATAATAACTACAATGATGTGCATTACAGATATAACCATCTGTGATTGAAGAAATAAAGAAGGTTGAAAACAGAATGACCACAGTAAGCAACTAAATCAACCTATCATAGTACAGTATGAGTTACTGGGATAATAGCCTCTTGTGAGCTGTCAATATCCTTTACAGGGCATGGCAGTCAACCCCAGCATATTTTGGCTGTTTTTTTTTTTTTGGCAAGCTCACGTTCAGTAGTTTGCCATAAGATGGGGTTTTGAGAAGAGCTGTAGACAGGGGTTGGAGACACTGGTTCTACAGCAATTTTTCTGGAAAGTGTCGAGTACACAGAGCTCAGCCTCAATATTGTCCTTCAACAGCAGATCAATAGCTATCATAACACAATTTCAGAAACTATTTTCCATGGTTCTGATACAAGAAACAGACAAAAAAAACTTCAAAATACAGTGACCATTTATTCCATACAGGTCAGCATGGCCAAAAAGCACTCGCTCTTAAATTTCCTGTGCACTTATGGTGGGGGTTGTGGATTCATTTCTTACACTGATCAGTTTGACTCCAATGTTGACTACTCATTAGAATCAATCAATCAATCAGATGCCATCTCCACAATGAAGGTTGGCTGCAATGGACCTCCATCACTGTCTGTCTCTCATCCTGATTGTACATTCTGTCATGTTGCTGTTTGTCCATCTCTTGATGTTATCTTCCCACTTTTATCATTGTCTACCTCTTGCTGCTCAACCCTGCCGTCCAGTATGGTTTTTATAAGAGTTTTATGTCTTTTAACGTGGCCAAAATATTTAGGACAGAAAGAAATGGCAAACTATTTAACGTAAAATTGCCTTGAAAATTAAGCTAAGTTGATCAGAACAATCTTCAAAGGACATGCAACCTTAACTTTATTCCATACCAATTTTTTATAAGACAATACTCCATGGATTAATGGTAGCCACAATTAATGAATTGATGAACGCTTAATAGGACAAATGTCTTTGCTCTGTACTCAGTATACAATTATTGTCTGTGTTCTTTCCGGGTGCTTCATTGTAAAAACATGTTTCATCAAAAATTATGATTACCCAAAAACCATACACATTTAGAAAGATAGCAGACAGACAGAATGGATAATTAAATCTGCTATAACATGGACAACAGTCTCATCGGGGGCAAGAAAGTGAACTTCAATCAATAAGACTTACTCCAGCGGCAGTAAACCAGCTTAAATACCCAAGGGTATTAAGCCAATTTAGCAGATAAATGTCTTTGGGAAACATACAAGTAAAGGGCCATTTCCAACTAGGCATTTGGAACATCAGGAAGAGGTAGGTAGGTAGGTAGGTAGGTAGGAGGTAGGTGTGAGTGTGTCTGTGTGTGTGTGTGTGTGTGTGTGAGAGAGAGAGAGAGAGAGAGAGAGAGAGAGAGAGAGAGAGAGAGAGAGAGAGAGAGAGAGAGAGAGAGAGAGAGAGAGAGAGAGAGAGAGAGAGGATAGATGATAGAGATTGAGAGAGATTGAGTGCATGTTAGTACACTGTGTGAGTGTGCACTTATTTGTGCCAAAATAAGAACAACTTTAAAGAACAACTCAGGAAAGAAGACTATGATTTCCCCATGATATAAGACTATGATTTTCCCTGGTCATAAGACTGTGTGTGATATTCCTAGGAAATAGGACTATGATTTTCCCAGGATTTAAGACTACGATTTCCCCAGGATATAAGACTATGATTTCCTCAGGATATAAGACTATGATTTCCTCAGGATATAAGACTATGATTTCCTCAGGATATAAGACTGATTTCCTCAGGATAAAAGACCATGATTTCCCCAGGATATAAGACTATGATTTCCCAGGATATAAGACTATGATTTCCTCAGGATATAAGACTATGATTTCCTCAGGATATAAGACTACGATTTCCCCAGGATATAAGATTGATTTCTCCAGGATATAAGATTGATTTCTCCAGGATATAAGACTATGATTTCTCCAGGACATATAACTATTAATTCCCCCGGATATAAGACTATGATTGCCTCTGGCCCAGGACATAACTCTATGACTTCAGGATATAAGTCTATGATTTCCTAAAGAGATAAGACTACGACTTCTCCAGGAAAGAAAACTATAATTTCCCCAAGATAGAAGGCTCTAATTTCCCAAAGACAGAAGACTGTAATTTAGCTTTTCAATCCTAGGAAGTTGTTACTTTTACTTAAGGTTACTTTAATTAATAAATGTGAATACAGTGGGTGACGGAGTGGGATAGAAGAAAACTAAGAAAGGCATATCATATGAGGAGTAACAAATAAACTAATGGTGCATGATCTGGTATGGAAATCGATACAGAATGGATACAAAACAGGTCATATTCTTCTCTACACCCTATCCAGGGTAGAAATGTAGAAATGCAGACAGACAGACAGACAAAAAGACAGAAAGAAAGAAAGAAAGAAAGAAAGAAAGAAAGAAAGAAAGAAAGAAAGAAAGAAAGAAAGAAAGAAAGAAAGAAAGAAAGAAAGAAAGAAAGAAAGAAAGAAAGAAAGAAAGAAAGAAAGAAAGAAAGAAAGACTGCCCTGAAGTAAAAGTGTTCAGACCAACCAAAGCTAGCTATTGGAAGAAACAAACTCAGTGGCAATCTTCAGCACTGGACACTTTTCAGAATGCACAACATGTTAAGCAGAAAATATAGGCATCAATCCACTGTTAGGACAACCAGCTAGGGCCACAAACAAGGCCAATGTTGAGGCTACAATCTATGGTATAGAGTACACAGACAAGTGAACTAGTACATTTGTCCCCTTGAACTCAACAATATAAACACATTCTTTCCCCCTCACACCCCTATACTACTCAACAGCATACATCTTAAAAGGCTAGAGCACGGACTTTATTGTACCACTTTATTGTACCACGCAGAGCTCAGTCTCTCTCAGCAGAGGAGCTAAAAGTCTGCCAAATGTCTCCCATCTCCATGCTATTAACACTACATTGTATCTCCCTCAATGATCTGTCACTATCCTCATGCTATGTGACAATGACCCCCCCCCCCTATGAAATGTGACTACCCCCATGTTATGCAACAATGAAATCCCACCATGATCTATTACTATCCCCATGCCATATAACAATGAAATCCCACCATGATCTATTACTATCCCCATGCTATATAACAATGAAATCCCACCATGATCTATTACTATCCCCATGCCATATAACAATGAAATCCCACCATGATCTATTACTATCCCCATGCTATGTAACAATGAAATCCCACCATGATCTATTACTATCCCCATGCCATATAACAATGAAATCCCACCATGATCTATTACTATCCCCATGCTATGTAACAATGAAATCCCACCATGATCTATTACTATCCCCATGCTATGCAACAACAAAATCCCACATGCTCTGCAAATTTGTGAATTTGTATTCTCATGCTTCAGATAAATATCACTTTAGTATCCCCCATGACATGCAAACAATATAAATGCATGCTTTTTATATCAATCTTTTTTTCATTCTTTTATACTGATAATTATGTATTACTATCTTCTGTAATATTATAATGTCCCCATGTTCCATAACATTGATAACTTTGTATTTTCAAATCCTATAGCTATGATAATATTGCTATTTCCCCACATTTTGTAACAATGACAATCTTGCTATTCCTCATTTAAAAAAAAAATAATGATAATTTTCTCTTCCCCAATATTCTGTAACAATTATAGTCTTGATATTCCCCACATTTTGTAATAATGAAAATCTTATATTTTTGTATTAATGATAATTTCGTTTCCCATAATATTCTGTAACAATGATAATCTTGCTATGCTCCACATTTTGTAACAAATATAATCTTACTATTCCCCACATGTTGTAACAATGAAAATCTTGCTGTCTCCCATATTTTGAAACAATGCGCCCCCCGCGCCATATTCTATAACAATGCTAACCTTGTTTGCTATCTCTGATATTCTGTAACAATACCAATCCTGTTATCTCTCATATTCTGTAACAATGCTAATCTTGCCATCTCCTATATTCTATAACAATGCTAATGCATATTCTACCATATTCTGTAATAATGCTAATACTGCTATCTTCCATATTCTGTAACAATGCTAATCTTGCAATCTGCCATATTCTGTGACAATGCTAATATTTCTATCTCCTATATTCTGTAACAATGCTAATCTTGCTATCTCCCTTATTCTATAACAATGCTAATCTTGTTATCCCCCCATATTCTGTAACAATGCTAATGTTGCCATCCCCCATATTCTGTAACAATGCTAATCTTGCTATCCCCCATATTCTGTAACAATACTAATCTTGTTATCCCCCCATATTCTGTAACAATGCTAATCTTTCTATCTCCCATATTCTGTAACAATGCTAATCTTGTTATCTCCCATATTCTGTAACAATGCTAATGTTACCATCCCCCATATTCTGTAACAATGCTAATCTTGTTATTGTAGCAGAATGAATATCATATCAGTATTAGCTTAGGGGTGCAAGACTACAGCACACTTGAGCATCCATATAGAACAGTAAGAAGGATGCTCAAGTCGTGACGTAGCTTGTTGTTGGGTAGTGACCACCAAGGACGAGGGAAGAGAAGACAACATGTACGATTGATTTGTACTTGGATTTTGTATCGACCATCATGTGCAAATAAAGCCTGTTTTGAAATAACACAGCCGAACTTATTGCTCCTCTGTATACACATTGTTACATTATCCCCCCATATTCTGTAACAATGCTAATGTTACCATTTCCCATATTCTGCAACAATGCTAATCTTGCTCTCCCCCATATTCTGTAACAATGTTAATCTTCCTATCCCCCATATTCTGTAACAATGTTAACCTTGCTATTTCTTCATATTCTGTGATGATGATAATCTTTCTATCTCTTACTTTACTATATTTTATAACAACGATTATGATTATATATCTATGCTCTAAAACGAAAATAAGCTTGCATTTCCTGTATGTATAATGTACCAAAAATAACCTTGTACAACAACAATGATATATCCCACATTCCGTAACAATGATAACAATGTATTATCAATTTATGTAACAATGGTTAAAAACTTATATTACCCCATGCTCTGTAACAACAAGTAACTGGCTCATTAATGTAATATATTCATGCCCACTCCACAACCATTTCCTGTAACTACAAGGTGCAACATTTTTTGCCCACGTCACACAATGAGCCTGGTTGGAAGGTGCCCCTACAACATTCAGACATGTAGCAATCAATACTAAGTGTAACAAAAGACTGGCACAAAATCTGCAGACTATGAAAAATGTAAGAGCTGAGTACCCTTCCGGACTTTGTTGGTGTTTGACTCACTCCTTCCAGCCGTCGATCCTAAGGAGAGGAGGAGGAGGAGGAGTAAGAGGGCCAGATAAAAGTCCTGTTTAAGGTTCAATGGGGATCATAATATGTTTGTGATCATGTATCTGCATGAGATGGCAATGGAAATGTGTATGATGAAACTGTGATACATACATTCAATATACTCCAAAGCTGTGGAAATGATGGTGGAAATGTGTGGTTTCTTGAAACCAAAATGATAGGGTTATATAGGTTAGGGTGATGATGCGGTCTGTATGTGCCATGTCTATATGTTAGGATAACTATATGTTCTGTATAAGGCATTATATTATATCTAATATGTTAGGGTAAATATGTGTTCTGTATATGGCATCATATGTATGTTGCTATGGAGAGGCAATAACTCCATCCCTGGTCTTAACTGGTCTCGGAATTCACAAAGGCATTTGATTTGGTCAGTCGTGAGGGTCTGTTCAAGGCTCTAAAGAAGATTGGCTGCCCACCAACTCTTCTGTCCATTGTGGAATCGTTCCACACAGGCATGAAGGGTATAATCAAGTTTGATGGTGCAACTTCTGAAGAATTTGAAATCAAGAGTGGAGTTAAGCAAGGTTGTGTACTAGCTCCCACCCTCTTTGGAATATACTTTTCACTTCTACTGAAATATGCATTTCGTGATCAGGATGGTGGTATATACATTCACTCACGCTCAGATGGCGGCCTCTACAATGCTCAGTGATTGAAGGCTAAGACCAAAATTAGGAGGGTACTGATCAGAGAGTTGCTTTTTGCAGATGATGCTGCAGTTACGACCCACTCTGAGGAAGAATTGCAATGTCTACTATCTGCATTCTCCAATGCTTGTTCTGAATTTGGTTTAACAATTAGCAAAAAGAAGACACAGATTATGTCACAAGGTGCACATGGGGTACCATCAATCTTTATTGACGACACCGAACTAGAGATAGTAGACCATTTTACATATCTAGGATCGGTGGTAAATAGCAAATTATCCCTAGATCAGGAAATCAACATCCGGATTGGTAAGGCAGCAACAACAATGAACAGGTTAAGAAAAAGAGTCTGGGAGAACAGGAAGCTTACTGCCAAAACAAAAGTCCTTGTCTATCAAGCCTGTGTCCTTAGTACTCTTCTCTATGGCAGTGAAACCTGGACAACTTACTCACACCAAGAGAACAATTTAAACAGCTTTCATATGCGGTGTCTGCGAAGAATTCTTGGTATTAAGTGGCAAGACAAAATCACAAATACTGAAGTATTGGAAAGATCAGGTTGTGTGACAGTTTATTCCATGCTCAGTCTTCGTAGACTTAGATGGATAGGACATCTTAGGCGGATGGATGATGGTAGAATACCAAAGGATATCTTTTTTGGTGAATTACAGATGGGTAAGAGATCTCAGGGTCGGCCTCTACTACGATACAAAGATGTGTGTAAGCGGGACATGATTGATACAGGCATTGATAATGCACATTGGGAGCAAGTCGCCGCTGAACGTGTTGCATGGAGGGCAAATATCAGAAATGGAATAAAGTCAAAGGAGAAAATTATTGCAGAAAAGTCACACACCAAGCGTTTGAGACGTAAGATGGTGCATGATGGTGGAAATGACCACGTGTTCACATGCACCCACTGTGAACGGACATTTACAGCGCAAATTGGCCTTATCAGTCACACTCGCTACCGCCATAGTTAAAAGTTATTATGCCTTTTTAAAGCACAAACTATCGTCTGTCAAGACGGCAAGGTGCCAATGTAATGTAATATGGCATCATGTTATGTGTCTATATGTTAGGGTAACTGTGTTCTGTAAGTGACAATATGCGGTGTGTTTATGTTAGGGTAACTATGTGTTCTATATATATGGTATTATATTACATCTATATGGTAGAGTAAATAGTGTTCTGAATATGGTATCATGTTATGTGTCTACATGTTAGGGTAACTGTGTTCTGTATGTGACATTGTGCTGCCTATATGTTAAGGTAACTGTGTTCTGTATGTGACATTGTGCTGCCTATATGTTAGGGTAACTGTGTTCTGTATGTGACATTGTGCTGCCTATATGTTAGGGTAACTGTGTTCTGTATGTGACATTGTGCTGTCTATATGTTAGGGTAACTGTTCTGTATGTGACATTGTGCTGTCTATATGTTAGGGTAACTGTGTTCTGTATGTGACATTGTGCTGTCTATATGTTAGGGTAACTGTGTTCTGTATGTGACATTATGCTGTCTATATTTTAGGGTAACTGTGTTCTGTATGTGACATTGTGCTGTCTATATGTTAGGATAACTGTGTGTTCTGTATGTGACATTATGCTGTCTATATGTTAGGATAACTGTGTTCTGTATGTGACATTGTGCTGTCTATATGTTAGGGTAACTGTGTTCTGTATGTGACATTGTGCTGTCTATATGTTAGGGTAACTGTGTTCTGTATGTGACATTGTGCTGTCTATATGTTAGGGTAACTGTGTTCTGTATGTGACATTGTGCTGTCTATATGTTAGGGTAACTGTGTTCTGTATGTGACATTATGCTGTCTATATGTTAGGGTAACTGTGTTCTGTATGTGACATTGTGCTGTCTATATGTTAGGATAACTGTGTGTTCTGTATGTGACATTATGCTGTCTATATGTTAGGATAACTGTGTTCTGTATGTGACATTGTGCTGTCTATGTTAGGGTAACTGTGTTCTGTATGTGACATTGTGCTGTCTATATGTTAGGGTAACTGTGTTCTGTATGTGACATTGTGCTGTCTATATGTTAGGATAACTGTGTGTTCTGTATGTGACATTATGCTGTCTATATGTTAGGATAACTGTGTTCTGTATGTGACATTGTGCTGTCTATATGTTAGGGTAACTGTGTTCTGTATGTGACATTGTGCTGTCTATATGTTAGGATAACTGTGTGTTCTGTATGTGACATTATGCTGTCTATATGTTAGGGTAACTGTGTTCTGTATGTGACATTGTGCTGTCTATATGTTAGGATAACTGTGTTCTGTATGTGACATTGTGCTGTCTATATGTTAGGGTAACTGTGTTCTGTATGTGACATTATGCTGTCTATATGTTAGGGTAACTGTGTTCTGTATGTGACATTGTGCTGTCTATATGTTAGGATAACTGTGTGTTCTGTATGTGACATTATGCTGTCTATATGTTAGGATAACTGTGTTCTGTATGTGACATTGTGCTGTCTATGTTAGGGTAACTGTGTTCTGTATGTGACATTGTGCTGTCTATATGTTAGGATAACTGTGTGTTCTGTATGTGACATTATGCTGTCTATATGTTAGGATAACTGTGTGTTCTGTATGTGACATTATGCTGTCTATATGTTAGGATAACTGTGTTCTGTATGTGACATTGTGCTGTCTATGTTAGGGTAACTGTGTTCTGTATGTGACATTGTGCTGTCTATGTTAGGGTAACTGTGTTCTGTATGTGACATTGTGCTGTCTATATGTTAGGGTAACTGTGTTCTGTATGTGACATTGTGCTGTCTATATGTTAGGGTAACTGTGTTCTGTATGTGACATTGTGCTGTCTATATGTTAGGGTAACTGTGTTCTGTATGTGACATTATGCTGTCTATATGTTAGGGTAACTGTGTTCTGTATGTGACATTGTGCTGTCTATATGTTAGGATAACTGTGTGTTCTGTATGTGACATTATGCTGTCTATATGTTAGGATAACGGTGTTCTGTATGTGACATTGTGCTGTCTATGTTAGGGTAACTGTGTTCTGTATGTGACATTGTGCTGTCTATGTTAGGGTAACTGTGTTCTGTATGTGACATTGTGCTGTCTATATGTTAGGGTAACTGTGTTCTGTATGTGACATTGTGCTGTCTATATGTTAGGGTAACTGTGTTCTGTATGTGATATTGTGCTGTCTATATGTTAGGGTAACTGTGTTCTGTATGTGACATTGTGCTGTCTATATGTTAGGGTAACTGTGTTCTGTATGTGACATTGTGCTGTCTATATGTTAGGGTAACTGTGTTCTGTATGTGACATTGTGCTGTCTATATGTTAGGGTAACTGTGTTCTGTATGTGACATTGTGCTGTCTATATGTTAGGGTAACTGTGTTCTGTATGTGACATTGTGCTGTCTATATGTTAGGGTAACTGTGTTCTGTATGTGACATTGTGCTGTCTATATGTTAGGGTAACTGTGTTCTGTATGTGACATTGTGCTGTCTATATGTTAGGGTAACTGTGTGTTCTGTATGTGACATTGTGCTGTCTATATGTTAGGGTAACTGTGTGTTCTGTATGTGACATTATGTTAGGACTATATGTTAGGATAGTAATATTCTGAACATGCCACAGAGCTATATTTACATGTAGGGGTAACTATGCATTATGTAAGTAGAATAATCTTATGTATGCCTAATGAGTTAAAGGTACTCTATACATGTCACTGGGTTGTGTCTACATGTTGCGGTAAATACACATTCTGTAAACACTATTATGTTATATGTCTATGTATAGCCGGTGTCCATGGCCAAAGGCTTGCGAACGTGGTTCGTGAGCCACTTACCAAGCGTTCGAAACGCAGCCGCGACCGATTTGTGCAGCAGACCATGTTGCGTTGCGTTATAACGTGTTGATATGGGATCCGGTCGTTCAGAAAGCAATAGCAAACTACTGAACGTAATAACTTGCCTAGTACATCAACAGCAGCTGAATAATGCTGGTGTTGACTGCAACGTCCTGCAAGGGATATACAACATTAAAAAAAAAAAGTATACAGTTAAATGTGTTCTGTACTAATCATTCTCATGTGTGGTTTTTGTGGAAAAGAAAGGCTGCAAAAAAGGTAGTTGTGCATCACACCTTAAAACGTCAAGACCTAGTTTCTATATGAGTATATGTATGTGTAAGTGAATGTATATGTACATCAATCTATCACTTCACACACCAACTCTGCCACTAATTACTTTTACTGTGTTATACTTTACACATGTAATCACCTTCACTGCATGTCTATACATGTATGGATTATTGTGTTCAAGAATCTGTTATGTACCAAACATATAGGTTATATGTATGCACAAGTATGCCAAAAATGTACAATAGGGTGTATTTCAGTATTTTTAAAAATCCTGTGTGGTGACTTGTATGTACAACTGATAAAAGTAATGAATTGTGTGAATCACCATTTGCCATATTCTGAAGTTAGAATCTGAAAAGAGCAGAATGGAGCCATGTGGTATTCTATGGCAGACAATATTAAAATCAACGGAAATATAACTACATGTATCATAATGCATCATTGAATGGATAACATTGAACAATTTTGCCAGACTTGTGGTCCACTAAATCCACATTTAACAGGCACTTGACACCAGATCTAGAAACCAGATCCAGACACCAGATCTACCTGCAAGGCAGAATGTAGTCACCAGATGTGTGTCTGTTTGTCTGATAACATTGCTGATGCTACCTCTAGCAGTATTCTTGAGGATACTACAAGGTGCTGTTACAGGAAAGAACCTAAGTATGTCAGTGATACCACAACATCCTGGGTCTTGCTGTTAAGATTTTTATGATTTATTACTTTAGCCATTTGAAGTGGTAACGGGTAGATATTGTGCACCCACCATGAGCGATATGGTGCACCCACCATGGGCGATATGCTGCACCCACAGTGAGCGATATACTACTGCACCCACTGTAGGATACACAGTTGTACTGTTCCCAAAGTGGGTGATATGCTGCACCCACTGTAGCATACACAGGTGTACTGTTCCCAAAGTGTACGGTATACTGCACCCAAAAGATACTATCAAGATTTACGCTACCTACCGTATATCATAAGGATTAACCCACATTGGACCATACAGTGTTCCTTCCCCCATGATGGACCATACACTTAGTTAGTTTAGTTGTTAGTTTAGTCGACGGATCAACATCAAAGCTTACGGGTGTAACCCGTAAGTGCTCTGTTCTACTCCTAACTCAAGCCTGAGTCCGGAGAAACTCAGCTCAGTGCACAAACTCCGTAGCACAGGCGAGGATCTTGAAATACTTGGGTAGTTTAACTCAAAATTTTGCCCAGGCAGTGCCATTAGGCTACTCTTTTTTTTATTTCCAACTGCCAAAGGATTTGTTACGTGCGCAACAATACATACGGGCGTCCGATCTCACTATCCAGAGACCAGGGGTAATTTTTGACGTGAAAAAATCTCGGGCCTCACCGAGGCTTGAACCCTGGACCTTCAGCACTCGAGGCGGACACTATACCCCGGGCCCACTCACCCCCCCCCCCCCCCACCCCGGACCATACACTATTACTGCACCCACAATGAACCATACACTATTACTGCACCTACAGTGGACCATACAGTACAACTCCACCCATATAAACACTTCAGCATTCCTTCCCCCCAAGTGGACCATACAGTATTACTTCACCCATATAAACCATACAGTATTACTTCACCCATACAAACCATACAGTAATACTTCACCCACAAAGACCATAAAGTATTTCTTCCCTCACAGTGGACAATATAGTATTCCTTCCCCCACAGTGGACCATACAGTATTCCTTCCCCCACAGTGGACCATACAGTATTCCTTCCCCCACATAAACCTTACAGTATTCCTTCCCCCACAGTGGACCATACAGTATTCCTTCCCCCACATAAACCCTACAGTATTCCTTCCCCCATAGTGGACCATACAGTATTCCTTCCCCCACATAAACCGTACAGTATTCCTTCCCCCCAGGAGAATCTTACAGAATTCCTTCCCCCACAGTGGACCATACAGTATTCCTTCCCCCACATAAACCCTACAGTATTCCTTCCCCCACAGTGGACCATACAGTATTCCTTCCCCCACATAAACCGTACAGTATTCCTTCCCCCACAGTGGACCATACAGTATTCCTTCCCCCACATAAACCATACAGTATTCCTTCCCCCACAGTGGACCATACAGTATTCCTTCCCCCACATAAACCGTACAGTATTCCTTCCCCCACAGTGGACCATACAGTATTCCTTCCCCCACATAAACCCTACAGTATTCCTTCCCCCACAGTGGACCATACAGTATTCCTTCCACCACATAAACCCTACAGTATTCCTTCCCCCACAGTGGACCATACAGTATTCCTTCCCCCACATAAACCGTACAGTATTCCTTCCCCCAGGAGAATCTTACAGAATTCCTTCCCCCACAGTGGACCATACAGTATTCCTTCCCCCACATAAACCCTACAGCATTCCTTCCCCCACAGTGGACCATCAATATGTATTACACCTATGGCTAATCACACAACAAAGTAGCATAAACCCATAATGGAAAAACTACTTCTAAACAAAGCCATTTTAATAGCCATTCCATTCAAATGTACATCCAACAACATAATTTATGTGTACCAGAACACACCACTGCAATATCCAACACCAACAACAATTGTTCTGTTGGGGATTACAAAAGCACTCTCTTCTGTTGCCCTCTATCTTCTACCTATGGACTACAGGCCTTCAACCAACTCATTCCAAGCTCCCTTATCTTTAGATATCCCATGCAGCTCTGTCCATGTTCTTCCCATACTTCCCATTATAGAAAACTCTTCTATTTTCCCAACCAGTAAACTGACCCATGCAGTTTTCTATTTATAGTGGCCCAGTTTTCTCTAAATTGAAAAATTATATATTTATATTTTCTGCAGAATGTGTCTCGCTTTTCTTCAAGTTGTAAGCTGATCTGTCAATATTCCCATACCTTCATTACAAAATATCTAACTGATTATATGATTCCTCTGACGCATGAGCAAATAACCTGCCATATTTCACAAATATTTTATTTTAAATGTGTGCCATTCTTTCCAATAATGATTTATAGTTCCTGTCTTGCACTATAGTGTTTGCATTTACACAGTCTATGACTATTTTTTATGTCTCTGTCTGGTGCTGTGTCTATTTTTTATGGAGTGTATCATAAACAGTTTTACTGTGTGTTTCAACTGGATTATTTGTTGCAGAATAGCACAGGCTGATTGTCAGTGTCCTTTCTTTCCTCTAGAATCATGCTGTTATATTATCCTTCTATACCACGATTTGTGTCACGTCCTAAAATATTCTTTTCTCCTAGAGCAATATATAAATTCACCAGTTTCATGTATTCTCAACTCTCCTATTCCTTCGACACTTATTTTGTCCTGCTCTCAACAACAAAACTGTCAGGTCTTAGTCAGATATGACTGAGCTACTGTATAACAGTAGACAGTACTACCTGCTTTCTGTTAGCTCTGAATGACACCCCACATAGTACTAACGGCTTTGGGCGGAAGAGCGCAACTGGGAGGGTACAAGCCATATCCTAGAGTGAGGAAATGCAACGTAAAGACTAAATGTCATGGCAGGGTAGACCAAGCCCTAAGCCTTGGTTTGCAGCTGGTATATGATCGAAGCTCTGACAGGCAGACAGTTGCTTGTCTTTTTCAAGATATATTGGTGTTATCTTTCCTCTGGAGTAAACTAGGCAGGCCGAGAGAGGGATCATGCTGCATGGGAAACACATGGTCTCTATAATTCAGCCCAGGCTTTGTGCTACGAAGAAGTATAACTCCATCCCTGGCTTCAACTGATCTGGAAATCAAAGTGAGAGGCAGCAGTTACGGGGTTCAAGTCCTAGTCAAGTGGCATAGATGGGGGAACTATGAGTTGCCTCTGCAGTGGCAGACACCTACAGGTGTCACTGATCAGCTACCGCTTGCCTCAAGCTGGGTATCCTCCAGCCAATTGGGTACAAATCTGTCTGCTTCAATGGATGATTGGAGCTAGGACAAAATCCTAATTGCAGGCTGTAAAACCAATGTACCAGGCAGTAAAAAGAAATATAGAAACCTCAAGCTGCGGCTTGCAACCTGGAACATAAGAACCATGCGTCCGGAACATTCCACTGATCTGACGAATATTGACAATATGAGAAAAACGGCTGCATACACACCAAACTCACTTCCTCTGATGGTGAGAAGGATTCCCATGAGGAGTTAGACTTTTGCAATCAAGGCAGTTCCAAAATCCAACTACATTTATATGCTAGGTGTTCAACACAGACAATGCTGCAATTTCAACCCACTAATTATGAATTACAATGCCTGCTATCTGCAATCTCCAATAACCTAACCCACCACTTTACAGAAGGAATCAGCAACAACTTCCAGCAGCATGTTTAGACCCATCCAGGATGAAAACGACACTGGTATCTGCTTTAGAGACCCACTCTGTCCCAGTGCACTTTGTCGTGTGAATCAGGTACTACGCTCTCTCCACATTACAACAACTTTACTAAATAGGTTAAGGACCACGTGTCCATGCCATGTGGAATATGATGCTTGGTCCATACTTTTAGAACAGTTGGCACTCAGTCGGTGATGTTGGCTGTATCAGGTCGGCTGGCTTCTACTTCCCATGCAATGTTCCGGTACCCGTTTGATGAGGCTGCGTTGATCCTGGAGCCATGTGGTTACATAAACACCCTCTCAAGGAGGAGGATTTGACCCCAGGACCAATGAGTCAGCATACTTGTGCTGTAGCCACTGCACTAACAAGACTTTTCTACATGTTCACTAACATTTATCTAAAAAATAAAAACAATCTAAACCTTCCTTAATAATTCTCTTCATATACTACATTCCCCCCTCCCCTCCCAAGTGATGCATATATTCAAAAGGAAACTATTCCCAATAGTTATCGATCAATTGCAAAAAGTAAATTCTTCATACTAGTTCTCCCTAAATTACAAAATGAAAATCTATTCCCAATAGTTATTCTAAAAAGTGAATTCTCCCCAATAGTTCTCCCTACATTACAAAATAAATTATTCACTTTAGCTCTTACTACATTACAAAAAAGTAGTCTCATCAGAAAGCAAGCTGCTCCCCAAGTTAGCTACACTTGTATTAGACAACTCTCCTAATTCAACCCAATAGCTTTCTAAATCCAACCACACAAATCTTTTCCCAGGATCACATGACTCTAGATACAAAACAAAACACCTGCGTCTAAGACAAGGGAAGAGAAAGGCAACCAGGTGTAACAGCAGCCACAGATGATTAAACACAACTGCACACAATGACATTGCCCTATGAAGCATAAAAAGTACTAATACACACACACAAAACACACACACACGCACAAAAACACTTTCACTGAAATAAATTCACAAAGGACAGAGTAATTCTGAATAAACAATAAGCAAATTGTGTACATTCATTACAAACATGTATGTCTATATGCAAATGTATATGTATATGTAAATGTATGTGTGTCTCTCTCTATGTATGTATATTTCTCATATGAAGAACATATGAATGATGTAGTATGATAGCATATGTCAGCATCAAGAAGCAGGTGTTTTGCAGAATATAGCCCATATCAAGGCTTGCCCAAAAATCCTCTCAGTATTTAGTCCATTCAAGTGTCAGGTCTTAGATATGACTGAGCTATCGTATGACAGTAGACAGTACTACCTGCTTTCTGTTAGCGTCAAATGTTGGGTGGCGTGTACCAAACCCGACACCCCACATTGTGCCAACGGTTTCGGGCGGAGGAAAGCAAATGGGAGGGTACAAGCCTTATCCTAGTGTGAAGAAATGCAACCTAAAGACTAAATGTCAAGGCAGAGCAGACCAGGCCATAAGCCTTGTTTGGCAACTGGTCTAGGATTGAAGCTCTGATAGGATGACAGTTAGAGCATTGCTTTGCTGATCTGGCAGCTTCTGCAGCTTGTCTTGTTCCAGACATATTGGTGTTACCTTTCCTCTGGAGTAAACTAGACAAGCCGAGAGAGGGACCATTATGCATGGGCAACACACGGTCTCTAAATCCAGCTCAAACATTGAGTTATGGAGAGGTATAACTCCATGTTATAAACTATCGTTTGTCAAGACAGCAAGGTACTAGTCATTAGCCCATTCTCCTGCCTCATGCACCCTCATGCCCAATCTGCCTTCAATGCCCATCTTCATGCTGATCAACACCTGGCCTCGATCTTTCAGGAGCCATGCCTTCCATCACTGCTCTGTACAGATCACTGTGGTGCTTAATCTGGACACAGTATTACAATTTCTGAGACATGAAGCTGTACATGAGCCAGTTCCCTTCCATGTTTAGATCTCGTAGGTCAGTATTTTATTCTTCCATGTTTAGATCTCGTTGAAGGTCTTTATTTTATTCTTCCATGTTCAGATCTGGTAGAATGTATTTTATTCTTCCTTGTTCAGATCTGGTAGAATGTCAGTATTTTATTCTTCCTTGTTCAGATCTGGTAGAATGTCAGTATTTTATTCTTCCCTGTTCAGATCTGGTAGAATGTCAGTATTTTATTCTTCCGTGTTAAGATCTGGTAGAATGTATTTTATTCTTCCTTGTTCAGATCTGGTAGAATGTCAGTATTTTATTCTTCCCTGTTCAGATCTGGTAGAATGTCAGTATTTTATTCTTCCGTGTTCAGATCTGGTAGAATGTCAGTATTTTATTCTTCCGTGTTCAGATCTGGTAGAATGTCAGTATTTTATTCTTCCATGTTCAGATCTGGTAGAATGTCAGTATTTTATTCTTCCGTGTTCAGATCTGGTAGAATGTCAGTATTTTATTCTTCACTGAAGTTCAAATGGCCAGATTGTCTTCTGTAGCGATCATGAAATGTGAGTCATTCACATCCATATGTTGCCACAGGGGAAGAAGCATGCTCTCAATAATGTTACTTGAATGTGTTTGCTGGTTTTGTACCATAAGCTCTCAGTACTGTTCTACCTCTGCCTTGCAGTGGTCAGTCTCCACCTGTCTATGCTGAATAGCCCCCCACTGTTGCTGGTTATGGAGCCAAGATATTCAAAGTTAGTGACTTTCTCAACTTCTTCCTGGCTGACTGCCATTTTGGCTGACAGGTAGATTTGTCTGCAGATTTGTTTTGCTTTTTAAAGTTCAGAACAAACATTTTGATCTTCACTGTGTCTGTTGACAGATAGGATCAACTCTTATAATACCTTGGCACTGTTTGAGAGGAGAACTGGGTCATCTGAGCAACAGAAATAAATGTCCACTAATTATGAATGGACCAAAATTATCAAATGTATAATTTTTGATGTTTCTCATGACATTTTTTGCATCAGCAACATTGCCTTATTCCTTGTTACACCTCACACCACTTTGCGGATTCACTGGTTACTCTCGCAGCTGCTTGTTGTTCATATTATGATTCAATTAAGAGGATCACATGTGCTGGAAACACAATATCACTCAAGATGTTATACAATTTCCAATGCTGAATACAGTTAAAGATCTTACTGTAGTTTACAAGAGAGTATGAAGATATTTCAAAGAGCTCAAAGATAGTCCTCACAGTTAAGATCTGGTCCATGATTCCTCAGCCATGTGTGAAATCTGCCCGTACTTCTTGTAATTTATATTCTGCCTTCCTCTGAATGAATTTTCAGGAGATTCAGCTAACATGATTTGCTGTGTGATGGTATTATGCTTGTTTGTTGTTTGTCCATCAAGAATGATGATGACCATTCATTTCATCGAGTGGGGTTGAAAGTATGGAGCCTGAGTTCTAAGATGGCAACAGTATTATATATGTATGTTAAATGACTAGGTCAGTTGTGTATATTTTTTTTAAACAATAGTACACGTTGTTGTGTGTGTGTATCTGTGTATGTTTCATTGTGTATGTGTGTCAGCAGACAAATGTGCTATGTATGTTTGTTCTTTTAAATAACGGTTAGTTTTATATATATTTCATAAAAAGACTATTGTTTTAGCACTTTTGTCTTTTCTTAAATGGCAAGATTAGTTTATATTTTTCACACAAACAGTATGTGTTTTAGCATTTACATATTTTCTTAAATGACACCCCATTTTATATATTTAAAATAAAAAGTATTCTAATGTAATATTTATTCCTTCTAATTTGTTACTAGTTCATATTTCTACCAATTTAAAAAAAAATCCCTTGTATCATTTACCTACATTTCTGAATCTGTGAATTGTTTTGCCCCCCCCCCCCCCCCAATTTCTTAACCCTTAGCATACACATCCCATAAGTAACTCTGATGAAGTAGGTGGTGGGCTAGAGTTAAAATCCAGTTGAGGGTTATTTTTCTTTTTAATTTTCTTTAAACAAACAAGGAACCTAGGAATGGCATACATCCCTCTAATGCCAAGGAAGCCACAGTGGTATAGTGGCTAGATGCTTGAATGTTGGCCCAGTGATTAAACGTTCAATTTCACATTGAAACAGATTTATAAAATTGATCTGGGTCAACTCAGCCTAAAATGGGTGCCAGGAAATGCCTTGGGAAGTAAAGGCTGCCCACATGATACTGATTTCATGACCCACTGAGTGCTGATTGTCTATACAAATATGGGTCTAGCAACACATGCCAGTATGTCTTCAGACATGTACAAGGTTCGTGACATTTGTTTATTTACTGATCCCATAGTGGATCAAGTACCTAGTCTTTTGGGATCAGGAAAACACATGATTTTTGTAAGTTCACAAAAAGATGTTGATTTTCACTGTGTCTTCTGACACAGGATTGGGACTCACAATCATCATCATCATGTGCCCTGCCAGCTGGCGGAGGCATTAATGTATCTCCACAGATCTTGGTCCCCGAAGTTCTAGGTCCAATCTATTTTAGGATATTCTCCCATGCCACCGTCAGTTCATCCATCATTTCCCCGACTCTTCTAATGCAGATCTTTCCAATCATGATGATGTTTTCCAACACCTCTCTTCTCCTACTTCACCAGAGAACACTATTTGCCGCCTTCTTATAGTCGTATATAATGTTCTACTTGTATTAGCCGCTTCCAGTCACTTGTTAATTACTCTGGCAGTCCAAGGTATTCACAACATGTGTCTCAGTCACAATCCCTGATTATATGTCATGCACCAGAACAGTTTCTATATAATTTGCCACACTCCCTATGTGACATTCAATGACAGTGACTTATTGCATAAGATACTTTTCATTTTCTGAATTGCAACCTTTGCTTGGCTTTTTCTGCTTTTAATCTCTGTTACACATCTTCCACTCTAACATTTGAATGTAATGACTTTGTTAAGCATTGTTTGTTTGTTTTATTGTTATATCACATTTACATGGTATCATTTTCTTTTTTTCTTTGTTTTTGTTTTCTTGATATTCAAGTCAAGCTCCATTTTTTAATTCTCTATTACCACAATGTCCAACAGTTATAGATCTTTTGCATTTTCAGTGACCAATACTGCATCATTCTGTCATTCGTATTGTGTATATTGTTTTTATTAGAATGTATAACTTTTATTTCTGGCCTCTCTTTGATCTCACTCATTATTACTTCGTTATGTACTGAATAACAGGTGCACTAGCCAAGTTGACAGCAAACTCCTATGATGATGTCATGAGCACGGTCTGACGCAGATTTCACGTCTGGGCTCATCACTTGTCACAGTGATAAAGACTGGCTTCCTCCTCCTCCTTGCTCTAGACCTACACAATTTGATGGCGCTATTACATCACAGATTTATTGCAGGAAACTGCTCGGGGAGAAAAACATACTGATTAAGTCTCGTAACCTGACCTTATTTTTCAGCTCTTTCAACAGCAATTTTCACATTAAAATTTCCCATGAATATCAGGCTTATTCTTTTCTTTCGCTTTCTTCTACTGTCTCATGTAAACTACTGTACAATTCTTTCATTAGTGGTATGATTGTGCAGTTCAAGATGAGAACTAAACAGAGGAACAACAGCATGGCATGACAGAATCACCAGTCAGGAGCTCAAGATGATAACTAAAGAATTTCCAGGGAGGTGATACAAGAATCTGGTGCAGGACTGGACATACACTGAAAGCAACTGTCAATAGTGTAACAAGCATAGTCTTCCTCTGGAATCCACAGGGGAAAAGAAAAAAAGAGGCAGACTTAAAACACGCGGAGAAGAGAATTGAAGATAGAGATGAATGATATGGGGAGGACATGAAAGGTCTCGTAGGACACAGCAAAGAGAATATGAGGGCTTGACCCGAGTTGGTTGAGAACGTATGCTTCATGGAGAATTAAAAGACATGAAGAAGAACATGGGAAAGAAGAGGAAGAATAAGGAGCAGAAGTAAGATTCCCTGTAACAAACATGGGAAAACCAAATTTGCTTTAAGATTCAGTATGAGGAAAAGGCCGGACAGACATATAATCAAATTGTAACTGGTATCATTAGTACTGGGACTCTTCGCTGTGTGCTGAAGATGAGGATGGAGCATAAATGGGAATGTTCCGAGTGCTGTGATGTCAGTTCTTGAATCAACTCAAGACTGAGTACAATGAGTGAATCAGAAAAAGTGGAAAGTTGAATATGTCAGCATTTCAAACACTAATTTACAAATGACAGAATGGGTATTGTGGCTAGAAAACATTTGTCAGAACACAAACAATATACACATAACAAAACAATACATAAAACTGCATGTTAAAATATTGTGAAAGTCACTTAGCTGAGATCATGGGGTCCATTTCATGTCAGATTTAGTAGGAGATTATACATTTATTACAGGTCAACATGGTTGAATGGATATGAGCACAGGCTCTTAAACTTCTGGTATGTGGATGCCAAGTTAGCGGGTTCAATCTCTACGCTGGTCAGTTTGACTAAAATGTTGACTTTTCATCCCTATCTTGGAGGACATAAATTATAAATAGCTCTGTAGTTGGAGTGGGTTCCCTTGATGGCGAGGGATACGCAATAGGGAAAGCTAATCCACACACAAAGAAGTAGTGGTACGTTGGTGGACTACTCTTGAGTTCAAAATGAATGAATGCAAACAAATTAAAAAATACATTTATTATACCAAACATGGGAATACCTAATTTTATTTTAAGAATTACAAGATTATAGATTTCCTTATCAAACATGGGAATATCTAATTTATTGGAAGCAATAGTTGGAGATTATAGATTTAAAAAAAATAAAACATGGAAATAATTATATTAAGATTTAGTATCTCTTTAACAAATTTGGGAATACAAAATTTATTCAAAGATTAGTTGAAGATTATAGATTTCTTTATCAAATATGGGAATACCAAATTGATTGGAAGAATTAGTAGGAAATTATAGATCTTTTTTTTCAAACACAGGAACAACTGATGTCCTTTAAGACATAGGAAGAGAGTATATATTTGCAAAATGTGTTAAATTTAAAAAAAAAGAGAAATCAACATAGTCAGTGCTGTATGAATCTGTGTTAAAAATACTTATCGCTGTCTGAATACACGAAGTATGGCATACTGCGCAAACACTATAATGGGGATAAAAACAGTGAAGTGCAGCATCAGATATAAGCGCACACATATATGTGACATTTTAAAAAGCAAAGTAGAATGACAAATATCATAAAAGGAATGGCTGAAGAAATCAACAAGTAGACACAAACAACAGCAGTGGTATCGAGAAGACTTACATAGGTGTCTGCGTGGAGCTTGATGAGGAACTTCTTGCGCTTGAAGCTGAGTTTGCGCACTTTAGCCCAGGAGAAAGTGTTGATTTTGGTAAAGTGCTGGAAGACTAAGACACCCAAATGGGCTACAGCCAAATTCAAGGACACGCCTTCATGATCCTGTAGGAATATAGTTACACAGCAGTTAGCACCACATAGTTACACAGCAGTTAGCACCATGGTTTTATTTTCTCCTTGACTGAAGTCACACAATGGTTGTTAACAAACATCTGCCTGGAGTTTAGTATAGCCAAACAGCCAAGAGCTATCGTTCTTAAACACCTGGTGTGCTGATGCCAAGGTAGTGGGTTCAACCCCTGCATGGTCAGTTGGTCTAAAATGTTGACTTCTCGTCCTTGACTTGGGAATGTAAATTACAAGCAGGGAAAGGTAATTCACGTGTAAAAATCAGTTCAGTGCACCAGAAGTAGCAGCACGTGCATGGACAATGGTTGAGTTCAAAGAGACAAAGCAAAAAAAACAAACATGATATATGCATCATGCTTGGTTATCAAATATCTGCTTCACGTTCTTAAGGTTGTGTGTTCGTTCCCATGACTGCGTCATTCAGAGCATGCGGGCAATTGTTCCAGAGACTCCTGAGGGTCAATGCTGAAGCTATGGAGTTTGTGCTTTGTGTGATGCTCCTGACAAGAAGCTCCGGAGAGAGACTGAGACAGATTGGGTAACACCAAATGCTATGAAGTCGTCGTCGTCGTCATCATCATCATCGTCATCATCATCATCATTATCAACTGCCATGCCGGCTGGTGTAGGCATTCATGGCTCTCCACAGATCTCAGTCTTTGGTTTTCTGGATCAACTCCGCTGATGATATTCCTCCATGCCACCGTCTCAATCCATCCAGCATCATTTCTCTTGGTTGTCTCTGCCTCTCTTCTCCTTGATCTCTCCAGTTAATATTTATTATACAGAATATTTTTAAATAGGATCCATATATTTGCTACTGTGGTCATTGGTTGAAATTAGAGGCATACAGGCAATAGTCATTTTCACTATTCAGATGAATACAAATTATGTTTACCATATTGTTTCTAGGTTGAAATCACACAATTGTTATAGGTTCTCTCTTCTCCCCCCCCCCCCCCCCCCCCCCCCCCAGCTGGAGTAACACAATGATTGCCATACAGTTCTCATTGGTAGGAAATACACAGTAGTGTAGTATTTACCAGTTGGAATCACATAATGGTTATCACATTGTTTACAGATTGCAATCACACAATGGCTATCAAGCAGTAACTTTTACATCTATATCCCTAATTGTTTGTTCATCTGACATCTTCTGTATCCAACTTATCCTTTGCATTTCGCAGTAACACCAAATCTCAAAAGAGATGTATAGTTCCACAGATCATATAGAGGGAATCTCAATAGTGCATAACTCTGTGGCACAGGAGAAGATCTCAATGTCTGAATACCGGAGTCACACAAAACACAGATTTCCATTGTGGGTAGGTTTCTAATTTTCAAATTAAACCAAGATAGCAAACTATTAGGCCTACTATTTACAATGTCCAACTTCAGTGAAAATTTTTTAGAAAGTACACAGAACAATCTATTTTTTTGCTATTATCCAAAAAGGTTAAGTGTCCACTTCACTACCCAAGGATTGGGAGAAATGTTTATCAACCACGGATCCCTTATACTGTAAAAGTAATCATCCACAATGGGTTTGTACCCAGCACTCCTCGAGTTATAGGACACTGTACCTCTATGCCACTACACCCAACTTTACTGATTCCAACATAAACCAAACCTTACGTCAGATGTTTGCATATCTTCCATTTTCAACCACATACCACTAATCAATGTGCTCATCTTCATAGGGCCTCACCTTTGCAGATTGCATCTTGACTCCGTACAGCTCAACTTTACGAGCTGTGTCCAAGAGGTTCAGGTCTGCCTCCGACGGAGACTCTCCACTGAAAGTATACAGAAAGCAATACATGTCATTACCACAGGAAATGACTGAATCTGGGTGCTGCAATCTATTCTTTCATTTCTGCTCAATGAAGCAGTCAAATATGAATATTATAGCCAACCCTTGATTTCACCTTGCACCTTGCTGTCTTGACAGATAGTTTGTTACATTGTGCTTAAAAAAAACAAAAGCATAATTACAATCCATGGACCGGGGATGGAGTTATACTTCTCTAAGCACATAGCCTGCCTGGGATGAATTGTAGAGACCATGTATTGTCAATGCAGCATGATCGCTCTTTCGACCTGTCTAGTTTACTCCAGAGGAAAGGTAATAAAACTTCATCTGGAACAAGACAAGCTGACGAAGCTACCGGATCAACAAAGATATGCTGTAACTGCCCACCTCTGGAGCTTCAATCTTAGACCAGTTGCTGAACAAGTCTTAGGGCCTGGCCTGCCTGCCATGACATTTAGTCTTTAGGTGGCATTTCCTCGCACTAGGATAAGGATTGTACCCTCCTAATTGCGCTCCTCCGCTCTCTAAAATATCATTCTTCTGTAAAACCACATCTTTGCAGCTTCCACTTAATTCCTCACTTATCTACTAAGTGTCAATCATTCGCTTCCATACATCAGGATTGGCTCAACATAGCTCTTAAGAACACAGTAGATACTAAGAAACAAAAAAATGAAAGCTATAAAGCACAGTTTAAAACAAATACATAAAAATGGTTTTAGAGCCGGCAATCTCATTAATGAAAAGCAACAACCACAGTTACCACTGAGGTGGGGAATTTGTTCATTTCTTTGTTTTTTAATTGACAAGAGTTTTCAAGTTTGCCCAGGAAATGTCTGGGAAGTAAAGGCAAACATGGTGATAACAAGTGTCAGATTGCATACAAATATGGAACTATAGGGTGTATCTTTAACGACTGTGCAGTGTTTGAAATATTGTATGAATACAAAACTTGGACCGGCAATATTTCAAACACTGCACAGTCATTAAAAATACACCCTGTAGCATCACACACCCTATTATACACCACAAAGTGTGGAGAAAGGTTCTTGACATGTTCACTAACATAACTAGTTCAAAGGCTGCCAATATCATCAGTGACAACACATTATTATTGAAACCACACATAACATAAGTAGACCGTTTCCCTTCTGGAATCCTCAGGAATCAGTTGAAATAAAGAAAGGCCGGACAACATGCAAAGACATCATAAACCATCTGATAAGAAGGAATCAGAACACAACTTGGCGTGAGATAGGCTGGCTGCTTGTAAAGATTACAGAGCAATGGTGAATTTAATCTTCACAAGACAGTCTGCAAGGTGGTAATGTTGATTGGGTGACTATCATCATTCTACCTGGTTCTGGCCTACAGACAGCAGGGGGTTAACAACAGGATTAGTTGTCTTGTTTAAAACAAAATTGTGTGTGGGTTTTTCAAAAATATTTTTTTAAGGTAAACTGCAAGGCAGACAATGCCATACTGCCTTCAGGATCTACGAGAGAGAGAGAGAGAGAGAGAGAGAGAGAGAGAGAGAGAGAGAGAGAGAGAGAGAGAGAGAGAGAGAGAGTGAGAGAGAGAGTATGTATTTGTGTGTGTGATGAGAGAGAAAATAGAGATAGATAGAGATAGAAACAGAGGGAGAGTGTGCATGTGTGTATGTGACAGAGTGAGATATGTGTGTCCGTGCGTGTATGTGTGAAGAGTGTGTGTGAGAGACAGTATGTATGTGAGAGACAAAGAGAATGTGTATGTGTGTATATGAGAGAGAGTGTTAGAAAGAGTGTGCATGTGACAGCGTATGAGAATATGAGTGCGTGTGTATGTGTGTATATGAGTGAGAGAAAAAGAGAAAGAAAGAGAGAGCATGAGAGAGACAGACTGCGTGTATGTGTGTATGAGTGTAGAGAGAGAGAGAGAGAGAGAGAGAGAGAGAGAGAGAGAGAGAGAGAGAGAGAGAGAGAGAGAGAGAGAGAGAGAGAGAGACAGACAGACAGACAGACAGACACAGTGTGTATATGAGAGAGAGAGAAACAATGTGCGTGTATGTGTGTATATGGAGAAAGAGAGGGAGAGAGAGTGTGTGTGTGTGTTATATATATATATATATATATATATATATATATATATATATATATATATATATATATATATATATATATATATATATATATATATATGAGAGAGAGTGAAAGACAGACAGACAGACACAGTGTGTGTGTATATAAAAGAGAGAGATTGAGAGAGAAAGAGAATAAGGCAAAGAAAGCCCCGTGGCAGATACTGTCATTAAGTTGTGAAATGCTCGGCTTTCACATATTGGATAATGAAGTGAAATTGCAGAATCCCTTCCTCTCCGCCCTTTCTTCCTAGATAATTCCCGGAACATTTTCAAAAATATCTGCTGCCCATTATATATGGCTGGGCTGACCACAAGAACAGTGTTGGTCAGGACAGAGCACTAACTAGGAATCAATATGGCATTCTCTCTCTCTCTTTCTCTCTCTCTCTCTCTCTCTCTCTCTCTCTCTCTCTCTCTCTCTCTCTCTCTCTCTCTCTCTCTCTCTCTCTCTCTCTCTCTCTCTCTCTCTCAGTGTATATGTGGGGTGTGTGTTTATGTCAAGTTCTAATTTCCTTTCACAAGGTTGGAACATGAAGGGTGACAAAGCCATGAAGTCTACACACAAACATAGGTGACAAATGAGAAGATTGTGGGTAGTAGGGACCAGAACTCAGAACTGCCGTGGAGACTGGCAATGGAGACAATCAGAAAGACAACTTAACAAGAAAATGGATGTGAATGGAAGGATAAGGACCACATGTGTCGCTCGGCACACGCATAATGATCATGATGCACAAGCATTTCAGATATTCATAAGGCATGGCTTTTTATTTTATAAACAACAATGTATTTTAACTCTATGCAACTATTAGTAAGTGGCACCTTGACGTCTTTACAGATGGAAGTATGTGGATTGGAACTAAAATTCCACCGCACAACGCCTGGGTTTGGATTCAGAGAACATGTGTTGCCCATGCAGCATGATCCCTCTCTCGGCCTTGTCTTGTTTTCTCCAGAGAAAAGAGTGACCAGTACGCCTGGAACAAGGTAGGCTGCAGATGCTGCCGGCTCAGCATCACACCTCCATGCAGCAGAAGGTGAGTAGCGGCTAGGCCCTTACATCCAGGGGATTTGACTCAGAATGCAATTATTACTTGCTATTTAAAATCAGTACCACAGAGGATACAGAAACCAACCTACAAACTAGTCCAGTTCAGTCACGGTTCCAACATCATAGCAACGGGTCGCCCCCCATTATGCTCCGTTCCTGTGCCAGTGAATATCATATATAATGTTCCTCACTGCCCCAGGTGAAAAGTGAAAAAGACAGGAGTCTCAACAAACAACAGCCCGCTCAACCTACAAACTAACCAGCCAACCAACCAACCTGTCTGCCAACCAACTAGTTAACCAACCAGACACGAGAATATCATTTTATGATCAGGAGTCTCAGTTTTCCTTCACTATTCTCACATTCTGACAGTCAGTAATGCAACAAAACAGCATATAGCTGTGGAACCAAACGTAACAGCAGCAGGAAGAGGAAACATACTGCTCACAGGACGAGGTGGCGGCGAGATCTATACAACAGCAGTCTGCCACATGAATCATCACCCTTAGAAGCAACAGATGAACAAGAACTGGAACAAGTAAAACAGATGAAGTAGTTTCTACAAAATAATGAGTTCCCTACAAAATAATGAGTTCCCTACAAAATAATGAGTTCATTACAAAATAATGCGTTTCCTACAAAATAATGAGTTCCCTACAAAATAATGAGTTCCAGACAAAATAATGAGTTCTTTGCAAAATAATGATTTTATATAAAATAATGAGATCTATACAAAATAATCTATACAAAATAATGAGTTCTATACAAAAATAATGAGTTCTGTACAAAATAATGAGTTCTATACAAAATAATGAGTTCCATACAAAATAATGAGTTCCGTACAAAATAATGAGTTCTATACAAAATAATGAGTTCTATACAAAATAATGAGTTCCATACAAAATAAGGAAGAAACAAGAAATGAACTAGAAATAAGAATTGCACAAACAATTCAAAAGCCAGGTTAAAATGAATAGAGAAAGAATGATAGGAATAAATGATTGAAAGCCATGAAGAGATTACTGCAAAAACAAATGTTTATTTCCATATATCCCTATGCATGTAATCATAAAGCAGGTTCAGTTGTACTGTTTCATTAATCTTGTGGTTCACTACCTCTGATTTTGACTAGTATTCATTTGCGTTATGCTTTCCCTAACCTTTGACTGTCCACACTCTACTTATAGGCAGCAGGTTTATGTCTAGCTTCATCTGAACCCTATCCCTTGATCCGTCCAACATGGGAAACCCTAAGAGAAGCTAGCTACTCTACCATCGACATAGTTCTTGGAGTCACTGGAATACACAAGGTCCTCTACAATTTATAGATGGAGACACAACAGAGGGGCACGTGATGTGAAACGTAGACATTAATGTTGAATTGAAAAAACAAAAACTGGAAATAGTTCAGAAACATTCTTTGATTATCATACTAAAGAAAGTTTTAATCATTAGAGTCAACGTGGAACAATAGAGTCTTCTGAAACACTGTAAGACAAATATGTATAGATCAATGATAGGATCAAGTGGAGATGCAACTCTGTCCAACACTGTACTTGCAGGAGGCTCACCAGTGGAAATATACACTGCAATTACAACACTCAGAAATGATCAGGAAAAGCCAGGGCATTAAACTAAATTCTGGCGGATATCAATAGTGACAGAGTTATACAGACAAAGCAAGATGAGGTCCCCCTGGCTACCTCACAGGTAATGGATGAGGACCGGGGGAAGCCCCACATCTTTGACAGCTGCTTGATGAGACCAAACCAATGAACACTTGATAATGCACTGCAGCTACACAGGTGAAGATTGTTTAAAAAAATACATTCTGTTCAATTCTTCTGAAATATAATTTGGATATATAAAGTCAATATACAGCAGAGCTCTAACTTGTCCTGACATTTGAAAATGACTGTCAAAAGCAAAGGTAAAAGACCACATGTGGATGTGGAAGTCAAAGGACAGGAACCACATTATATTCCCAAGAACTCATGGACAGGCAAATTTTCATATCTATATTCAGAGCAGCAAGGACCGAGATCTGTGGAGATGCATAAATGCCCACGCCAGTTGACAGGCACATGTCTATGATAATGATGATAATGATGATGATGATGATGACACTCTACAGCAGAACAGTGGTCAGTGCACATACTCACAATGACAGTTTACAGCAGCACTGTGGTCAGTGCACATACAATGACAGTTTACAGCAGCACAGTGGTCAGTGCACATACTCACAATGACAGTTTACAGCATCACAGTGGTCAGTGCACATACTCACAATGACAGTTTACAGCAGCACAGTGGTCAGTGCACATACAATGACAGTTTACAGCATCACAGTAGTCAGTGCACATACAATGACAGTTTACAGCAGCACAGTGGTCAGTGCACATACTCACAATGACAGTTTACAGCAGCACAGTGGTCAGTGCACATGCACATACTCACAATGACAGTTTACAGCAGCACAGTGGTCAGTGCACATGCACATACTGACAATGACAGTTTACAGCAGCACAGTTGTCAGTGCACATGCACATACTCACAATGACAGTTTACAGCAGCACAGTGGTCAGTGCACATACTCACAATGACAGTTTACAGCAGCACAGTAGTCAGTGCACATACAATGACAGTTTACAGCATCACAGTAGTCAGTGCACATACAATGACAGTTTATAGCAGCACAGTGGTTAATGCACATACTCACAATGACAGTTTACAGCAGCACAGTGGTCAGTGCACATACTCACAATGACAGTTTACAGCAGCACAGTGGTCAGTGCACATGCACATACTCACAATGACAGTTTACAACAGCACAGTGGTCAGTGCACATACTCACAATGACAGTTTACAGCATCACAGTAGTCAGTGCACATACAATGACAGTTTACAGCAGCACAGTGGTTAATGCACATACTCACAATGACAGTTTACAGCAGCACAGTGGTCAGTGCACATACTCACAATGACAGTTTACAGCATCACAGTAGTCAGTGCACATACTCACAATGACAGTTTACAGCAGCACAGTGGTCAATGCACATACTCACAATGACAGTTTACAGCAGCACAGTGGTCAATGCACATACTCACAATGACAGTTTACAGCATCACAGTAGTCAGTGCACATGCACATACTCACAATGACAGTTTACAGCAGCACAGTGGTCAGTGCACATACTCACAATGACAGTTTACAGCAGCACAGTGGTCAGTGCACATACTCACAATGACAGTTTACAGCATCACAGTAGTCAGTGCACATACTCACAATGACAGTTTACAGCAGCACAGTGGTTAATGCACATACTCACAATGACAGTTTACAGCAGCACAGTGGTCAATGCACATACTCACAATGACAGTTTACAGCATCACAGTAGTCAGTGCACATGCACATACTCACAATGACAGTCTACAGCAGCACAGTGGTCAGTGCACATACTCACAATGACAGTTTACAGCAGCACAGTGGTTAATGCACATACTCACAATGACAGTTTACAGCAGCACAGTGGTTAATGCACATACTCACAATGACAGTTTACAGCAGCACAGTGGTCAATGCACATACTCACAATGACAGTTTACAGCATCACAGTAGTCAGTGCACATGCACATACTCACAATGACCAGCAGCACAGTGGTCAGTGCACATACTCACAATGACAGTTTACAGCAGCACAGTGGTCAGTGCACATACTCACAATGACCAGCAGCACAGTGGTTAATGCACATACTCACAATGACAGTTTACAGCAGCACAGTGGTCAGTGCACATATTCACAATAACAGTTTACAGCAGCACAGTGGTCAGTCACATACTCATAATGACAATTGTCCTGAATCAATCCCCAGCAGTGGAAGAATTACTATTTTGTCTTGAATCAATCCCCAGCAGAAGAATTACTATTTTGTCCTGAATCAATCCCCAGCGGTGGAATAATTACATTTTCTGACCAAAACAACCCTGATGTTATAAAATGGGTACCTGATAATTTCCAGAATTGTCTGACAATTGTCTGCGCAGGAAATGTGTTGCCGCAGGAAACTGATGAAGGAAACTGATTTTCGCACATTAGCATGTTGCTGACCCAGATTATATTAAAGCCTAACACTTCAGAACAGAAGAAGCTTACAGGACAAATGAATTATTAAAAACTCATAATTGGATTTTACCAATGGGGTCCCAAATGTTTGACTTCACAATAATAAAGTCCACTGAATTAAAATGCTTTATATCCCCCGCAAATTCAACATAATACAATTTCATCCAACTATTCACACAAAACAGAATGAAACACTGATGCTTGTGGCTCATAATCACCTGTGCATTAAAACAGCAACTGACACAATGGAGAAACAAAAAAGTGTTTCATGCAGAAAGTCAAAACACAAAGAGAAAAAACACAATGCTGACATCACAGACAAAGCCCTAGTCAATGGTCATAAATAGGCTTTTCCTTGTCAGGTTCTCTCAGATCAGAACACCAAAAGGCAGGAAACGTAGACATCAAAATACCCCTCTCTCCCTCTCTGCATCTGTAATTACTAGAGAGAAAGCTATCCCAGAATACTTTTTACCCATGCAGAATACAGTATATTCATTCACAGACAATTGACAAATCACAGTAAGTGCATAATTCACTCTTTCGAGCCATAAAATAGTCTATACCTTGAATTCTATAATTAGAAAATCTGCATTTTTACAAGTTACTCAGGGACTTGTGAAGTCTTTTATAACCTTTTATAACATATCTAGAGAGCCATTCTTGTGAAATCCACAAGGCAACAAGGCAAAAGAAATAAGTGGACCCCCAATACAATTACAGATAAATGTGTAATATGCAAATGCCACTGAAGGAATTGGAAAAAGGTATAAAAGAATAGGAAGGCTTGGAGTGAGACGCTGAATGCCTATACTTTACTTTTTTTGTGGAGATGGGGAGAAGAACAGGAGAAGACAGGCGAAGAGGAGTAGAAAGAAAAAAGGAAGAGGAAACGGAGGCAAATAATAATACTAATAATAATAATAATAATAATAATAAAAACACAGAGTGAGGTAAAGAGGAAAGCAAGTGCGCAACATAAAGTTAGTTACATATCCTTTACACCAGTGGTTCTCAACCTTTTTTGGCCCGTGCCCCCCTTCACCATAGTTTCAGAACGTCATCCCCCCCCCCTTTTCATATTTCCTACCTAAAAATTTGGCCCATGGCCCCCTTCACCATATTTTCAGAACGTCATCCCCCCCCCTTTCGTATTTCCTACCTAACCCCCCCCCCCCTTTTTTTTTTACACAGTATACTTATGATGGAAGCTAAATTTAATAGCACGCACTAAAACAAGTCTAGATGTCCACATAAAACATGATTTGCGGGTCTACTTACTTTATAAATTGAATTTTAGAAGGGTGAGACGTACAGAACCTTACAGTATGAAGGAAAAAACAATATCAAGTAATCAGTTCTTGTATTAACGCAGTCTTGAAATAATCTTAATTCCCCCCCTGGAAACCCTAAAATTCCCAATTGGTTGAGAACCACTGCTTTACAGGATGTAGCAGTCAACCCCAGCATTTTTTGGCTGTTCATTATTCCTGCGCAAGTTTACGTTCAGTAGTTTGCTATTACTTTCTGAGTGACCAGCATGCATACCATTTCATGACAAACTAGTGTAAGGTGTAAGGTGGTCTGCTGCCGAATCGCCAGCAGCTGTGTTTCGAACATGGTATGCGGGATTACGACCAGTGTCCTAACCCCCTTGCTATAGAGCCGGCAACATAAAAACAACAGTTTACATGGACAGACATAAAACATGAACTGTAAAGATGAGGTTACATGGTACTATAATAACAATTGACAAAGCTCCCTGGAGATCCACTGCAGTCAACATTTCATGTGGATATTGCAACTGATCTGGTCTGAATATCTCTCCTCATTTCAATCATTCCATAAACACACCAATCTTAGTCCTTAAACTTGTCTGCTCCAGCAAAATCTACAAAACTTCACATCCGTTACCAACAACTTCACATCCATTACCACCAACTTCACATCCGTTACCAACAACTTCACATCCATTACCAACAACTTCACATCTGTTACCAACAACATCACATCCATTACCACCAACTTCACATCCGTTATCAACAACTTCACATCCGCTACCAACAACTTCATATCCATTACCAACAACTTCACATCCATTACCAACAACTTCACATCCGCTACCACCAACTTCACATCTGTTACCAACAACTTCACATTCATTACCAACAACTTCACATCTGTTACCAACAACTTCACATCCGTTATCAACAACTTCACATCCATTACCAACAACATCACATCCATTACCAACAACTTCACATCCGCTACCACCAACTTCACATCTGTTACCAACAACTTCACATCCATTACCAACAACATCACATCCATTACCAACAACTTCACATCCGCTACCACCAACTTCACATCTGTTACCAACAACTTCACATTCATTACCAACAACTTCACATCTGTTACCAACAACTTCACATCCGTTATCAACAACTTCACATCCATTACCAACAACTTCACATCCATTACCAACAACTTCACATCCGCTACCACCAACTTCACATCTGTTACCAACAACTTCACATCCATTACCAACAACATCACATCCATTACCAACAACTTCACATCCGCTACCACCAACTTCACATCTGTTACCAACAACTTCACATTCATTACCAACAACTTCACATCTGTTACCAACAACTTCACATCCGTTATCAACAACTTCACATCCATTACCAACAACTTCACATCCATTACCAACAACTTCACATCCGTTATCAACAACTTCACATCCATTACCAACAACTTCACATCCGTTACCAACAACTTCACTGCAGTTACCAACAACTTCATATCCATTACTACCAACATCCACAAATGAAGGTCCCACAGATCCAGACAGCCATAATTGCATGTGTGTGCTTTACTCATTATCACAGACTTCAAATACCACAGACATCATTTGACAAAGAATCTCAAGCAAATAAGACACACAAGGAAATGTAATCAAAAATCTGTCTACTATGAAATGAGTCTCAGTTTGCTTAAAGTAAACCTCAAGCTTGCCCTAAACAAACCAAGTTCCAAGGAGACAAAAGTCAATATCTGACTGGAGTTTAGGTGCACAGACAAAGAGAATGAGTCAACATAAACAGATTCAAACACACACCCTTGAAGATAAAATTAACAAAGAGGCTGAATATATTCCCGCTGCTGTATCTGGCAGGTCATAATGACCGCTGGTGCTGACTAATGACTGCTTAAACTGCGCTGGTAACTAAACACTGGTGAGGTGATAATGACCGCACACTTACAATGTTCTTTTATAATCAGTTAATAACATATCTGGAGAGTCCTTCTGGAGAAATCAACAAGGCAAAAGAAATACATGCAGGCTAAATCAAAGCACACACACACACAACAAAAAGAATTAGAGGTAGACAAGTAATATGCAAATACCCTTGAAGGAATTAGAAATGACAGGCAAGGATAGGAGGGTATGGTGTCAGATGATTGAGTGTCTATGTATGGGGAGGGGTGGGGGTGGGGGAAGAGAGGGGAGGTGATGATAGAAAGAATAAGAGGAGGAAGAGTAAGGAGAAAAGATAATGAAGATGAAGACAAAGACACAGGATGAGTAAGACGACAAGCAGAAAAAGAAGTAGAAGAAGGATAACAGAATCTGGTTCTATCTACGAGGGGGGGGGGGGGGGGGCCTTCAAATGAAAACCTTAAAAGTGTGATAGAAATTAAAATAACCACCCACAGGTGTTAAGGGTGTCAAGAGTGCTAAACAGATAACACAGTGATGTCATAAGGACAGTTTCAAGATGGCCGCCTCACTTTTGACATGCACCAAAGAGGAGCAGCGCTCTGTTATTCGTTTTTCGATAAGTGAAGGGGTGAAACCTATAGAAATTCATTGGTGAATGAAGGTCCAGTATAGTGATGTATGCCTGTCAGTGGAGTAGGAAGTTTCAAAACGGTGTGACTTCTGTGACATGACCGTGTCAGGCACACCGAATAGTTACCCCGGAGTTGATTTTTCTACAGGAATCCAAGCATTTTATTAGCAATGGAGGAGGACTTGCATTGAATGCAGAGGTGACTACATCGAAAAATGATACATTTAAAAAAAAAAAAACTTTTTCAGAATATATTCATCCAAACAAAAAAAATAATTTCAGGTTTTTATTTGAAGCCCCCTCATAGCATCATCTGTATATTCCAAACCCCTTTCTTTACCCAGGAATTCCAGTTGACAGTAAGTTTACTATACTTTACTGTTCTCTCTTTTTTCCCCATTCTTCTTAGTCTCATTTAAACCTTAGTATATATCCAATTTACCTTCTTTTGTTTTCAATTAACTACTTGCTTTTTAATGCTTGATAATTCCTGTACCTGCTTGTACATAGATTTGGTGTCTTCATCTTGTTCTTAAAACAAATCAACTCACAATGAGAATTGGTTACTCACATTAGAAGAAGACAGTCCATATGTTTTGGGCATACCACGAGGAAGAGGAAAACTGGAGTTTGACATCACAACGGGAAAGTGGGAGGGGAGGAGAGGCAGAGGGAGACCAAGAGAAAAGATACTGGGCAGTTTGAAATAATGGCATGGAGAAACATCAGTATCGGAAATGATTGGCATAACACACGAGACAGAAGACTGCGGACCGAGACAGAAGACTGCGGACCGACACTAACACCAATGCCACACAGCATGGACAATAAGAAGTAGTAGGAGACAGGTATATTATTTCTGCACTAGTCAGAGATGGCTCATCCAATACAATCAGATAGGGGTATCTGCTGATGGTTGTCTCCAGTTGTATTTGGCATTCTTGAAGCTACATAGTCTCTGAACCACACACCAGTCTGAATGCAACATCTGTACTACAATATTCTGATTCTGCTATCTCTAGAGTGTAAACTTTATTCACAGAGCATTGAAAGATGGTTTATTTTAGTGTTGGCATTCTCTTCAGCTCTTCTCTCTATTAACAACTAAAGAAGATTCCCAAAGTAGAAACAGCCACAGTACTGCAAAATGACTGGGCTCTATCAGAGTTGAGTTGAGCTTAGAACCGATATCACTACACTCAGGACATTCCGATTTGCACTCCGGCCTCTAGTTCAACAGCCAGCAAAGAGTCACACTATTAATCGTTCCCATCGTTATCTAATTAAAATTTCTCCTGGTCTTCTTTCTCAGTTTTGAAATTCTACCAGAACCATTGCCAATCTCATCCTTTCCACATATGGGTTCTCAGCCTGTTCCCCCACCTTCTCCATCTGGTCCCACAGGCGCACGACCACCTCCCCCTTGTCCATAGGTAATCGACCACCAAGAGGTGCAATCCCTGTCAGCCAATCAGCCTGTTCATTCCCCCGCTCTCCTGCATAGCCATGGCAAAAATTCCATACAATTCTTACAACCTGTGACCTCTGAAGCGAGGTGAGCCACTCCACACAAAACATTCCTTTCTCCACTTTACTAAGCATACTGCTGGAGTCTGTGATGAAAACAATGTGTGTTGCTGTATCATCAGGTAGCAAGACGTTTGCAGGATGTCGCACTCATGACTCACAATCAGCTTGGCTGGGTCTACACCCCTAGGTGGGGTATAAGGCAGGTAGAGGAAAGACCAGACGGACAAATAATCAGACTGCTACTGGTACCATTAGTATAGGGACTCTTCGCTGGCTGTTGCAGATGAGGATGGAGCCCATATGGGAATATCCTAAGTCCTGTGATGTAAGTTTTTGACTCAACTCACCTCCATCACCAGTACTACCGCCTCATGTAGTTTCATGCCCATGACTATCACTAAAATCTTGTGTCCAGTTATAATGGTCAACCCAGCTGCTGCTTTCTCCGCTGATCTGTCCTGCAGCAATGATGTTTTCCAAAGCCTCTCTTTTTATCACATGACCAGAGAACTATGTGTGTCTCCTCCTTATATCTGTGTATGTTACACTTTCATTTTTTAAAGTTAGTTGCATATCCTTTACGGACATAGCAGTCAACCCCAGCATTTTGTTTTTGCTGTTCATGATTCCTGGGCAAGTTTACATTCAGTTGTTTGCCATTGCTTTCTCATCAACCGGAACCCATACTATGTTCATAAAAAACCAACGCAGCTGTGTTTCAAATGTGGTATGCGGGGTTACAAACTGCGTCCTTCACCACGGAGCTGGCCTACTTTCATTAGCCTTTACTTATTCTTAGTCACTATGGAATTCCAAGGCATTCAAACCATGCATCACAGAAATCCCCAGGATTTGTTTGCTAACATTAATTACCTACTTACTGAACAACTCTGTTTTCTATAACAACCATTCATCACCTGATTAATTGCTTCCCTTGCTCTCTCACATTCTGTTTACTTGCTACACTTTGCCAGCTTCGTTTACAACAGTGCTGCCAATTTTTCTCTTTCAATGTCATGATATTTGGTCACAACACAGATTTGTTTTGCTAATTTTCTCCACGTCTGTTTCATTTATATTTTGCTTTTTCTCAGTTATATTCCAGATTCTGAATAAAATACCACACATTTACAAACAGTCTTGAATGAATGAAAACTGAAGTCTATTATTGGCCTCAAAGGAAAAAGCAAGTCTAAAAATGTAAATGTTTTGAAAAACTAAAAATAAAGTTGTAAAATACAAAGACAAAACACAAATCATAACAAGAACGTTTAAAAAATTAGCAGGGCTTGACGAGAGGATTAAAGAGAGTGGAACAAGACAGACAACTGTGGAGCGGAATGATCCGGAAACTTCATGACCTCCCCAAAGCTTAAATACGTGATGCTGATGATAATGATGAACAAGCTGAAAGTTGTTTTTTTTCTCTCTGTCTCACACACACATGTTGAACAATTTAAAAATTTGCTCTCTCTCTCTCTCTCTCTCTTTCTGTCACTCTCTCTCTCACGCACACATGATGAACAAGTTAAACATTCTCTCTCTCTCTCTCTCTCTCTCACATGATGAACAAGTTAAAAATTCTCTCTCAATATCATGATGAACAGTTGAGAATCTATCTCCTCCCCCTTTCTCAGTACCTCCTAGTCTCTAAATGCCTTTTCCTCTTTCATACACACATGCACACAAACGCCTTCTCATCTATAAATGCCTTTCAGTCTTTCACACACTCACTCACACAAACGCACACATGCACATGCACGCCAAGATGACAAAAGCTGCACTGACTGGCCACTCATCACAACCACAGTGTGTAGATAAACAACAATACCACTTCAGCAATTACCCAAATGCTCACTGTCTCATTACAGGATAGAAGTTCATACTGGCATTCAGTAATTCAGCACTGAAGTGAGGTATAGTGTATGCATGTGTGACATCCATACACCCACTTCTACAATTAACACAAGGACATTAAGTGGACATTAATTATATAAAGGCTGTGTAAGTATTCACCTAAGATACCACACTTATGTTGCTTCCAAAGATGAAGTGATTAGTGTTTGTGCTGGTGTAGACCATCATCAACTATTTCCTGAGTTATTTTAGGGATAATGCGTTTTGCGTGTTGTTTAACACACAAATAGTAGAATGTTAAAGGTCGCAGAAGCGATCACTCTTAATATGCATAGGCCAGTTTTGTGTAAACAGAAAGACATGATAGTCAGTTTAAAATTACTGTGGTAGACAATTGAAATTATTGTGCGAATATGTATATATTTCAGCTTGTAGGATTTATCTAATTACTTTATTTTTTGTTGTGTGATTTCTGGAATATGTACCTGACGAGATGCAGAAAAATAAATAAATCATGCAATCTATTGTTTGTGTCTTCATTATACAAATTATTTCCATGCCTCGGTCTCTTACTTTGAACTCAAGCATAGTCTACACACATGTTATTACCATAAGTAGCTGCTTCTAGTAGAGAGTATACTGGACTGATTTTTGCATGTGGATTAGCTTTCCCTAATACCAGTGTCCACTGCGAACAAACCCTGCAACATTTGACCCAGAGATGGACACCACAACGTCTCAGCCGCACTACCACTTTTATACAATCCCAATTAAAGCTAACAACACACAAGCCCACAATCTTCTCTTTCAAATGACTTCCACTCTCACAAAGGTAATCCAGCATTCTTTTCTCTCAATTGATCTCCACACCTCCAAAGTTAATACCACATTCTTTTCCTTCAAATAATTTCCACTCTCACAAGGTTAACCCCCACATTCCCTGACCCAAAACCCATGGTAAAAATCAATTCTGCGGTAGTCAAAGTGAGTCCCCACAACCTTATTTAATAGTAGAGTTCCTAGACAAAGCACAGGATATCCCATAAATAATATTACCAGCGGCCACTGAAAGCTTTATGAGACTCAAGACTCAAACTGTTGAGAGAGGGTGCTGAGTAAATCTTTTCTCGAGTACCATCAGGAAGTAATGCCTAAGTGTACCAGCAGAAACAAAATCAATAAACAATCTGTTTCTAGAATTCTACATCAACACTTACTGGGTTTCCTCACACGAACAGACTCATTCTGTTTGTTGTAATCACTAGGGACTGAAAGGTTTTGATTTGAGTTGGCAGCCCAAACATAAATCTATGCCCACAATGATGAACTTGACCCATTCGGTAGTGTCATGACTTAACTGCATGTATTAGTAGACACATAGATAGTGTGATATGTGCTCACAGCCAGCAGTAGAACTAAGTGAGAAAGCAGTACAACAAAGTGAGAAAGCAGTACAACAAAGTGAGAAAGCAGTAGAACTAAGTGAGAAATCTGTACAACAAAGTGAGAAAGCAGTACAACAAAGTGAGAAATCAGTACAACAAAGTGAGAAAGCAGTACAACAAAGTGAGAAAGCAGTACAACAAAGTGAGAAAGCAGTACAACAAAGTGAGAAATCAGTACAACAAAGTGAGCCAGCAGTACAACAAACCGAACAAGCAATACAACTAAGTGAGAAAGCAGTACAACAAAGTGAGAAAGCAGTACAACAAAGTGAGAAATCAGTACAACAAAGTGAGAAAGCAGTACAACTAAGTGAGAAATCAGTACAACAAAGTGAGAAAGCAGTACAGCTAAGCGAGAAAGCAGTACAACTAAGTGAGAAAGCAGTACAACTAAGTGAGATTGCTGTACAGCTAAGCGAGAAAGCAATACAACTAAGTGAGAAAGCTGTACAGCTAAGCGAGAAAGCAGTACAACTAAGTGAGAAAGCTGTACAGCTAAGTGAGAAAGCAGTACAACTAAGTAAGCCAGCAGTACAACAAACTGAACAAGCAGTACAACTAATCGAGCCAGGTATTACAACTAACAGTGATCAAGAACTGCAAGTTAGATATAGACAATGAATAAACAACGTGAGGTCAAGATTGAGGCTTCAAACACTGGTACATAGACACATAGTTAGGGCACTTGCTTACCAAGATAGTAAACTTAAGGACCCTGTTTGGGTACATGGTGCTTACCCACATTTCGTTTTTAGATGACTGGTACCCAATAGGTCAATATCAGACTAACCACTGTCAACTTCCAAGGACATTTCCGGACACGTACGATAGCTTGGGCTGATCAGAGAGTATAGGTCATTTTCTGTATTAAGGCCGCCTGGCTAGTGCAGTCGCTGTGAACTGTGCAGGTTAGGATTTATTTTTTGCCCCGACAGAAAAAAATGCCACACCTTACCGAAGGATCGAACACGGGTCTCCCGAAGGAGAGTCAGGCGTTCTAGCCACTTGGCAAGCCGAGTATAGGTCAATATAACAATTCCATTTTGATGTGGATTCAAACACATGACAGCAGGCAAACGTATTAACTACTGCTCTACAACAGCTACCAAGACTGTGGTCTGGGTTTAATCCTCAATATTATTTTCTCTGAGCAGTATGGTCCCAGGGTCCAAACAGCTTTAACATGTAGGTAGTGGATAATTGTCTTCATTTTCTGGGAATTCAAAACAATGGGGAGCTCCTTGTTGAAAGATTTTCTGTCAGGAAGAGCAACAGTCAAGCGAGCAAGCCGCAGACAATTTCTGGGCATTTTTTGAAAAATAAAGACAGCTTGAAAAGGAAATGCCCCCCCCCCCCCCCCCTCTCATAATATGCTGTGGCATGGAAAATGTAACGACCTGACACACCACACACATCAAGTGCAGTTTCTGCAGCAGTATTGCTTTTATCTTCCATAGATGAATAGGAGAGATTCTATGTCCAGAGAAGAAACAAATGAAGAAGTGTTACAAAGACTGGGACTACAGCTAACAGTGAATGTGATTTAGTTTAGACAATGAAAATACGAGGGTAAGTTAATAAGTAAGTCACAAATGGTTGCAGAAAAATGACTAAATATAAGAACTTGAAACCAGTTTATGTGTATACATACATTGTCCCTTTATTTCTCAACATAATTTCCACCAACATTGATGTACTTATCCCATAGTTTTATCAGTTCTCCCATACCGACTGCATAAATCTCAAGTTGTTATCATATTTAGTAATTTTTCTACAGCCATTTGTGACTTACTTATTAACTTACCCTCGTACATGTAAAAAGACACCACCGGGACTGATGGAAACAATAAATGTGAAGAAGTTTAGACAATGAAAGTACGGCAGGCATGTAAAGAGACACTGGGACTGATGGAAACAATGAATATGAGGAAGTTTAGACAATGAACGAAGAAACTTTACTTTTAACGGGTCACAAACTTGGCATGAGGCCTGTCTACATCTGGCCCTTCCAGCCACTCATATTTTGTACATCAATTATCTATTGTGCTTGTTACAACCAGAAAACAACAAAACATTGTCAAATAAATGCTGTGAACATAAACAATGCACATCACTATGTCATGAGAGTTAGATAGGCAGACAAACACAGACACATGTATAAACACATACATACATACACACATTTAATTATACATATATTTACACAAATTTGTACACTTATACACCCACTTAATAATTCACAAATATAGACTCCCTGATGTGCACATATACCCACTAACAATCACAAACACACTAACAAACATTTACTCATACATATATGAAAATGCTTAAAGTTTGAACAATGAAAATGAAAGTATCCTAGGCATATAAAGAGGCACAGCTCCTTGTTGAAAGATTTGCTGGCAAGAAGGGCAAAAGTCCAGGAAAAGGGAGAAGACAATATCATATATGAATGGACAAAACAAGAGATGCACTGAGAGCACTGTGAAGACACAGAACGGACAGTTAAAGATTCACAACCATGCATCACCACCAAAGAAATGACACCAGATGATGACGATGAAACATATAAATGTTCCTCCTTTAACCACTCATTTGGAAAATCTACTTTCATGTTTTGCCAAAAACAACAACTCAACCCTAGGATATTATCATTTAGTGCAAAAGTGGCATGCATAATTACACTTTCCTCGCAATCGCAAATGTCGATGTGCTCAAGCCTAACATTGATCCCCCTTTTTGCCCCTGTAAATATCTTAGAAAAAATACAACCATAAACCATCAAATAAAACTGAACCTTGCATGCTAGCTACCCTATCCTGCTTTCAGAAGATCCTCTATTGCTTTGTGTTTTGTTTTACATCGCATGAACAATTAAGTTTCAATTAAGATACAGAGCAAGGTAAAACATCAAGCAGTGAACCTTAGAGAAATTAATATCAACTTACATAGAGTATTAGAAAGAGTTATAAAAGATTTGTACATCTCCCTAACACTTCACTGAAGTAAAAGGAGGAGAGGGTGGAGAAAAAGAAGGAGGAGAAAGAGAAGCAGAAGAAGAGGAAGACCAATTATGGTCAATATATTGAGGACAGGGTGGCCGAGGGATAAGAATGTCAGTCTCACACATCATTTGACATGTTTCCTGTAAGGTTGAGCTTTCCTTTTAGCATCCTAGCCTGTACACTATGTGGCGACCTCTTTGGCAAGCTGCCCTAAACCCTCAGCCTGGAAACGGCCCTCGAGGCACACACCAGGTCAGGCACAGATAGCATAATGAACACAAACAAACCCATTTCTCCCTTGTTCTATCGTTATTGTTGAAATCTTTCTGTCTCTGACATTTACTGCCAATATAGTAACTTGCGGTGTATTGGAGAGTGGTCTTTGAGCCTGAGGAATAAAGGCCGCCTGGCTAGTGCAGTCGCCGCGAACTATGCAGGTTAGGATTTTCTTTTTACCCCCGACAGAAAAAAATCCCACACCTTACCGAGGGATCAAACCCGGGCCAGCCGCTCCTCTTTCTGTCTCAAGCCGTTATTTTCAACCTAATTCAAGAGCTATCTGTGTGTGACCGCAGAAGTTAATGTAACAACTGGGACTAACTGAGTTCAGCAACAACTAAGGCAGACACATATATCGTAACAACTAAGACACAGAGTTAATAACAACTAGGCAGAAAAATGTAACATAATAGCTAAGACACAGAGTTAATTAACAACTAGGCAGGAAAATGTAACGTAACAGCTAAGACAAGACAAAGTAAAGGTGAAGAGTCTGTTTCACACATTTGGAGGCATACTGGGACTATGGCAGTAGCCCTATATTTTTGTCAATGGGTCATGTGACCGTCATCACACCGGCTGGCTTTACTTTCCAAGACACCTGCTGGGACCCACTTTGGGCTGGGTCGACCTGGGAGCAAAGGTCAATTCAAAAGGCAAATTTGCCTCAATGTGAAATCAAACACATGACTATTGGGACGGCAGGCGAGCAGTCTAGCTACTGCACTACCACTGCTCCCAAGACAAATAAACTGTCAGTAAAGTTAATCACTGTCTGAAACGGAAGGAGTAGAGAAATCTGAAAGTGTGTCAGTCATTTAAGGTATCAGCGACCACCATAAGATGAGTTCAATCAATCAATCAATCAATCATGTGCCATGCCGGAAAGCGTGGGCGGTCATGATTCGCCATTTCACTCGATCACCAGAGTCGTGGATCAGCTCAGTGTTCCTGTCTCGTCCATGCCATGTGGCCAAGCCATCCAGGTATTTTCCTCTCGGTCTTCCTCTTGGTCTGTTCCCCTCGATCTTGCCAGCTGTCACCAAGTTCTCCAGTCCATTTCTTCTCATAACATGTCCAAAAAATTTTGACTGTCTACGTCTAATTTCTCTAATCAATCTACGATTTTCATTTGTCTCTTGTAGTACTTGGTCATTGGTTTTTCTATCTGTCCATGGTATTCTTTGCATTTTCCTCAGAAACCACATTTCTGCAGCCATCAGATGTTTTTCAGCTTGACTGCACATTGTCCAAGTTTCACATCCATACAAAAGAACAGGCTCTATGTATCCCCTCAACACTCTTTTTCTCGTTTCAATTGACATCATTTTATTGGTCAGAATGTTTTTCATCTTGCTAAAGGCTACCTTCGCAATGGCGATTCTTGTTCTAATCTCTTCAAGGCATCTGCCATCAGATGTTATGACTGTTCCGAGATAATTGAACCGATTCACTTGCTGAAGAATATTCCCATTTACTTGTATATTACATTGTGGTACTTCGTTCTTCCTAGTGACGACCATAACCTGTGTCTTCCTACAATTTAATTCCAACCCCAGCTGCTCACTGTGTACAACCACAGCGTCTACTAATTGTTGCAGATCCTGTGCATTGTCTGCAATCAATACTGTATCATCTGCATATCTAATGTTATTTATGTTTCGTCCTCCAATGCTGATTCCATTTAGGTCTTCTACATTTCTGAAAATATTTTCACTGTATAAGGAAAAAAGATCTGGAGACATTACACATCCCTGCCTAACACCTCTCTTAATAGGTTGGTATTGTCCTACTTCATTATCATTATCTGAGATGAGTTCATTGCTACAAAATAAGTTCAGAAACCGAAAGCCAGGCAGTATTAACACCAGCATCTCATCTCAGCTGAGGAAACAAATACAGCAGGGAAAGCAAACACTCCATCATCCATGATTAAAATTAGGGTCATCTCAATTCCCAGGGCACATGCAGCCATAGAAACCATTAGCATCATATATCACAGTCTGCTATTTGGGTCACCTATCAGATTCTGTGACTGGGGTCAGGTGATAAGACTCCCATATAACATGGCATTATGAGATGGGTTAATCATTTCTCTTCCTTTGTTGCTTTTAATTCCCTGAGAAAAGTTAAAGCTATTTAATAAAACTGGGAGACCACAGACGCCAAAACAGTTTGGTGAAATACAGAGGTGTTTGGGAAATTTTCTTTAACTGAGGATGTCTTCTTTTTAGACCAAATGTCAGCCTGAATTAGTCAATAACTATTTGATTCTGTCCAGGTCTTTTCATTTCATTAAGACTGATGTTAGTATAGCTTTCTTCCATCCCTGCGGGACTATTCCTCTGTTCTATCTGCAATTTAATAGTTTCTTTATTATCTTAGCGTCCAATCATTTTAGCATTTCATTTGTAATTCCATCCTTTCCTGGCGATTTCTTCTTCATCTTGTTTTGTTTAAAGGCACTCACTGCCTGTTCCAATTCTCTGATGTTTAAATTAACCATCATATGCCCTGCTGCTATCTCTGTATTATTATGACATGTCTATTTATATTTGATTGCTTCTCCTTGTTTTGTTGTAACATCAGCGTAGTTTGCATTAGCATAGTATTCCATGAGTGCATTTCAATATGTATTTGCTGGGCTCTATAGATTATAAATTCTGATTTTCACTGTTATTATCATTATACCAACCCAGTCATGCACTTCATTAAAGAACAACAATAGCTTTGGTGATATCAAAAGACTGCCTTGGTACCATCTGCCACAAACAGCCACATTGAAGAAATATAATGGATGGGAGTCTCCGTGGTGAAGTGGTCAAGCCGTTAGACTTGAACTCCGAAGGTTGTGGGTTCGATTCTGGGCTGCGTCCTTCGGTTCACGAGTGAATTTTTTCGGAGACTCCTGTGGGTCGTCATTGGAGCTATGGAGTTCGTGCTTTGGGCGACGCTTTCCGCACTGCGGAAAGAGACCGAGCCATATGGGATAAAACCTGGTGCAATGGAGTCGAAGCTGTCGACTTTTTTTTTTTTTTAAATATAATGGATACAGAGCAAGAGGAAGACCACATAAAAGATGGAGTGATGGCATCAAGAATAACTTTAGAGAAATGAATACCAACTTACAAAGAGCATTAGAAAGAGTGTATAAAAGATCTTTACATCCCCCCCCCACCCCCACACAGAGAGAGAGAGAGAGAGAAAGAGAGAGAGAGAGAGAGAGACAGAGAGAGAGAGACAGAGAGAGAGAGAGAGAGAGAGAGAGAGAGAGACAGACAGAGAGAGAAAGAGAGAGAGAGAGAGAGAGAGAGAGAGAGAGAGAGAGAGAGAGAGAGAGAGAGAGTTCACTGAGGTAAATGGAAAAAGAGAAAAAGTAGATACCAAACCCTACAACTTCTGTTTGGTTGTTAAGAGTTCACAGATACCTCAATGCTTGCTATCGTCAAGTTTCACAGAGGCATTAGAACTCCCATGTGTCCTTCATGGTCACAACTTAAGCCTTGATATCCTCTAACTGAGAATCTGATGGACATGGAGGGGTGTTTTTTGGATGCAAGTCACTTTAATTTTGGTTTTACAAAGGTGATTTGCTAGGGAGATTTTTTTGCTAAGGATTTAAATGGCGTTCCACTGTGGTATGCTGAGTGTCCCGGATGTTTGGTTAACAGTTCTTACCCAATCCCTCTGGCACCACACAACAGGGGAAAGGTGACCACCAGTTGCGTTGGCAGACCCCTCTGAGACTTTCTTTTAATTTACGACATCCTCATAAAAGGGAGTTACATAACACTGTTTCGTTAAGCGTGTGTCTCCAATTTTGACAAACATCCTTTTGAGGTGGTTTCCCTGGTCTTTGACTGTCCCCAGTCTACACAGATAACCCAATGAGCAAGCCCTACAATAAGCAAATGAGAACCATAAATTCAATAGAGAAATTTGACGCAGACAGTCAACATTTTTTGGACACGTTATGAGAAGAAATATATTAGAGAACTTGATGACAGCTGGCAAGACTGAGGGTGAAAAGAACAAGTGGAAGATAGAGAAATAAATACTTGGATGCCTTGACCATGTGGCATGTTCAGGAAAGAACACGGAGCTCAAGGAGACATTCTGTTACTGCAGGGGGTTGATCCTAGACAACTGTCTTGATGAGCAAACGCACAAACCACCAGGCCACACTAGATTCTAGCAATGCAGTTGGCTGATTTATATTTATTCTAAACTATCTACAAGATCTCTTTCCCTCTCTTGCTCTCTCTCTCTCTCTGTGCAGATACAATCAGATGCGCTAACGTGCAATCCAACAAGCAAGAAGCATCTTACAAAGCAACATAACACTCAAACAATGGCTGTACACAGCAAATACCTCACACGCCTCCCATGAGTCAGGCCGCTGCATGCAATAAATATACAAAAGGCAAACGTAGCAGATCCTTCCTTAGAGTGTGAATTTCTAGGGCCTTCACATATACTAGATCTAGACTTTTAGAGGTGGTTGTCTCAAGTTCACATGCCTGTTGCCTTTTTTTTTATTTAACCTCAGGTGCCTATTTTGTCAAGCCACAGTAACGTAGTGGCTGGACACTCACTGGCCTCTAACCTTGTGGTAAGAGGTTTTGTTTGCATGGTGGATTTGAATTGTTATAATTGACCTCGGCTTCCAGGTTGACCCCGCTGAAAATGGGCACCAGGAAATGTCTTGGGAAGTAAAGATGGCAGACATGCTACTGATCCCATCACATACAAGTGCTGAGTGACCTATCAAAATGTGGCCTAATAACATACGCCCAATGCAGGCCTGTGAAAGGGACCTTTACTACCAATTTTGTCAGAGATGTGGTTCTCCAGAAGAAAGTTGCCAAAAACATTAGTTTGGAATGTGTATATTGCATTGTGTTTTTTTTTCCTTCTATACTATTCTTCACTAATTTCTATGTTAATGTTTCTTCTTGATCTTCTCATTGGTAACCTAGTTTTTGAAGTTAATTGTACCTACTACAATTCAGTTTCACCAAATTAAACCGGAATATATTATTGGTGATCTTCAGAAACATATTATTTGTGTCTGCGATTTCACGAGACTAAGCATACTCGTGATGTTAAATTCCCTGATTAATTCAAGATCGCGTTAAAAAAGGGACCGATTACTTTACATAGTTTTTCCCTCCATGCTTTACGTTGTGTACATCTCATGTGTTTTGGAATTTGTTTCCTACACAGAGATACAGAGTGACTTTTTCAGACATAAGTAGACCCGCAAATCACGTTTTATGTAGATGTCTGTGTTTTTTCTAGTAAGTAATTATCAGATTTAGCATCCATTTGTACGTATATTTTGTAATTTTCGACTATTAAAGTCGGAGGGCACATCCCAAACTAAAATTATGAAGATTGCTGTTTCCTTGTCAGCGATGAATATTTAATATTGTTATGGAATATTCACAGCGACTTGAATGCCAATGAATGCATCTTTGCATTCAACATATATTCTAGTATTCATGTGTAATTTTTCATCACTCTAAATGGTCGGGATCGTTTATTTTTGGGTAACTTTTTAAGGCGAATTCTCTGGGCAAAATGGATCTCCGCCTTGCGCCTGGCACTGACAAGACAGCATGTGCAGTAGTGTGAAGACTGACATCATCACAGCATGACGTGGAGGTGTCTCTCTCTCTCTCTCTGTATGTGTGTGTGTGTGTATGTGCGTGTAAAAATTGGAAGCAGTTATCTTTCTCTTAGTTAGAAATCACAGCAGTTTTAATCTCCCTTGAACAATGTGTTGCAACAGTGGTGTGAGTGTGTAGGTCACACACTTTTCCAAAGTGCTAAAATCGTAATGTCCTCTTTGTTCATATTACATGATAAACTGACCCACAAGCATTAATATTTCGGCTTATAATTGACCTACAGACTTGAATAAGGTACCGTTGGATTTGTTTTTTCAAGAAGTATCCAATTATGCAGGTTTCATAATTAAAAAGCAATTTAGAAAATGTTACGTTAATTGCATGAAAGCCTTCACATTTTCAATTGCTCCTGTCTATTGGGTAAACTTATAAAATCAAATTTCTCAACACCATTAGGTATATACCCACTGATGAAAATATCACTCAAGAGTTTAGTCAATATTTCTATATAAAATTCTCCAAGTGCTTCTAATTCCTCTATCGTAATTTCATTCGGCCCAGCTATTTTTTCCCTTCTTCCAGTTTGAATGCATCAGTAACTACTTTGTTTAGTATAAGATGACCTTCTAAGTTACTTTCTTCTGTTAATTCTGCTCTGTCTTCATCATATACTATTCTTACATGTTCATCCCATCTCTTAATCGTTGCATCTTCTTCCAATAATACCTTTTCTGTCTTTGATTTCAAATTTCCTTTGGTTTTTCTTAGTTTTTGCCTGTCAAATCACATATTCGACTGCACATATTATTTTTTACATCTTTAATAGATTTTGATGAAATTTTGTTGCAATTCTTGTAAAATCAATTTTCTTTTACCTTTGTGCATTTTATGTCTTATTTCTTTATCTATTATATCATAATCCTCTTTGCCATTTTCACTATTCTTTCGCCTACCAGCTTTAAGATTTCTTCAGTCATCCATCGCTTCTTAGTTTCTTGTCTTCTTTCAGGAAATATCTCTACTCTGATGGAAAGATATTTTGGGCATTTCCAGTTGTTCATCTATCTGTTGTATTTTAGATATTGCATTGTATTTTGTTTCTCACAATAACCCTGTATTGTTTTTAAATTTCTCTATGTGATTTAAGAATATCTTTGTTAAGACTAATGTTCTTATCCTTATTTTGTTTTCTCGTTTCAATCTTACCTGTATTTATTCGCACAGTGGGATATGATCACTGTTACAGTCAGGGCCAGACATTGTCTTCACATGTATCGATGCATTTCAATCTCTTTTATTACTCAATGTGTAGTCAGTTTGGTTGAATATTTTCTTATCAGGGCTTTCCCATTTGTACAGCCGTCTCGTGTGTTGTTTAAATTATGCGTTTTCAATCAACATATTTATTTTTCTCTATTCTACCCATTTTGTTCCTTTCATCACCAATTACACTGTCCATTCTCTCCTTTCTTACATTTGCGTTACAATATATTATTTCCCTGTTTTACGATTTTGTTTGAAACGTCTCCATTTATATTTCAAAACAATGTTTACCCGTAGTGAATTTGAATAACAAAGACACAAACCATAAATTGTACGATTTATTGTCTGGCATACTTTGCTGCATCTCGTCAGGTACATACTGCAGAAGTCACACAACGTTACCTTTCCTCTGGAGTAAACTAAGCAGGCCAAGAGAGGGATCATGCTGAATGGACAATACATGGTCTCTAAATTTAGTCCAGGCTTTGTGCTTTAGAGAGGTTTAACTGCATCTCTGGCCTTACAGCCACTGGTTTTAGTTGTTTTTTTAAAATTTAACACAATGTAACAAACTATCGTCTGTCATGACAGCAAAGTGCCAGCGACTTAACCAGGTCATTACCACCTCATCTAGCTTATTACTATGATATTCCTATTCATCTTTCCATTTCTGTGACTAAAGTATCTAAACTTTCTGCTTCTGCCAATGTCCGGACATTGCAAATGCCTATTTCAAATTTGCTGGTTTTGGTTTTACCATCAGTATCTTAATGACGGACCGGTATCATCAGTGGCTCGTGACACTTCCTATAGAATGATGTCCTAACACAGCTATAAAGGCAATTCTTTTACACTGAAATGCTTTGATAAATACAAATTTGGGAAGACAGTTTGAGGGGTTTTCCCTTGTTTCCCACATAAAATGTTAACTTTATCTTTTATCAACAATTTGAGTGAGTGAGTGAGTGAGTGAGTGAGTGAGTGAGTGAGTGAGTGAGTGTGTGTGTGTGTGTGAGAGAGAGAGAGAGAGAGAGAGAGAGAGAGAGAGAGAGAGAGAGAGAGAGAGAGAGAGAGAGAGAGAGAGAGAGAGAGAGAGAGAGAATTTTCAAAGGGTCACAAATTGGGCACGCAGGCCCATCTTACATTCGGCCCTACAAATCATTCATCTTTCTTTTATCAATTATATATTTTGCATGTTACATTCACATAGGGAAAAAAATTGTCAAATGAATATTGTAAACATAAATAATGCATATTATTATGTTAAGAGACAGGCATGCAAACAGACACACATCCACATGAATTAACACATACATACACACCTGCATACATACTTACATCATTTACACAAACTCTCAGTTATGCACCCACTCAATAACACGCAATACACACTCCCTCGCATATACATATACTCACTCACAATCACAAACATAATTTTACTTATACATACATACGCTCTCTCTCTCTCTCTCTCTCTCTCTTTCTTTCACTCTCTCATGCCAATATGTCCTCATTCATACATACAGCAAGGCACACACATATACTCCTTCCCACACATACATAATCTACACATCACACTTTCACACATGCAAATACACAAATACAGTCACAGAGAGAGAGAGAGAGAGAGAGAGAGAGAGAGAGAGAGAGAGAGAGAGAGAGAGAGAGAGAGAGAGAGAGAGAGAGAGAGAGAGAGAGAGAGAGAGAGAGAGAGAGAGAGAGGCGGATGCAGATGTAATCACACACAGAGGTGAGGAGGGAAGAAGAGAAGACCGAAACGGAACAAAAACAACAACAAAACAGATGAATTTATCAGATGTGAGAACAAAAACCATACGCATGATGGTGGGAGGAAGACAATCTATTCTCCAGATCTATGTCTTCAAGACAACAGGCAAAAAACTATTAAATGTTCTTTTAGATGCAGTCTCTGGTGTAAGTGAGACCAGCAAACTGGAGTGATTCAATCTAAGGCAAATGTGGCATGAAAGCAAGAAAGATGGCTGTAGCTCAAGTGTGTGGGGAGTCTTGTCATCATTGATCCTCAATTAAAAGAAAGACACAAAGATAACTTATTTAACGTAAATGAAAACATAAAGAACAAGATACCATCACCTACACCATGTTTTGTAAATTTTGTGGTGTATATTCTTTTTAAACAGTGATAAAGACAAGTCTTTTTCTCTAAATTACTGCTATCTTTCACCTCCCCTTTTGTAAATATTTATATTACATTTATTGTTTTATTTTACTTATTTCATTTATAATTGTTTAAGTTTTAATTAGATGTTTATTTTATTTTTATTAGATTATTGTTGCCTATTCCCCCCCCCCCTCCAACATTAATTTCGGGGTGGGTGTGTGTGCATGTATTGCTGTTAGAGAGATAAGAGGGAAAGAGAATTAACAGACACAGAGATTAACATTCTGTCCTTCTTGTCTTTCATCTTTATGACATTATTTCATTCTCTCACCCTTATAATGAGAAAGAAAGAAAAGAAAGAAAGAAAGAAAGAAAGAAAGAAAGAAAGAAAGAAAGAAAGAAAGAAAGAAAGAAAGAAAGAAAGAAAGAAAGAAAGAAAGAAAGAAAGAAAGAAAGACACAGACTTCTATGCTCAGACAGGACATTGAATTCCAGTATTGTCACTCCACTGCATGGTGAATTTTACAAGCATCCTATAGAATACCCTGTCCTACCCAATGCCTATTGTCCTTTGAGACCCCAACTCCCAGCTAATCAAGGAGTTATCCTTTACTTGTGAATGACCTCCCTTCCATCTTTTTTTCCAACCAGTTCATGACAAAGTGTTGGTGATGGTGTCAAGGTCACCTCTGAAAGCATGGCCAACTCCGGCATCTACTTGTTATAATGGGAGTTCATATTTGCCAGATCTCTCTTCCTAAGCACTCCTGTTTTTTGCTAATGAGTTTTAAACAGACAGCTGAAAATCTTTCTTAGACAGATAGTAGAGAAATCCTGGACATTGTTAATATTGTCAATAACATTACTTTGTTAATATTGTCAATAACATTATTAAGTTTTATCTGAGTCTTATCAGCAGCAGGCAGAGTACAATACTTAAAGAGAACAGAAAACCACAAACAATTATTCCAACAACTGCATGGAAACTCAGCAAAACTTGAAAGTAAAGTCAGCATAATAAAGGACCTAGTTACACACCTTGAGGTCTACTGGGTAAATGATGCTAATCTCACATCTGTACAAATGGACAGTGGATGGATGATGTGATCAATATCCTGCTGGCCGCCCTTGCTTCCCTGGAAATTTTCTGGCACCCAGGGTGGGCCTGGGAGCCCATGTCAAGTCTGTAAACCCCATCTCAATCAGGAATCGAACACATGCCCACCTGGCTGGCAGACAAGTGTGCTAGCCAATGCACTGCCCGACTCCCTAACAACTGACAGCAGGTGGCAATATTTGTTCACAGCTATCTCTTTATCAAAGAAGCCCAGGTAGGATAATGGCTAGTTCATTCGCCTATCAGTCTAGTGTTTCTAGATTCAAATCCTCAAGTCAGAATTATTTTCATGGCAATACGGCTCTGGGGCTGAGCCAGCCTCATGACATGGGTTCTAACAAATGGAATGATCAGTCAGGTGGCCAGTATGATGCAGACCACATCATGCATTTTGCTCAAGAACAAATGGGCTTTTAGCATCATATCTTCAACATGCCCAATGACATGAAAATTAGCGCCTCTGTTTTTGTCTTTTTTGTTTGTACCACTTTATCAGAAATAATGATCTTCATGTCAATCCTCATGTGTACAAGCAAGAAGACATGCATGTACTGCTATTTTATATTCAGTGGTGTTTTGGCTCAAATCACCTGACCCACTGCCATGTAAGACCTATGCATCTTTACAGGATGGGTGGACAGACAGAAGGTGCATGAATGGATGGACTGATGGTTGATCAATGGATGGACATATAGATGGAAGATGGAAGGTTGAATGGACCAATGTAAGATGGGCTAGTGGATGGATGTACCAACATAAAATAGATGGATGGATGCACTGTTGAAAGATGGATGGATGAACAGATGAAAGATGGATGGATGAACACATGAAAGTTGGATGGATGGATAGATGGATGAACGGATGAGAGATAAAAAATAGATGGTGGATGGGTGGAAAGGTGGATGCATAGATGGAAGGGAGGTTGGTGGACAAACCTGAGAATGAACAAACCATTTCTGGAAGAAGAAATTGTGCGGTTATATTGTTTCCTTGTGAGCTAAGCAAAAAATATATGAACTACAGGCTAAAAATATGTGCACCCGCAGATGCTAGCACAGTTCAGCGAAAACTTTGGGACTATGATTTTGTAACGTGTCACTCCACTACAAATATAGCTATGTGACAGCTCACAAACTTACTCTTGGGAGATTGATGTGGTGGTTTCCCCATGTCTTCCACATAAATAACATGAGAAAAGAAAATACCAGAGGCCACTTATCTGGTTAGATTGACTAAAAAAAAGTAAGCTGGCACAGAAAGTCATCAGCGCCTGTTGCCTATTAAAAAGCATAAAAGACTGCAAAATGCAAAGTACCATGCTCTGTTTGAAAAATCTGCCATAGTGGCAGCCTTACTCTCCACCATTCTCATACAGGAACTACTATTACAACTACTTCTTCTTCCACCTTCAGATGTCAATGTGAATAGATGCATAGAAAGCAGCAGTCAATTTGAGCTTGTTGACAACCTGAGCTTGCTGACATCTCCATGGCTTATCCTCCATTGGAACAGGTGTAGGCCAAAACAAGTTTTCTCTGTTCTGCACATGTTGGATACTGCTGCAACACATTATTAGATGCCATTGTGTGCACAGTTACATTCATCATTATCTCCTATCTTTAGTTGATCTCATATCTTTAGTTGATGAGGCATTTCAGCCTTGTGACCTGTGCATAGGTTTTTTTCTCTTTCATATGCTATATTCTGCTTGACTGAAGACACTAGATGAGAAACCTCTTCAAGACTTTTATCCATGCAATATTGAGTGATCAACAGACACTACTATTTTCCCCAATCCAATTTAAAGAACAAAATAAAATACCCATATTACCACAAATGAGCGCAGAAGCAACACAGCTATTACTGTATTTTCCACACCTGCCTAACATTGCTGCCACTGACATAATGAACTCTCTAAATACCCACAACTGCATTTTATTAGGTTCTGTTGTTGAGGTAGTTGTTTCACATAATGAGATTGCCAACCATACATAAAACTATAACAATTATTTTCTTTGGAAAATAATCAGCGTTAAATATTTAATGGCAACTCGATTTTTCACAATTTACAGGATGTCTGTAAAGTCTCACTAAACTTTGTATGTAGAACAACTGTTTGTTGGAGAGTATGTTTTCCATTTGCAAAATGGAAAATATACTCTCCAACAAACAGCTGTTATACATACAAAGAGTAGTGAGACTTTACAAACACCCTGTATAATTAATAGTGCCCCATTGACAAAATTATGATTATTATCAAGAATTGACGTAACTGTACTTAAGACAAGTCCATAAGAGTTAAGTCTTCCTTTAAAAAAGAAAAAGGGTAAGGGTGCTTATGGCTGCTCATATTCTGCATTGGGTGGCTACATGTTAGAGCAATCAACCCCTGCAGTTATTGTGTCCAGTTCCACATTGACCCAGGCTAAAGTGAGTACCAGGACATGTTCTGGAAAGACAGCTGACTAGATGCTGACCACATCACCCACTGTGTGCTGACGGGTCTATTTAAAATATGCGGCTAGCACCATATACCCTACAAGCTTTAAAGATGTGGACAAGAGCCCTTTATCAACCTACCTAACATAATGACCACGGCAAGGCACATACCCTGGTCATCCACTACACCTGTATTCGTCTCCAGTTGTCTTGACTTGTCTTGCCAGTGGATTCAGATGGACTCAGGTGAGAGAGTGTGGTTGACAAATTGCGTAACTCTTCCTCACCTACCCATCCAACCATCCACCCTCATTACAATTATTTCTTTAGACCAACGAATACTTGATGGATGATGATGTGGCCAATTTTACTTCCTAGAACATTTACTGGCACCCATTTTAGTCTGGGTCAACCTGGGATTCTTCAAATCCTTGCCCCGGCGGGGATTCTAATCCATGACCACCAAGTCAGCACACTTCAGCAAGGGCTCCCTGAGTCATCCACTTCCCATGACAAACACACCAGCCCTACCTCCACATGAACAACAACCAACCACCGACGTCAGCCATGCCAGTTTGTACTTACACATGCTGTTTATGATAATCCATAACCTTGGCCATAAACTCATGTGTCTGCAGATGTTCGGGCAGAAACTTGAACACGGCCAGATAAGTCGGGTCTTGGTATTCATCTATGTCAAAGTCCCCAATCTCCCCCTGCACGATGTAGGAGGCCAACAGGGCAGCGGTGTTCTCGCTGCATCTGAGCTCTCCCCGCAGGAGGTCCTTCCGAATTTGTAAGGCAAATAAATATCTGAAAGAAAACATGGAGATATTTGAGTTTTTTTTTTAAATCTTCATCTATTTTTTCTTCCTTTTTTGTCTTCTGTAACAACATTGCACCAATGAAAAACTTGTCACAAGTAAGATAACGTGCTTGAGATATTTTCAAACTGTTGTTTCCAGAAGAGGCAAACCACAAACAATGACATTAAAAAGATGTTAGGGGCAATATCAAGTTCAACAGGAGATAACATAAATATATCAAGTTCAACAGGAGATATAAATATATCAAATCCACCAAGAGATAACACAAATAAAGTGGTTAGGACACAAGAGACTGTAATGTGATCAACTCTGAACAGCAACATTATCATCATCACGTACCCTGCCATCTGCTGTAGGTGTTTATGCATCTCCCCACATATCTCAGTCCTTGGTGTTTCAGATCCATTCTACTGATGATATTTCTCCATAATGTCTCTAGAAGAATTGCTATCTGTTTGCCTCTATACCTGTTCCCACTGATTGTTCAAATATCATATTTTCCAATGCCTCTCTTCTCATTACATAATCAAAGAATGTGGTTGGTCTCTTCATTATAGTTGTATTAATGCTATACTTTCCACAGCCTCTTCTAGAGGATCATTGTTAGTTACCCTGGCATTCAACATATTCACACCATTTGTCTCAGAAACCACATCTCCGTTGTTTCCAAGTTCTTCCTAATTTGCTCATTTGTTTCATGATTAACTGATATAAAGCATAACTGGTTCATATAACATTTCAGTACTCAATTTCTTACATTCAACGACAGTGACTTGTTACATAACATACTTTTCCTACTCAGAAATGCAACTTTTGCTTGTCTTATTCTGCTCTTAATCTCGTTGATTTCTCGTCCATGACTAGGGACGTAAATTACAAGGATCTCAGATGTCAGGGTGGGTTTGCCTGATGGTGAGGAACACTTGTAATAAAGAAAGCTAATCCGCACACAAAAATGCACTAGATGTAGTAGCACATATATAGACTACACCTGAGCTCAAAGCGAGTGAACAAAAAAAAGACAAGAAGAAACATGTTATACGTGCCAGCTGATTAAAGCATATAACCAAACAAAAACACAGAGCAAGGAAGACCAGGAAAACAATGGCCTGACAACCTCAAGGGTACACAACCCAGACACGATGCAATCAAGGCAACACATCTGGCCCTGGGAGGCAAGCTTAGGGTCCCCAGTCCCAGACTTAACAGCGCGTGTGGACTGGGAAAACTGACATTATCCATCTTGGGTGAGGCAACAGACTTCTTTAATATCATACATGAGCTTTTTGGGGAGTTGGTGGGTGGGTGAGTATGTGGGGAATAAGAACTGATTAATATGTATACTTGACACACAAATAAATAACAAATATGAATGTGTAGATCCTGCAAAAGAGAGACAACATGTACGGACAAATGTAAATCTTACAATAAAGTCAAGCCTGGTGAACAGAAATCAGTGGGGGAAATGAACAGGAAAAATCAGTAATAACAATAACAATAATATGCATTGTTTACGTTTACAATATTCATTTGACAATGTCGTTTTTCTTTGTGAATGCAACATGCACAATTCATAAACAAAAGATGAGTGATTGGAAGGGCTGAATGTAAGAAGGGCTTGCATGCCCACTTTGTGAACCTTTAAAAATAAAGTTTGTTCGTTCATCTATCTTAATCCGGTAGTCAATGAAGAATCAACATCACTGCCCTCTGGGCAACCTAAAAGAAAAGCTGTCTCCACCTCGTCCATGTTGCCAGGTGAAGATGCTAACTGCTCCAGTAACAAGATGGTTAAAAAACTTTGGATTCATCCTCTCAAATCACCATTTGCGGAAAAAGAAAACCACACTTAAATTCACACTCATGCGTTCCTAAATAGGTTCCCAGGCCTATTACTGGGTCTTCCACCAGCTGTTGTTCACAGATAGTCTTCAGAATATGTCCCTTATCCACTGAGTTTACACCAGCTACAGATGCTGCAGCTGATGTTAACAGATGTGCTGGGGAAAAGTATGGGGGACAAACACAGATCTCTAGATAACTGCTGAAACACTCCAATGACACAGACCTGCATCATGATTAACTGGGTTGACTAACACCGTTATTACTGAAGCTGACCCAGGGAGTAGACAAAGTGGAAGGACAAAATTTTCTAAAGGGGACAATAAGAACCTGAAATGTTGGTCAGAAACAGTCACATGTAGAAACAGTCAAATTGAGTGCTAATGCCTGGTTGTACTGTGTTTGTTCCAGTCTCAGTAAGGATGACAGCCGACCAGTGATGTTATTTATTCAGATGAAGGGCAAGAATGGCTGCCATGGTTACTACATGACAAATAAATAATTCAACCCAACATTACTCTCCCTCTCTCTACCCCATATCCCTCTCTGTATGTGAGTGTGCATGCATGTGTGTGTGTTGGCCCCCCATGGTGTGTATTCTATTGTGATGAAGCCTGAGTGTTTGATCATCTCATTTATGAACTTGCCATTCTGTGTGATCATCTTATGAGCAACAAAGCATGAAATGTATGCAACTCATCACCATCTCTATGTCTGTGTTTTGTAGTCAGGTCACCCAGCAGAAAGTGCTGCAGCCAAAACCCACAAGGCTAACAAAGCAAAAGCAGGGATATGAGAGAATGAGAAAGAGATAGAGAGACAGAGAGAGACAGAGAGACAGAGAGAAAGAGATAGAGAGACAGAGAGAGAGAGAGAAAGAGAGAGAGAGAGAGGAGAGAGAGAGAGGGGGGGGGAGAGAAAGAGAGAGGGAGAAAGAGAGAGGGAGAGAGAGAAAGTGAGGGGGAGAGACAGAGAAAGACAGAGAAAGAGAGAGAGAGAAAGATAGAAAGAAAGAGAGAGAGAGAGAGAGAAAGGAGAGACAGAAAGAGAGAATGTGAGAAATAGAGAGAGAGAAAGGAGAGAGAGAAAGAGAGTGAGACAGACAGACAGACAGACAGATAGATAGACAGACAGACAGAGTGAAAGATAGTGAGAGAAACATACACAGAGGTATGTGTGAGTGTGAGCAGGCACCAGTCAACCTATTTTTAATTTTTTTTAAACACATCAAACAGGAGAAATTCACCTGGTCAGCTCATCCTCTAACAACCCAGGGTCGGGTGTGTAGAACTTGACACAGAAGCGAAGTGGTACATCAGGTGAGCCAATCTGTTTGAGCACAGTCTTGTCCTTGTCCAGCCAGCACTAAGATAACATGGAGCAGACCATCAGCAGTGTGCACACAGGATGTTCATGTACTCATTGCAAAATCACAAAAGACTAAACTGAATATTTTAACAGGCTGAACACAGAAAGTAAGTTTTGTTTCAGAACATGGCAAAAATGGTGAACAAGGTAGACGTTTTAGTGAAGTGTTTTCACTGCTTTGTCTTGTTGCAATTTTCCCTGGTCTCTGGGTAGTGAGATCGGACGCCCGTGTGTACTGTTGCGCATGTAAAAAACAAATCCCTTGGTAGTAGGAAATCGAAAGCACAGGCAAAATTTTGAGTTAAAAATCTACCCAAATTATTTCAGGATCCTCGCTGGTACTATGGAGTTCGTGCACTGAGCTGAGTTTCTCCAGACTCAGGTTTGAGTTAGTAGGAGTAGAACGGAGCACTTACAAGTTACACACGTGTGCCATGATGTTGATCTGTTGACTAAACTGTCTTGTTGCAGGAGAACATAGCAACGATGGTAACAGTGGGGACATTTCAGCTAGGTATTTGTTTTATTTCGTTGTATTATAATATGGCAATGATATAATATATAATAATCTTACAATATATCCAACATATATCTAACAAAGGGTAGAAATATCAATTGAATTGTTTGTTTTTGATGTTGCTTTGTTGTTTTAGAATATGGCAATGATGGTGGATTCAGAGAAAAGTATGCAGGAGCAGGACAAGTTAAGGAAGAGAAGTATAAACAGGTGGAAAAGTATAAACAGGAGGAAAAGTATAAACAGCAAGAGAAGTATAAACAGGAGGAAGAGAAGTATAAACAGCAAGAGAAGTATAAACAGGAGGGAGAGAAGTATAAACAGGAGGGAGAGAAGTATAAACAGGAGGGAGAGAAGTATAAACAGGAGGAAGCGAAGTATAAACAGGAGGAAGCGAAGTATAAACAGGAGGAAGCGAAGTATAAACAGGAGGAAGAGAAGTATAAACAGGAGGAAGAGAAGTATAAACAGGAGGAAGAGAAGTATAAACAGGAGGAAGAGAAGTATAAACAGGAGGAAGAGAAGTATAAACAGGAGGAAGAGAAGTATAAACAGTAGGAAGAGAAGTAAGTATAAAGAGGAGGAAGAGAAGTATAAAGAGGAGGAAGAGAAGTATAAACAGGAGGAAGAGAAGTATAAACAGGAGGAAGAGAAGTATAAACAGGAGGAAGAGAAGTATAAACAGGAGGAAGAGAAGTATAAACAGGAGGAAGAGAAGTATAAACAGGAGGAAGAGAAGTATAAACAGGAGGAAGAGAAGTATAAACAGGAGGAAGAGAAGTATAAACAGGAGGAAGAGAAGTATAAACAGGAGGAAGAGAAGTATAAACAGGAGGAAGAGAAGTATAAACAGGAGGAAGCGAAGTATAAACAGGAGGAAGAGAAGTATAAACAGGAGGAAGAGAAGTATAAACAGGAGGAAGAGAAGTATAAACAGGAGGAAGAGAAGTATAAACAGGAGGAAGAGAAGTATAAACAGGAGGAAGAGAAGTATAAACAGGAGGAAGAGAAGTATAAACAGGAGGAAGAGAAGTATAAACAGGAGGAAGAGAAGTATAAACAGGAGGAAGAGAAGTAAGTATAAAGAGGAGGAAGAGAAGTATAAACAGGAGGAAGAGAAGTATAAACAGGAGGAAGAGAAGTATAAACAGGAGGAAGAGAAGTATAAACAGGAGGAAGAGAAGTATAAACAGGAGGAAGAGAAGTATAAACAGGAGGAAGAGAAGTATAAACAGGAGGAAGAGAAGTATAAACAGGAGGAAGAGAAGTATAAACAGGAGGAAGAGAAGTATAAACAGGAGGAGGAGAAGTATAAACAGGAGGAAGAGAAGTATAAACAGGAGGAAGAGAAGTATAAACAGGAGGAGGAGAAGTATAAACAGGAGGAAGAGAAGTATAAACAGGAGGAAGAGAAGTATAAACAGGAGGAAGAGAAGTATAAACAGGAGGAAGAGAAGTATAAACAGGAGGAAGAGAAGTATAAACAAAAGGAAGAGAAGTATAAACAGGAGGAAGAGAAGTATAAACAGGAGGAAGAGAAGTATAAACAGGAGGAAGAGAAGTATAAACAGGAGGAAGAGAAGTATAAACAGGAGGAAGAGAAGTATAAACAGGAGGAAGAGAAGTATAAACAGGAGGAAGAGAAGTATAAACAGGAGGAAGAGAAGTATAAACAGGAGGAAGAGAAGTATAAACAGGAGGAAGAGAAGTATAAACAGGAGGAAGAGAAGTATAAACAGGAGGAAGAGAAGTATAAACAGACGGAAGAGAAGTATAAACAGGTGGAAGAGAAGTATAAACAGGAGGAAGAGAAGTATAAACAGGAGGAAGAGAAGTATAAACAGGAGGAAGAGAAGTATAAACAGGAGGAAGAGAAGTATAAACAGGAGGAAGAGAAGTATAAACAGGAGGAAGAGAAGTATAAACAGCAAGAGAAGTATAAACAGGAGGAAGAGAAGTATAAACAGAAGGAAGAGAAGTATAAACAGGAGGAAGCGAAGTATAAACAGGAGGAAGCGAAGTATAAACAGGAGGAAGCGAAGTATAAACAGGAGGAAGCGAAGTATAAACAGGAGGAAGAGAAGTATAAACAATAGGAAGAGAAGTATAAACAGGAGGAAGAGAAGTATAAACAGGAGGAAGAGAAGTATAAACAGGAGGAAGAGAAGTATAAACAGGAGGAAGAGAAGTATAAACAGGAGGAAGAGAAGTATAAACAGGAGGAAGAGAAGTATAAAGAGGAGGAAGAGAAGTAAGTATAAAGAGGAGGAAGAGAAGTATAAACAGGAGGAAGAGAAGTATAAACAGGAGGAAGAGAAGTATAAACAGGAGGAAGAGAAGTATAAACAGGAGGAAGAGAAGTATAAACAGGAGGAAGAGAAGTATAAACAGGAGGAAGAGAAGTATAAACAGGAGGAAGAGAAGTATAAACAGGAGGAAGAGAAGTATAAACAGGAGGAAGAGAAGTATAAACAGGAGGAAGAGAAGTATAAACAGGAGGAGGAGAAGTATAAACAGGAGGAAGAGAAGTATAAACAGGAGGAGGAGAAGTATAAACAGGAGGAGGAGAAGTATAAACAGGAGGAGGAGAAGTATAAACAGGAGGAAGAGAAGTATAAACAGGAGGAAGAGAAGTATAAACAGGAGGAGGAGAAGTATAAACAGGAGGAAGAGAAGTATAAACAGGAGGAAGAGAAGTATAAACAGGAGGAAGAGAAGTATAAACAGGAGGAAGAGAAGTATAAACAGGAGGAAGAGAAGTATAAACAGGAGGAAGAGAAGTATAAACAGGAGGAAGAGAAGTATAAACAGGAGGAAGAGAAGTATAAACAGGAGGAAGAGAAGTATAAACAGGAGGAAGAGAAGTATAAACAGGAGGAAGAGAAGTATAAACAGGAGGAAGAGAAGTATAAACAGGAGGAAGAGAAGTATAAACAGGAGGAAGAGAAGTATAAACAGGAGGAAGAGAAGTATAAACAGGAGGAAGAGAAGTATAAACAGGAGGAAGAGAAGTATAAACAGGAGGAAGAGAAGTATAAACAGGAGGAAGAGAAGTATAAACAGAAGGAAGAGAAGTATAAACAGGTGGAAGAGAAGTATAAACAGGAGGAAGAGAAGTATAAACAGGAGGAAGAGAAGTATAAACAGGAGGAAGAGAAGTATAAACAGGAGGAAGAGAAGTATAAACAGGAGGAAGAGAAGTATAAACAGGAGGAAGAGAAGTATAAACAGGAGGAAGAGAAGTAAGTATAAAGAGGAGGAAGAGAAGTATAAACAGGAGGAAGAGAAGTATAAACAGGAGGAAGAGAAGTATAAACAGGAGGAAGAGAAGTATAAACAGGAGGAAGAGAAGTATAAACAGGAGGAAGAGAAGTATAAACAGGAGGAAGAGAAGTATAAACAGGAGGAAGAGAAGTATAAACAGGAGGAAGAGAAGTATAAACAGGAGGAAGAGAAGTATAAACAGGAGGAAGAGAAGTATAAACAGGAGGAAGAGAAGTATAAACAGGAGGAAGAGAAGTATAAACAGGAGGAAGAGAAGTATAAACAGGAGGAAGAGAAGTATAAACAGGAGGAAGAGAAGTATAAACAGGAGGAAGAGAAGTATAAACAGGAGGAAGAGAAGTATAAACAGGAGGAAGAGAAGTATAAACAGGAGGAAGAGAAGTATAAACAGGAGGAAGAGAAGTATAAACAGGAGGAAGAGAAGTATAAACAGGAGGAAGAGAAGTATAAACAGGAGGAAGAGAAGTATAAACAGCAAGAGAAGTATAAACAGGAGGAAGAGAAGTATAAACAGAAGGAAGAGAAGTATAAACAGGAGGAAGAGAAGTATAAACAGGAGGAAGCGAAGTATAAACAGGAGGAAGCGAAGTATAAACAGGAGGAAGCGAAGTATAAACAGGAGGAAGAGAAGTATAAACAGGAGGAAGAGAAGTATAAACAGGAGGAAGAGAAGTATAAACAGGAGGAAGAGAAGTATAAACAGGAGGAAGAGAAGTATAAACAGGAGGAAGAGAAGTATAAACAGTAGGAAGAGAAGTAAGTATAAAGAGGAGGAAGAGAAGTATAAAGAGGAGGAAGAGAAGTATAAACAGGAGGAAGAGAAGTATAAACAGGAGGAAGAGAAGTATAAACAGGAGGAAGAGAAGTATAAACAGGAGGAAGAGAAGTATAAACAGGAGGAAGAGAAGTATAAACAGGAGGAAGAGAAGTATAAACAGGAGGAAGAGAAGTATAAACAGGAGGAAGAGAAGTATAAACAGGAGGAAGAGAAGTATAAACAGGAGGAAGAGAAGTATAAACAGGAGGAAGAGAAGTATAAACAGGAGGAAGAGAAGTATAAACAGGAGGAAGAGAAGTATAAACAGGAGGAAGAGAAGTATAAACAGGAGGAAGAGAAGTATAAACAGGAGAAAGAGAAGTATAAACAGACGGAAGAGAAGTATAAACAGACGGAAGAGAAGTATAAACAGACGGAAGAGAAGTATAAACAGACAGAAGAGAAGTATAAACAGGAGGAAGAGAAGTATAAACAGGAGGAAGAGAAGTATAAACAGGAGGAGGAGAAGTATAAACAGGAGGAAGAGAAGTATAAACAGGAGGAAGAGAAGTATAAACAGGAGGAAGAGAAGTATAAACAGGAGGAAGAGAAGTATAAACAGGAGGAAGAGAAGTATAAACAGGAGGAAGAGAAGTATAAACAGGAGGAAGAGAAGTATAAACAGGAGGAAGAGAAGTATAAACAGGAGGAAGAGAAGTATAAACAGGAGGAAGAGAAGTATAAACAGGAGGAAGAGAAGTAAGTATAAAGAGGAGGAAGAGAAGTATAAACAGGAGGAAGAGAAGTATAAACAGGAGGAAGAGAAGTATAAACAGGAGGAAGAGAAGTATAAACAGGAGGAAGAGAAGTAAGTATAAAGAGGAGGAAGAGAAGTATAAACAGGAGGAAGAGAAGTATAAACAGGAGGAAGAGAAGTATAAACAGGAGGAAGAGAAGTATAAACAGGAGGAAGAGAAGTATAAACAGGAGGAAGAGAAGTATAAACAGGAGGAAGAGAAGTATAAACAGGAGGAAGAGAAGTATAAACAGGAGGAAGAGAAGTATAAACAGGAGGAAGAGAAGTATAAACAGGAGGAAGAGAAGTATAAACAGGAGGAAGAGAAGTATAAACAGGAGGAAGAGAAGTATAAACAGGAGGAAGAGAAGTATAAACAGGAGGAAGAGAAGTATAAACAGGAGGAAGAGAAGTATAAACAGGAGGAAGAGAAGTATAAACAGGAGGAAGAGAAGTATAAAGAGGAGGAAGAGAAGTAAGTATAAAGAGGAGGAAGAGAAGTATAAACAGGAGGAAGAGAAGTATAAACAGGAGGAAGAGAAGTATAAACAGGAGGAAGAGAAGTATAAACAGGAGGAAGAGAAGTATAAACAGGAGGAAGAGAAGTATAAACAGGAGGAAGAGAAGTATAAACAGGAGGAAGAGAAGTATAAACAGGAGGAAGAGAAGTATAAACAGGAGGAAGAGAAGTATAAACAGGAGGAAGAGAAGTATAAACAGGAGGAAGAGAAGTATAAACAGGAGGAAGAGAAGTATAAACAGGAGGAAGAGAAGTATAAACAGGAGGAAGAGAAGTATAAACAGGAGGAAGAGAAGTATAAACAGGAGGAAGAGAAGTATAAACAGGAGGAAGAGAAGTATAAACAGGAGGAAGAGAAGTATAAACAGGAGGAAGAGAAGTATAAACAGGAGGAAGAGAAGTATAAACAGGAGGAAGAGAAGTATAAACAGGAGGAAGAGAAGTATAAACAGGAGGAAGAGAAGTATAAACAGACGGAAGAGAAGTATAAACAGGAGGAAGAGAAGTATAAACAGGAGGAAGAGAATTATAAACAGGAGGAAGAGAAGTATAAACAGGAGGAAGAGAAGTATAAACAGGAGGAAGAGAAGTAAGTATAAAGAGGAGGAAGAGAAGTATAAACAGGAGGAAGAGAAGTATAAACAGGAGGAAGAGAAGTATAAACAGGAGGAAGAGAAGTATAAACAGGAGGAAGAGAAGTATAAACAGGAGGAAGAGAAGTATAAACAGGAGGAAGAGAAGTATAAACAGGAGGAAGAGAAGTATAAACAGGAGGAAGAGAAGTATAAACAGGAGGAAGAGAAGTATAAACAGGAGGAAGAGAAGTATAAACAGGAGGAAGAGAAGTATAAACAGGAGGAAGAGAAGTATAAACAGGAGGAAGAGAAGTATAAACAGGAGGAAGAGAAGTATAAACAGGAGGAAGAGAAGTATAAACAGGAGGAAGAGAAGTATAAACAGGAGGAAGAGAAGTATAAACAGGAGGAAGAGAAGTAAGTATAAACAGGAGGAAGAGAAGTATAAACAGTAGGAAGAGAAGTAAGTATAAAGAGGAGGAAGAGAAGTATAAAGAGGAGGAAGAGAAGTATAAACAGGAGGAAGAGAAGTATAAACAGGAGGAAGAGAAGTATAAACAGGAGGAAGAGAAGTATAAACAGGAGGAAGAGAAGTATAAACAGGAGGAAGAGAAGTATAAACAGGAGGAAGAGAAGTATAAACAGGAGGAAGAGAAGTATAAACAGGAGGAAGAGAAGTATAAACAGGAGGAAGAGAAGTATAAACAGGAGGAAGAGAAGTATAAACAGGAGGAAGAGAAGTATAAACAGGAGGAAGAGAAGTATAAACAGGAGGAAGAGAAGTATAAACAGGAGGAAGAGAAGTATAAACAGGAGGAAGAGAAATATAAACAGGAAGAAGAGAAGTATAAACAGGAGGCGAAGAACATAAACTATGTTGGACTGTATGTCATTCTAAGCCAACACTTACATCATCTCCATTGTGATTGGTGTACTCTAAATCAAAGTAGTCTGCCTCTAACAGCTGGAGATGATTGACAACTGCCTCCCACAGCAGCAGCCCAACGCCTTTCACCTGCAAATAGAAACCACAACGTCCAGGTAAAGAACACATAAAGCAGATATTGTAATGCTGTTGAATGTCAATAGCAAGACTAGGTATGAATTGGGAAAGACAGCACAGCACAAGGTGATGAGGGAGATGAAATGATAGGTAATTAGTATTTTGGGGATTATGATTGGGGGGGGGGAGAAAAAATGAGAGAGAGAGGGAGCAGAAGAAGAAGAAGAAGAAGAAGAAGAAGAAGAAGAAGAAGAAGAAGAAGAAGAAGAAGAAGAAGAAGAAGAAGAAGAAGAAGAAGAAGAAGAAGAAGAAGAAGCTTCTAGGCACAGATGAGTGGAACCCAAAGGGTGGGTGAAACAGAAAAGAAGAAGATCTAAAGACACAGGGCAGGTGAAACAGAGAATAGAAGAAGACCTAAAGATACAGGGAAGGTGAAAGAGAGAATAGAGGAAGACCTAAAGATACATTGAAGGTGAAAGAGAGAATAGAGGAAGACCTAAAGATACATTGAAGGTGAAAGAGAGAATAGAGGAAGACCTAAAGATACATGGAAAGTGAAAAAGAGAATAGAGGAAGACCTAAAGATACAAGGTGGGTGAAAGAGAGAATAGAGGAAGATCTAAAGACACAGGGTGGGTGAAAGAGAGAATAGAGGAAGACCTAAAGACACATGGTGGGTGAAAGAGAGAATAGAGGAAGACCTAAAGATACATGGAAAGTGAAAAAGAGAATAGAGGAAGACCTAAAGATACAAGGTGGGTGAAAGAGAGAATAGAGGAAGACCTAAAGACACAGGGTGGGTGAAAGAGAGAATAGGGGAAGACCTAAAGACACATGGCGGGTGAAAGAGAGAATAGAGGAAGACCTAAAGACACAGGGTGGGTGAAAGAGAGAATAGAGGAAGACCTAAAGACACATGGTGGGTGAAAGAGAGAATAGAGGAAGACCTAAAGACACAGGACAGGTGAAACAGAGAATAGAGGATGACCTAAAGACACAGTGTGGGTGAAAGAGAGAATAGAGGAAGACCTCAAGACACATGGTGGGTGAAAGAGAGAATAGAGGAAGACCTAAAGACACAAGGTGGATGAAACAGAGAATAGAGGAAGACCTAAAGACACAGGACAGGTGAAACATAGAATAGAGGAAGACCTAAAGACACAGGACAGGTGAAACATAGAATAGAGGAAGACCTAAAGACACTTGGCGGGTGAAAGAGACAATAGAGGAAGACTTAAAGACGCAGGGTGGGTGAAAGAGAGAATAGAGGAAGACCTAAAGACACATGGTGGGTGAAACAGAGAATAGAGGAAGACCTAAAGACACATGGTGGGTGAAACAGAGAATAGAGGAAGACCTAAAGACACAGGGCAGGTGAAACAGAGAATAGAGGAAGACCTAAAGACACATGGCGGGCGAAAGAGAGAATAGGGGAAGACTTAAAGACACAGGGTGGGTGAAAGAGAGAATAGAGGAAGACCTAAAGACACATGGTGGGTGAAACAGAGAATAGAGGAAGACCTAAAGATACATTGAAGGTGAAACAGAGAATAGAGGAAGACCTAAAGACACAGGACAGGTGAAACATAGAATAGAGGAAGACCTAAAGACACAGAGCGGGTGAAACAGAGAATAGAGGAAGACCTAAAGACACTTGGCGGGTGAAAGAGAGAATAGAGGAAGACTTAAAGACACAGGGTGGGTGAAAGAGAGAATAGAGGAAGACCTAAAGACACAGGGCGGGTGAAACAGAGAATAGAGGAAGACCTAAAGACACAGGACAGGTGAAACATAGAATAGAGGAAGACCTAAAGACACAGGGCGGGTGAAACAGAGAATAGAGGAAGACTTAAAGACACAGGGTGGGTGAAAGATAGAATAGAGGAAGACCTAAAGACACAGGGTGGGTGAAAGAGAGAATAGAGGAAGACCAAAAGACACATCCAGAAGATAAGTAGAGACAAAAGATTAATAATATGAGGGGGTCATGGATGGAGGTGCATGAGTCAGCAAACAATATAACAGCCTGGAGTGAGTTGGTACGCCCCAACAGGAGATACAGGGCACAGACAGCCTGAGTGAGTTGGTACGCCCCAAAAGGAGATACAGGGCACAGCCTGAGTGAGTTGGTACGCCCCAAAAGGAGATACAGGGCACAGCCTGAGTGAGTTGGTACGCCCCAAAAGGAGATACGGGGCACAAGATGCACCATATGCTCACTATCAACATCATGAAATGCACCATATGCTCACTATCAACATCATGAAATGCATCATACTCTGACTGCCAACACCATGAATTGCACCATATTCTCACTGTCAACCCATGAATCGCACCCAGTCTTCTCACTGCCAACAGCATGAATCGCACCCAGTCTTCTCATCTCAGAGGTGGGGTAATGTCTCTAAGCCACTGCATCCCCATGTACATGAGATAAGGTCAACATTCACCACCTTATCCACCAGATCCTAAACATAACCAGTTCAAACCCCAGGAACAAATCACAAATCATCCCATCCTAAAATATATACCCGACTGCTCCCAGATGGGGGAGCAGCAACGATGGCCAGAAAGCGAGCACCCAGAAAGCGAGCACCCAGTGACGTAGCACAAGAAAAATCCTTGGCATGTCACACTTAATGGCAGTATTTTTTGGCAGATTACTTCTGGATGATTTTAAATCACAAGACATATTACACATCTTATCCGTGTTTTAAAAGACCAGCAAGGATATATTGTGTCGCATTAAAGCAGTGGCGTCACTCTCAGGGTTGTTCCTTTTTTTAACTTAGAGTGCTCCTTGCATGCCCACACACGCACGCAATTTATAACGGGGAAAATTCACTAAGCCAGAGAAATGTGCCTATTTTTTAACAAAAGAGTATTAACGCCCCCTGTCCTTGATGTTTTTTTACTCACACTATCCTATTGCATAATGTAATTCCTTCCGTCAAGACAGCTGTTATTTTAACTCATAGTGACAGGGGAAAACGCGGGGGAAAATGGTGCAGTCTTTTGCAGGACGTTGCAATCAACCCTAGTTTGGTTTTCTAGACAATTTTACGTTCCGTAGTTTGCAAGTGCTTTCTGACCGAGAAGTGAACATTTAAGTCCAACTCAATCCTAGTGTAGGGGTTGAATGCTGTATTCCGCCATCAGTGAATCGCAAGTTTAAGAGCAAGCGCTTTTATCTTGTCAACCACGTCACCCCCACACTGACACTGTCAAACTTCTGTAGGTGTTTGTTTACTGGGTTAGACAGTCAATTTCATCACCTTCTGTTCCGGGCAGTTCTTTTAACTCACACTTTCAACGTCAACGTTTAACACCTTCTGTTCCAGGCAGTTGTTCTTTTAACTCACACTTTCACGTCAATTATAACTCTATTAACTGATTCAGTATCGAGGGATAATATATCGCCAAATGCGACTTCCCATTTGGACAGAAGGACGATATATCGCCATACTAGGGTCATCATATTTGTTTAGTCTTTCTCTCTCTCTCTCTCTCTCTCTCTCTCTCTCTCTCTCTCTCTCTCTCTATCTCTCTCTCTCTCTCTCGCTCGCACGCACACACACACACTGGCGCTCAAGTGTGACGTATTGCAAGTACTCTAGACGAGGATATCATGGGGTGGGCTGATGTATAGCTTTCTCGTTGTCTTGCCTTCTCAGACGATTCGCTGAACATTCCGGAAATAATCGGGTCGTATCCCGGGTGTTATTGGTAGTGGGGGAGGAGAGAGAGAGAGAGAGAGAGAGAGAGAGAGAGAGAGAGAGAGAGAGAGAGAGAGAGAGAGAGAGAGAGAGAAAGAGAGAGAGAGAGAGAGAAGAGAGATAAACACCCATGCTGCCTCTACTGAGGGTTGAATCCGAACCACTGTCTTGGCAGGTAAGTACCCTAAACACTGTGCCACCATTCATTATGGCTTCATATACAAATGCTTTTCTCAGGTCCTGAGTACTGAAGATTCTCTCTCTCTCTCTCTCTCTCTCTCTCTCTCTCTCTCTCTCTCTCTCTCTCTCTCTCTCTCTCTCTCTCTCTGTGTGCGTGCGTGTGTGTTGGAGTGTGTGAGTGAGTGTGTTGTATTACCGCGTGTGTGTTTAACTGTCCGCTCAGAGAAGACAATATAAATATTAAAATATCATATTTATAATTCCAGCAAAAACCCCATTTTCCTGGCTGGTGAAATGTCTCATTCGGTAGACTCTAATCAGAAACCTAAAAGGTCAGTTACCTTGAAATTGACTATTCATTCATCTGATTTCTTGCCCTCTCTCGTCAGAGATGAATATCCCCCCCCCCCCCCCCCCAGTTCTACGCGTGCGATTTCTTCACGTCGCCTCACAAACGCTCGTCATCGGATACCAAGAGCGCTGGGGGAACCATGCTATCACAGCAACGAGTCAATGCATAAGTAATGAGTAATAATATACATACGGTTGTGAGTCATGGAGCGCTTCGCAATCACTAAATAGGAAAATGGGAACTTTTGAACGTAAATGTTATTGAAAAGTTCTCAGATTATCGTGAACCAAGGGAGAAAATGGAAAATGCTAATGCTGTATACGATCTTACCATCACAGAAAATATGGCTCATAGACAGCATTATATCTCGAAACCTGAAATACTTTGGCCATACTAATCGTCACAGTGGCTTGGTAATAGCGGGAACAGAAGGCACTCTTGTTGGGCCAAGAGGCGGGGATCGACAAGCAGGAAGGTGGACACAAGACGTGGCGGACACTATCATGCAATGTGGTGCGTGAGGCGGGAGAGCTGGAAAAGTTCAGATAGACTTAACGGAGGACCGAGATGAGAGCGATGTTGTGCACAAGATCTGTGACCTGTTGATGATAATGATGTTGTTGAGGATGAATAACAAGGCGGACCGGGGATACAGATAGAAAAGTAGCAGATATGTTAAGACATATAGAGCAGTCATTTACTATGGGCAATCATAACGTCATATGGAAGATGCATAAAACGGGATTAAGAGTTGAATAGCTCAAAGAAAAGCTGCATTTCGGAACACGAAACGTATCTTATGCAATACATCACTATCACTGAACGTTAGAAAGAGAGTTCTGAAATGTTACATGGAACTTGCTTTACTATATGACAGTGAGCCATGGAAAGTGCCTGAATAAATTAAGAAGAGTTTAGAAGCAACAGAGGTGTGGTTCCTGCGACTAATATTGCGAAAAACCGTTGACTGTCAGAGTAACTAACAACGATTTCATGGAGAATGCTAATGAAAGCAGAATATTGTATACAACTATACGAAAGAGACAAACATCATTCTTTGGTCATGTAATGAGAACAGAGGCGTTGGAAAATATCAAGACGACCGGGAAAATCAGTGACAGAAGAGGCCGAGGTAGGCGGCGAGAAATGATGCTGGATGGACTGAGACGGTGGGGTGGAGGAATAGCATCAGCAGAGTTGATCCAGGGCAGCAAGGACCAAGAACTGCAAGAAGCCTGAACGCCTACGCCGGCTGGCAAGGTGCACGACGACCGGGAAAAATCAGTGACAAAAGAGGCCGAGGTAGGCGGCGAGAAATGATGCTGGATGGACTGAGACGGTGGGGTGGAGGAATAGCATCAGCAGAGTTGATCCAGCGCAGCAAGGACCAAGAACTGCATGAAGCCTGAACGCCTACGCCGACTGGCAAGGTGCACGATGATGATGACAATCTTTACAACTTATCGTACCATAGTTGGTGTCTGTAAATGGATGTTTCCGATCCTGAGTACTGCAGGTCACTCGCGCGAGCATCCCCCATGCATTATGCAGGCTAGAATCTTTTATTTCACATCCGACAGAGAACATCCTTTCCTTACCGAGGATTACACCCCGTACCCTATGATGTGTGACATTGCGCCTGTCTGAGGTCACCTATTGACACTTGTATACGTAATCCAGTGTGTCTATCTATGGCAGTCGATGGGTCTGTTGTCTAGGGTAGTCTCGTATCGCTGCCTCTTTTTTTTTTCTCTTAATTTTCTTCCTGTCAACCACAATCAGAAAATGTATTCATACTATTGTTCAATGACCTCAAGCATTCACGAAAGACTGATTTTATTTTTTTGTTGGGTCTTCGCTACTCTTCTCTCAATCTATTCCCCCTTTCAAAGAGGTTGCGCATGTAGAACACATCCCATCCCCAACCAACTCTTCTCTCTCTCTATCTCCCCCCCCCCCTCAAAACCTGGGCGGCACTATATCTTCAGTGTCAAAGAACACCCTCTAATAAGCACTTCCGCCTTATTTCTTCTATCCAGTATTATATACCCTAATCAAAGACTAGTAGTGAACGCAGGGAGTTCAACTCTCGCGTATTTGTGTGGCTGGGGTGGCTGTCCCCTAAAAGAGTGCAACAAAGGGAAAGAGCTATGCCAGATGTGCTAGCTGCACTATAATCTACCTGTGCGCTCATCCTTGCTAGAAAATTGGGTTTACAGTCTTTCTCCCGTTTAATTACACGAATGACCAAATGCCATTTCTCATCACGGCCGTTACCAATGACCCAGCTGTAACCACAGCTTCGGCTATAAAAATTTACAGGCCATAACCACAGCGACTGCTGTAGCACATTTACCAACTATAACCACTGCAATATTACAGACAGATGAATAGTACAGTAGACCTGGAGAGAGCTGCAAGAGATGGCAAAAGATAGGACGCCTTGACACCGTTTGGTTGAAGGCCTTTGCCCCAATATGGGTAATGGGAACAAAGGGAAGAAGAAGAAGAAGAAGAAGAAGAAGAAGAAGAAGAAGAAGAAGAAGAAGAAGAAGAAGAAGAAGAAGAAGAAGAAGAAGAAGATAGCCAATGCAATGGATGTAATTACTGCATTATTTATAACATAACCATTTTACTGGCTATGACCAGTACTCAGGCTATAACAACACTATACTGGCTGTAAACAATTTACTAGTTATAACAATTATTTTACTGTTATAACAGCCATTTTACAGGCTGTAAAAATAGTATTGCCTATAACCGTTGTTTTAGTTATAACATCTGATCTGGTGACAACAATCATTCTACTGGCTATTAACATTTTTCTGACTATAAATATTTTACTGGCTATAACCATTGCTTTGGCTGTAACGAATATTCTGGCGATAATAACCATTTTATTGGCTATAACTATTGCTTTGGCTGTAATAAATGTTCTGGCGATAACAACCAGTTTACTGACTACAACCACATACAATACGGTAAATCACATCAACACTACAAAACAGAATACGAAACAAGAAAGGACACAGTTCAACACATGCGTGTGCCAGAAACATGAAGACGAAATGTCCAAAGAAAGGACCGAACAATGTTATTTTACTGTAACACAATTATGGTTCTTAACACAGCCTACGGGGGAGGGGGAGGGGTGGGGCAGTAATTGAACGTGAGGCAGTAATGAGACGCTAGTCACTAAGGGGCAGGACGAAGGCGGTGGAGATAGCGGGAAATTACACGAGTCAAGAAAGCCATCAGAAAGTCAGGCCGCTGTGTTGTGGCTGCCGGTGTCAGCGTGGCTTCGGCGAAACAACTCAAGAATCTAGATGACCGTTTCCTGGTCTTGGACTTGTTCTGTTCTCGCATTTTAATAGTTATTTCTGTCTAACCGAGCTGGTGTTTCTAATCCAACTGAATTGACACTTCTAATCAAACTGAATTGGTATTTCTATCCAAATGAATTGATGTGTCTTTCTATTAAACTTAATTGATATTTCTATTCAACCGGTTTGCTGTTTCTATTCTCTCCCCCCCCCCCCCACCTAACTCTTTCTTCCCCACTGAACTAATGTTTCTATCTAACCGGAATATATCTATCCAAATGGACCGATGTTTCTATCCAACGGGAATATATCTATCCAAATAGACTGATGTTTCTATCCAACTGGAATTACGTTTCTATGCAACGGAACTCACGTTTCTATTCAACTGGTTCAATGTTTCTTCACATCTTAACTCTTTCTTCTCGGCTGAACTGATATTTCTATCTACCTGAAATTATATTTCTATCCCACTTGAATGATGTTTCTATCTAACTGGTTTGCTTTTTATTCATAGCTGAGTCTCTACATAGCGTTTGCTGTTTTTTTTTTTTTTTTTTCGTATCTGAACCGGTTTTGTTTTTTTCGTATCTGAACCGGCCTCTATTCAACATGGCTGCTATTTCTTCGTCGGCACTATTTAATCAACTACACTACAGCTTCTTCACATCTGAATCGTTCTCTACACAACATATTTGATGTTTCTTCACTGTAACAGTATCAGTGAGGGTAGGCTGGCCTACTGTCACACTTTTAACCTTGGGATGAGTTCTGGCCACGACACGGGGTTAGTTGGTCCCCCTGTCCCCCCGCGCGCCCTGGACTCTGCTTTCTCTCACACACTCGACCTAGGGTATATCACCTCTAGGGGATCAGTCCAGCGGACACAATCTAACTCTGGTAACTTCATTATATAGAGCATTCAATGTATTATAACTCAATATGCTAGAGAGGACAGGGTTATATGAAGGAAGTGGGTGCAGAAGGTAGAGATATAGATATGTACAGATCAAGAAGGATCAACAGCTGAAGATCTCAGGTCTCATCATCGAGCAAGTTCCAGAGAATGTCTATAGTGTGGTCGTTGCGGTTCTCACCCGAGCTCATGGGGTCCTCCTTCCGTTAGTAACAGGGCAGGGTAACTGTCAATTAGACCAACGTTCCGGTCCTAGTGGTGGACCTGGTAGCCATGGTAGACCTGGTATACTGGAGTCGCTAGAGTTCTCACTGGAAAAATTGTTCGACCTTGGTGGTATAGACCCAGCGGGCCAACTGAAGATCACTAGAGAATAGCTTTCCCTTGGGAAGAGGGCTGCACGTAGCATACAACATAATGTCAATGTCGGCCTTATCATAGCCGGATAACACAGTCTCTGATCCATAATGGATGTTGGAACGATGAAGACTTATCCACAGGATTGCTAATAAATCACAATGTCAATGTCGGCCTCATCATGGCCTGATAACACAGTTTCTGATCCATAATGGATGGTGGAACAACAAAGGCTTTCCCACGGGTGTACTAGGGAGTCGTGGCTCCTGGGAGGTATCTTCAGACTAGTTATGTTGGCAGAAAGGGACCTTACTTTCAGAAGTACAGTGCGCAGCCCAACTCCGGGGATGCGAAATCATCACTGGATTCAATGGCTGGTCTGGTTCCACCTTCAGTTATCAGCCATGCTCTTCAGTCAACTTCGCCAATCGAAGATCGATCCTTAGTTCATAAAACCACTTATTGAACTTGCCCATAGACAGCTGTCGGGAGCCTATAAGCTCCATGTAGACAGACAAGCGCAGAACAAACAGTTGTTTCACTCACCAGCAGAAAAATACAACTCACTGTCGGTTCTTTCTTCTCATTCCAAATCTCGGGGGTGGGGGGGGGGGGGTGGAACGGAGAAGTACCACTTCTCGAGAACCTAACTTTTTGTTGCAGTTCCGGGTGCAAAAGCAACCCATAAAACAGAAATTATAGAACCTCGTGGAAGGTTACAGAAGGGGATTCTCCTTCAGGTTTCCCCCGGCTAAAAATTGCGCGATGATTCCCCGCACCAGAACAAGACGCGAGGACAGCCTATTGGTCGTTTCGTGACACACATAAGAATAATTCTCTACACAACCTATATGATGTTTCTTCACATCTGACCCGTTCTCTAAACAACCTACTGATGATGTTTCTTCACATAAGAAGCATTCTCTACAAAACCTATTTAATGTTTCTTCAATCCAAATCGTTTCCTGTCCAACTAGTTTGCCGCTTGGTTATATCCGAAAAGCTGTTTATTCACAGCTGAATCGGTGATTTCTTTTAAACAGATCTGCTGCCCGGGTTATCTTTCAAAATTAACAAATCTACACACACAAAATTATATTTCTAGGATGAGTAATCCTTGTATTTTACAGACAGACAGACAGACAGACAGACAGACAGACAGACAGACAGACAGACAGACAGACAGACAGACAGACAGAGGAGGAGGATGGGTACTGACCGGAATGAAAAGAACTGTGGACGTTTAAGTATATGGTGAATAAAAACTTAACGTTACCTTTTCACAAGTAGTCTGATAATGGAAGGCATGGCAGTCAGTAAAGCAATAACATGGCTCAAGACATCGACCTTCACTCGGGCATGCTTCCTTACTACTTAATGAGCATGCGCGGCAAGATAGAGATGAGTTGGGTCCGAAGACAGTGGTCTCTGGGGCAGCAACGGCTGGCAAAGATTGTTTTCATTTTCGTGCCAGGGCATGCGGGTGTACAGGAAAATAAGCAGGCTGGCAGGCTTGCAGGTAAGGCTACTGTGGAGGGCGGACGAGCCATGGACCAGGCTGATTTACCGAATGCTCTACGAGAAGTAAGACGTTTTCGAGAACAAAGTGATGACTGTGAATCTACAACCATGGTTAGACTTCGAGAAAAGCAAGTTAAAATAGGTGTGGTCAAACAAGAACACTATGCAGGAAGCCAAAGAAAATCAACACAGAACTGGTGTCGTTAGCCGCTACATGCTGCGATATTTACTGAGGAGGGGATCCAAGCACTTATGGATTGAATAGTTAGATGTGCAATGAGGATGATTTTTCGATTTAGTGTATTTTACTACAGTGACGCTTTCGACTGGTCTCAACATCCGAACGTATGAAAACTTCAGAGATACGGAATTTCAAGCACACTTAATCCACTTAATTGAAACATATGAACAAAAACCAGATATCAGAGTAGCTGGTGAAACATCTAACTGGTTTGAAGTGCAAAGGGCAGTAAGGCATGTCTGCAATCTCTACCCACAGCTGTTCAACACATACCTTATGAAAAACGTTATGGAAACATTTCTTTTCAAAATTAAGAGACCTGTGACAATTGTGACTCATTCTTTATTGGTGGAAATCCGAATTCAGAACTCAGATATGCGGTTACAGTCTGCCTTTCAAATAGTAGAACAATGAATCCTGTGTGTTAAAAGACGCAGTGAAGAACACATTCATTCGTAAAATTCACAACACAAATAGTAATAATAAAATAAACTTACTTTACATCGAAAACAAGGTATCCCCGGGAAGGTTAACCCGGTCAACAAATGTCCGCAGAAGTCGGATGTGTCGGCCTAACGGCGCAAGAACGCAGCTCTGCTGTAAACAGGCACAACGCAATCACATCCGGAAAAAAACTCCGGATGAACGAAGAAGAAGAAGAAGAAAACAAGGTATTATAGACCAACTTCAAGGGGAAATGATTACTGGGGATGAAGCAAGTCTAAAACATGCGACTTTACGCAAAATGAGAAATAAATGCATAAAAGCAAAGACCTTCACATTAGATGGTATATATGCCCGGTAAAAAAAATAAATTTAAAAATTACAACAGCAGTTATATATGTCACTGGTGACACAGCAAGCAGATCCTACGGCAGATGTCTCGGTTAAATAATGTGACGTCACATATACTAGATCGCCGTATCATGAAGTACGGTTATCAAATCGCTTCCTGCCGAGTATCCCCTTCTACAGAAAACTCTCGTCCCGATTTCTAGAAACTGAGTCTCCTCCAGCGTTAAAGATGATCGAACCCTGACCCCTGAGCCAGCAAGCTAGCGAACTGCCAACCGTGCTACTCTCGCCCGGGTAAATACAGTAGACTTCTTTATTTATATCGTCTCGTTCGTTATTTTCTGTTCAGTCTTAATCACACCCGCCTCACCCTCTCTTAACTCAGACAGAGAAACCGCTGGAGTGCCAGACGACTAGACCAGAACAAAGCACAGCCATGTCCCTCCAAATCTAGCTTGGTCCAGCCAGATCAATTCTGATGGCCAAACACGAGACGGGATAAAGCGTTTGCCTAGACAGAACGCAATCAGGGGGTCCTTCTCAGTGTCGCTTTGTCCAAGAGCTTCTCCGGCTTTGGACTTTAAATTAACGATGTAAATAGATGGGTGTATGAGGCAGAACGGGTCAGTCTGGAGCGGAGGCTCGATTTAAAAAAACAAAAACAAAAAAAAAAACAGAAGAAATTGAACAGAAAACAGAACGCCGAAGTCTTCTACTTCCAAAATGTTAATTAGTCTACGTGTTGAGGCATTGGAGATTGCATGATTGTACTAATGTATATTGTCAAGTGATACTGCTTAACGTTCACAAATAATAATAAAATAAATTTACCTTACACTGAAAACACGGTATTATTGACAATCTTCATGGGGAAATAATTACTGGGGATGGAGCAAGCCTAAAACATGCGACTTTACACAAAAAGAGAAATAAATTCTTAAAAGTATAGCCTTCACACTAGATGCTATTTATGCCTATTAAGCCCGTAATCTCTAGCCATGGTAGCGTTGTGGCTAGACACAACGCCGGCCTTCTTGGTATTCAGGGGTTCCATCCTCACAGGGATAGATTCGATTTTTAAAATAAATTACCTAGGCTTCCAGGTGGACCTAGCCTAAAATGGATACCAGGAAATGACTTGGGAAGTAAAGGCGACCCGCGTGATCACCCACGAGTGCCTTAAAACAGGGGTTTAAAGGCAAGAGGGTCGGTCAAGTGGTGAGGTCGTCTGCTTGGCGGTCAGAAGGTTGTGAGTTAGATTCCGGGTCAGGTCGGTCGATTTACGAGTGTAATTTTCTCGGAGATTTCTGTGGGGTCGTCACTGGAGCTGCGGAGTTCGTGCTTTGTGCGACGCTTTCGGCAGACTGCTCTACGGGAAGAGACCAAGCCATATGGGATAAAACCCGGTGCAATGAAGTCTTTTAAACCATTTTATTTTACAAACATATAAAATTGTTTCTGTCAACAGCTCCTCCAGCATTAACATGAAAGGTAGAGCTAAGTTTTGATTCACCACAGATACTTAAACATCAACAGCTCTTTTCCTTCCAGTCCACACTTCTTCTCCCCTCCTACCTCTGTTTGTCTGTCTGTCTGTCTCTCTATCTCTCCCTCTGTCATATACACATTTCTCACACTTTTGTCTCAAACGAGCTCTCTCTCTCTCTCTCTCTCTCTCTCTCTCTCAATACACACGCACGCACGCATGCACGCACGCACGCACGCACACACATACACACACCAACTCTAAACCAGTGTAACCAAAAAAAAAAAAACGTAAATTTCAAAAGTACAACAAATTTTATTTCCTACCGGCAAAATTCCCCCAGGAATACCTCCTGACAAAACCCCACACCCTCCTCCTCTAGTTGGGCCGCCCAGTAACCCCCAGGCCGCCTCCATGTGGCTCTCACTCGTTGTTTCAGTATTCAGTAACTACGGCCGATAGGAAGCCGAGTCGTGTTCTTGAGGCGGAGAAGTCCGAGTGCCGGTGGACACTGTGGGGCGGTCGGCTATTGATTTCTGTAGTTGACAGGTATCAAACACGGTCTCTTCAGTGGCTTACAGCGTTACTAATGTGAACAAATACACGTTCTCTGTGTGCTTAGTCAGCGATGCCAATTACAGCTTTAGGTATTCATCAATATTGACTCTCTTTCTTATTCTTTCCCAATTCTTAGCTAGCTCGTTCGTTCTTATGTATTTGTGTAAATGTATGCCTGGCATGTGTGATTTTTTTAAAATGTATTTATGTATGCTGGCGAGTGTGTATTTGATTGCGGATCTCCCTTTCTCTTCTCTCTCCCCCCCCCCCCTCTCCACTCCCGTAGGTCATATAGAAGTAAACATTTTTTTTAAAAACCTCCAGCATGAGGATGGAGGTGGAAACAGTCACAGCGGCTTTCCGTTGGTTAGAGGAGACCACTGCAACACACATTGTCTTCATCACGGAATCAAGGAGTATGCTTAGTAAAGTGGAGAAAGGAATGTTTCGTGTGGAATGGCTCATCTCGCTTCGGAGGTCACAGATTGTGAGTATTGTATGGATGTTTTTGCCCTGGCCTTGCGGGAGTGCGGGGGTATGAACAGGCTGATAGGGTGGCAGGGAATGCACCTCTTGGTGGTAGATTACTTATGGATAAAGGGAACTTTCAATCAGACAGCGGTGGGAACGACTGATAGTGTGACTCTTCGCTGGCTGTTGAACCAGGGGACGGAAATGCGTACGGGAATGTCCTGAGTGCAGTGATGTCAGTTCTTCGCTCAACTCAACTCAATATAAAAGATACGAAGTATAAGGCTGCTTTAACTTCTTTACAAAACACAATTTACGGACACCAGAGTATGAGATGCTTCCAGCCGGCACAGTGTAAACAGAAGGACTTCCTGCTAAGTGTCAGCCTTCCGTGAATACGACGGTCTACACATTCGCGCAAGGTCAGCGAGGATGTACGTCATATGTCAGCCAAAGCAGCATTCACTGTTCCGCACACCAATGACAAGTATTGTTTTGTTCGACAGGAGGAAAACGCCCAGGGGTCATGATCCAGGCGGGCCTGCTCCGTGAGAGTGTTTAGGAACCAAAACATTCAGCGAGGGATGATACTTGTGGTGGTGGGACCGGAAGCTTCCTGTTTTGCTTCCTCTGCGGCGGAGATGTTACAACTATTCATGTTTGTTTTTAATTGTTTACAATTTCAATGTGTTCCTGGGGTTTAACTAATTGTATGCATAGGAAACACTAAATATAGGTAAACTATTGGTGCCAGGCAAATGGTCGGCAAGTTAAATCAAACTAGAGATACCATCATCATCTTCTTCCACTTTTGCGGTCAAACGTGTGCGGAGCATAGTTGACGTTCCAGCGCTCGATGAGCTAGAGATCATCATCATGTGCCATGCCGGTAAGCCTGGACGGTCATGATTCGCCATTTCACTGGACCACCAGGGTCGTGGATCAGCTCGGTGTTCTTGTCTCGACCATACCACGTGGTCATGCCATCCAGGTATTTACTTTTCTGCCTTCCCCTTGTTATCTTTCCCCTGATCTTGCCAGTTATCACCAAGTTCTCTAATGTATGTCTTCTGATAACATGTCCCAAAAAATTTTGATTGTCTCTAATCAGTTTACGATCTTCATTTGTTTCTTGTAGGACTTGGTCATTGGTTTTTCTGCCTGCCCATAGTGTTCCTTGCATTCTCCTCAGAAACCGCATTTCCATAGCCATCAGATGTTTTTCAGCTTGACTGCTCATTGTCTATGCTTCACATTCATACAAAAGTATAGGATCTATGTAGCATCTCAACACTTTTTCTCGTTGCAAATGACATCTTTTTATTGGTCAGTATGTTTTTCATCTTGCTAGAGATACTAACCACCAAATAAACGACACACTGGCATGTTCCTAAAGCGTTCAACACTAAATAAAGAACAAGCTGGCAAATTTAAATGACAACTACCGAAACAAGCCAGACCTCGACATAATCAGCCAGACCAATGCCGACTAGTGGCATCGGTCGGATAATTTAACATACAAGTTAGCAAGATAAAATTGCTTGCGAATTTTCTAGAAGACAGATTTTTCAGTCTTACGTAGCCGACAGGTTTCACGCACTCGCTCTTAAACTTCCTGTGCGCTGGCGGTGGGGTAGTGGGTTCAATTGAACGGCGCAAAACCGTCTGGTTGACATTCCTATCACTGAAATCTAACACATGTTTTTTTAATTTCGTTAGCAAAACAATACACCTGCTGCATCAACCCCGCGAGATGATGCGATGTCTCGGGGTCTTTCCCAAACGTTGACAACCACCAGGACAGACAGGAAAACCCAAGGGAGACTTGGTTACCCGGGCGCTACATTGAAGTGTCATCAAAACAATCTTTATCTGCGCCACGTCAACTCCAGTAATGCGCATGTCAGATACTGACGGCGGGTTTGCCAGCTTATTCGACGTTAATAAAAAGCTCCTGTTGAAGTGATCAGAGAGAAGGAAGATAAAGAGATAGCTAACTGGGTGGACTGGCCGCATGGCATGATAGTGATAATAATATACACCCCATGCAGGGATTATAGGGGTGGGAGTGGGTGAATCGTGTGAGATGGCAGGGGCGGCCACTGTTTTCGGCAAAGTACATGATGATGGTGATGAATTTTACTCCTCCGAAGTCGGAGAGTGTCTGCCTGTATGGCGAGGAACCACCAGCCTGCACACAAATAAGCCAGACATGGGACAACGGATACTCACGCAAACCTCAGGTCCTGTATGACATCACACTGATGTTGGATAACAGGATGCCTTCATCCGACATACAGGACTTTGCGTTGGAGCTCAAGCCAATGAACACAAGCAAGCAAGCATGAATTTTACGACGAGAGCATTTAAATGACTTGATTTGATATCGTGCACTCGATTATATAAGGTGTTTTCCGTAATTGTGTTCTGTAAAGCTGCATTACTTTGTGTTATTTCATATCGTGCACTCGATTATAAACAATGATCGTGGGTTCGATTCCCAGTAGAGACAGTAACAAATGAAGCGGGTTAAAACTGTGGAGATGTAAACATTATAAACACTCGGAGTTTAGAGCAGGTTTGCAAAATACAACAACAGAAAACAGAGGACATTGTAGCGACAAGCCTTCATCAGAAAAGAACAGGAACGCACTACCCACGGAGATGACACTATCGTGACGACATTCAGACATAAAAAGCAGAATGGAGAAAAAAAATAATGTGAGGTACTTATCTCAGGGACCTGTGAAACTAACATGAAACTTGATGTTGATACTCTTATACTGATCACCGTGGAAGTCTGTGGTATAATAGTTTACTCGGTGTGGTATTTGTGATCAGGTCTCTCTACAGCAGTGTTTCCCAACGTGGGGTGCAGTGTTTGAAAATATTGCCAGTCTAAATTTTGTATTTACCTATTATGTTGCACGAACTTTACAGAGGGTGAATACAAAACTTGGACCGAGTCTCCCTGGCCTAGGATTTAAACGACTTTCTCCGTAATCCCCTTTATCCACGTAGGGTAACGCAGCGCGCGAGAATTGGAAGCGGGTCTCGCCGCGTTGGTAACTTACGGGATACGTGAGCCGGCCGCTCAGAAATCAATGGCAAACTACTGAGCGTAATCTTTCCACGACATCAACAAAAGCGGTAAAATGCTGGTGGTGAAAGCGATGTCCTGTAAAGAATATGCGAAAAAAAAAAATTATATTATATATTATGTTATGTTGTGTTATATTATGGCATAGCATGATATGATACGGTATGACATATGACATTCTTGCTTGCTTGCTTGTATTCGCTGGCTGTGAACTCCAGCGCGAGGTCCTGTATGCCGGATGAAGACATCCTGCTGTCCAACATCAGTGTGATGTCATACAGGACCTGAGGTTTGCGTGAGTATCCGTTGTCCCATGTCTGGCTTATTTGTGTGCAGACTGGTGGTTCCTCGCCGTGCAGGCAGATACTCTCCGACTTCGGAGGAATCCACGATCCTAATGACTTTAGCCAGGACGCTCGACGAGGACGCGTCAATAGGTCTTGGCCAGTATAGAACCCAGCCCTGGTGCCTTGGCAACGCCTCTGCGTCCCATATATATGACATGATATGATATATGATATTATATTATATGCATACAAGAAAGGGATAAACACATAGTTTGCTTCTCAACCTTCTCAAGTCAAACTCTCCTATCTGTTACTGTGTCTAGCATTTTCCGTTAACATCTTTCCAGCATTATTTCTCTCCTTTTTATTTAAACGTCTCCCCTGAGCTCCTGAATGTATACGTATATGCGAACACGGGTGTATTTATTCGGTTACGGGGTTAAGGGTGGGGATGGGAGGTGCAGGCGTAGCTTTATACGTCTCCTATCCTGTGAATTTCAGACTAAGGACTGCCCCATACGACTCCCTCCGCTTGTTTCTGGTTCACACCGGCAAGATGTACTATTCACACAAATATCGTCCAAGTCAGTATGTACACGGTTCATGACCATTTAGCATGTCTCAATGCGGATTGGTCATACGGTGCTAGACCCATATTTCTATAGACCAATCGGCAATCGAGGGGGTGATAATGGTCGATATCACGCCGGCCTCCTTTATTCCCCAAAACATGTCCTCATTCTCATTGTAAGGCTGGATCGACCTGCCAGGAAACCCAAGTCAAATATGAGAATCCACCTTGATACGAATTCAAGCATATAACCACCCAAGCGGCCCGGGAGGCAAGCGTGCTACCCAACTACGCCACCGCGACTAAAGACAGACGCCTTAAGTCAACCGTACGCTTCTGCTGGGAGGACAAGAATTCCCACTGCAACTTCACCCAGGAACTGAAGTAATAACCCGTATCTACCACTAGTCGGTAACCATAGAGACCGTTAGGGAAGGGCTTCTACAGAGCTGCGCTAATAGGAAGCGTCTGACGAGATTATGACCAAATGAGTACGTGAGAGTGTGTGTGAGAAAGACGGTTCTGTTTGTTTGCCTCTCTAGCTGAGTGATCTCCCAATCTATTTTGTGGCCAGCGCTCAGGGAAGGATAATTCACACTGGTGGGGTACTAAGGGGTGATAGAAACATATGTGGGTATATCCGAGGGTGTTCAGCGACAGACAAGGGTGTGTACTGTCTACTTATTTATTTTCATTATACAGTGAGCACATAAAGGATCTAAAGAAAACATGGCAGGGATGACGGTTGATGGTCGTAATATAAATAAACTGAGTTGTCTTGATAGCAATAAGTCTAAAAAAAAAAACAAGTTAGTTTCATTTCCTTTGCAGGACATCGCAGTCAACTCAAGAAATTTTGTTTTACTGTTTGCGATTTCTTTGCAAGTTTACGTTCAGTAGTTTGCCATTACTGTCTTAACAACAGACACTAATATCATTGCATGAAAATCAACGCAAGCCGTCTGCATCCACATCGCTTGGAAGTTGTCTTTCGAACAAGGAAGGCGGGATTACGAGTAGTATGTGTAACTCTTTCGCCACAACGCCGCCAGAAAGGGCTCCAGAGAAGGCTAGATAGCGGCTGCTGAAAGTGGGGAAATATAGGCCTCATCTTGAACAACAAGAAAGGGCTCCATAAAAGGCTAGAGAGCGGCTGCTGTAAGTGGGGAAATATAGGCCTCATCTTGAACAACAAGAAAGGGCTCCAGAGAAGGCTAGATAGCGGCTGCTGAAAGTGGGGAAATATAGGCCTCATCTTGAACAACAAGAAAGGGCTCCAGAGAAAGCTAGATAGCGGCTGTAGAAAGTTGGGAAACATAGGCCTCATCTTGAACACCAAGAAGACAGAAGTCATTGTAATATCATAGACATATCATAACATATCAGAGATCATGACTAAATGGAAAATGGGTGCTATGAACCTTCCTTCATTCTACATTTCTGGAAAGATCCTGTTTGTTCCTGACATGCTACAGTGAATCCCCCGAGACACACAGGTGGCAAAAGCGCCACCAAATGGATTATTGTTTGCCTGGTGGAATGTCTGACACAAAGGTCACTGTTGGTGGATGTCAAAGTCTCAAATCTGCGAACTGCGTCCCTCTAATCTGCGAAGGAGCAGCTTGTGGTGAACGGGAGGATCAACAAGATGTGAGGCTAAACAGCCATGAGCAGAACGTGATGATCCTTTGGTTGAGTTCAATACCAGAGCTTCATCACGTGTTTGCTCTACAATTATGGAAACCTCCTTGGATGGCAGGGATGCATATGGTCTGCTCTTGCCTTCCCTTGAGGGCCGCCGGCATGCATGAGGCTGTCTTCAACGGATCAGTTGGGCGCATTATCTGTAAATTCAGGAACCAAGACAAGACAACAACTTGCAGACCATGGAACATCTTAAGACATATCCAGGAAGAAAGAAAGAAAGAAAGAAAGAAAGAAAGAAAGAAAGAAAGAAAGAAAGAAAGAAAGAAAGAAAGAAAGAAAGAAAGAAAGAAAGAAAGAAAGAAAGAAAGAAAGAAAGAAAGAAAGAAAGAAAGAAAGAAAGAAAGAAAGAAAGAAAGAAAGAAAGAAAGAAAGAAAGAAAGAAAGAAAGAAAGAAAGAAAGAAAGAAAGAAAGAAAGAAAGAAAGAAAGAAAGAAAGAAAGAAAGAAAGAAAGAAAGAAAGAAAGAAAGAAAGAAAGAAAGAAAGAAAGAAAGAAAGAAAGAAAGAAAGAAAGAAAGGAAGAAGGCAAGAGAACTGGCCACCCTAGTGTCATTATGACGAGGCCTTGAATGCGTGACCATGTAACCCTTCACAACTGAACGTCAGTATCAGCTGTGGAACTATCTCATCTTTTTACCATTTCAATCTAATATTTAGATTGTTTTTAAATGCTTCAAAGGCTAAAACTAAAGACCATTCTTTAAAAAAAATTAAAACAACGACACTGACATGGGTCTCAAACGTGTTCTATTTAAAACAATATATACATTAGTATATGAGTTTGTATATGTGTAGTCACACGCGTGCGCACATACACACACACATATTGCATAACTCTGCATTCAACCCGTAGGAGTTTCAAATACTGAAACCCAATATTGAACAAATATATTGATTTTTTTTTAAATTCTAAAAGCAAGTGATCAAACGAGAGGGGGGATGGGAAAATAATAATAACCGCATTCGTTCAAACACACATAGATTAACACAAAAGTTGGCTGAAGCCTGACAATCCTTCTACTACTTCTCATAAAAACAGTACAGTACGGCTGAAGCCTGACAATCATTCTACTGCCTTTCATTAATTAAAATCAAAATGGCTGAAGCGTGACAATCATTCTACTGCCTTTCATTAATTAAAAACAAAATGGCTGAAGCCTGACAATCATTCTACTGCCTTTCATTAATTAAAAACAAAATGGCTGAAGCCTGACAATCATTCTACTGCCTTTCATTAATTAAAAACAAAATGGCTTAAGTATGACAATCATTCTACTGCCTTTCATTAAAAACAATATGGCTGAAGCCTGACAATCATTCCTGTTGACTTTCATTAAAAACAATATGGATACAGCTAGAGACAATCCGTCTACTGCATTTCATTAAAAACAATATTGCTGAAACCTGACAATCATTTTTACTGCCTTTCATAAAAAGAATATGACAGAAGCCTGACAATCGTGCTACTGCTTTCACAAACTGATAATCATTCTTACTGTCTTTATAAAAACAATAAGCTGGTCTAACAATCATTCGATTGCCTTCATAAAAACAATACAGCTGGTCAAACAATCAATCTGCCGGTCTCCCTGATCTAGAGATTACACGACTTTCTCCGTAATATCGTATACTCTCGTAAGTAACGTGACGTTGCGCGAAAATCGGTAGCGGTTCTCTCCGCGTCCGTAACTTACAGGGTATGTGAGCCGGTAGCTCAGAAAGCAATGGCAAACTACTGAGCGTAATCTTGCCAAGAAATCAACAATCAAATGAAAGATGCTGATGTTGACAGCGATGTCCAGTAAAAGGATATGCGAACAAATAAAAATCATTCTACTGACTTCATAAAAACAATACAGCTGGTCTAACAATCATTCTACTGCCTCTCATCAAAAATAGCGTGTACACTTCGAGCACCAGCCCCCGCCGATGTTACATAATCCTCATTTGTCTGTGCCCCGATCATTTCCTTCCGGCCTTCCCCCCTGACTTTCCAAGTACATCGGTGTCACCAAGCCGGCTACGCGGCCGAATACAAGGAGAAGAACACTACAAGAGACTCACCCTGAGCCGTTCCTCGGCGGTTAACAACCTGTCACATTTAGCACGTCAGAATACTAGATGCCAGGCAATGAAAATGCCCTTCAACTAGCCCACTCAGTTGAGTGGCACGGTGAACAAGGTGTGGAGTGGCACAGTGAACAAGGTGTGGAGTGGCACAGTGAACAAGGTGTGGAGTGGCACAGTGAACAAGGTGTGGAGTGGCACAGTGAACAAGGTGTGGAGTGGCACAGTGAACAAGGTGTGGAGGGAGGCGGATAAGGTGGTGAGAGAGATCACTGAAAGCGAATATGTAGGGGTGGTCGGCTCGCTGACTTGGGGACAGTGAACGCGTTTCATAACTCCCGGACTTACGAGTCAATGGTTCAAAATCAGCCGCAGACGATGTGGACGCAGACCACCTTGCGTTGATTTGAATGGTATGAGCGTCGGTCGTTCAGAAAGCAATGGGAAACTACTGAGGGTTTACATTACCTAATAAGCCACAAACAGATACAAATGCTGGCGTTGATTGTGACGAACTGTAAAGGACGTGCGTTTAACTAAACGTATGAATAACAGACAGCAAATATGATAAAATGCCAGACAGCAAATATGTAAGGATTTCAGACAGCATGCACGTGCGCTTGTGTGTATATGGCGATTGTATCCACAGGGTAACAAATGCAGAGACATTTCTTCAAGAGAGTAAGAAGGGAAATCACGTACATCGGACTAGGATCAGATAATGTTCGCAAAAAATAACCCGAGTCTTGCATGGCTTAACCCTTTTAAAATAAAGATTGTTCGTTCGTTCGTTCTTTCAATGTTAAACACTATTAAGTACCCACGACACAACACTAGAAAACAAAAACAAAAAAGCATTTTTGAAAGCATATCTTTACTATCTTTCTTTCATGTACGAGGGAGCTTTAAATGAAAACCTTAACAGAGTAACAGAAATTACAATAACCATGTCATTATCTTGTAACCTGCCATGGGGGTTAAGAACGTGGCATCACGGTGCAGACAAACACGGTGACGTCATAGGAACAGTTTAAAGATGACCGCCCCACTTTTGACATGCATCAAAGACGAGCAGCGTTCTGTTATCCGTTTTTTGATCAGTGAAGGAAATTGATCGACGAATAAAGGTCCAGTATGGTGATGCATGCTTGTCAGTCCAGCAAGTGTATGAGTGGAGTAGGAAGTTTCAAAACGGCGCGACTTCTGTGACAAGATTGTTCACTGTTCAGCAGCACACCACATCATCCATGACGTGCTACAGTACCGCTCAAAGAGTCATTGGGAGGAAAGACTTTTCGGTCCGATGAAGAGGTACAGAGGTGGTGCATGAGTGGTTACACACGCGACCAAAAGATTTATCTTGTTTTCTTTTTTTCTACAGGAATCCAAGCCCTTTATCGGAGCTGGAGACTTGAATTCAGCACCGCGGTGACCACGTCGAAAAATACATTTGCTTTTTACTTTTCCAGAATATATATTCTCTCTCTCTCTCTCTCTCTCTCTCTCTCTCTCTCTCTCTCTCTCTCTCTCTCTCTCTCTCTCTCTCTCTCTCTCTCTCTCTCACACACACACACACACATTAAAGGTTTTCATTTGAAGCCCCCTGGTATCTAGACGGCGCCGTGGCTGTGGTTACAGTGAGTTGCAGTTTCATACAGGGTGACCCAAAAATTAAAAAAAAAACGGAACAAACAAATCTGTGAATGTGGGCACCGCATTCACCTGGCTTGAACCCCCTAGATTTTTATATATAAGGATAAAGTGTACCAGAACAGCAAAGATCCGGGGAATCCCCACAGAGGAATGCGGTCGAGTAATTATGCAAGTGTGCACCCAGTGCTGCGGGGCCATTTGGAGCATATTTTGGAAGGAAGAAGATAACTTTTATGCAAAGCGACCGAGGCAACTGAAACTTTTGGAAATGATTGTACACAGACTGAAGTTTACGTTCACCAAATTTAAAGAAATCTGCTTGACCCTTACAGAATTTAGTACACTTTATATGGGTTCTGTTTTTGTGTGTCACCCTGTACCTCCCCGTCAACAGGAGTCGATGGTTCGAAATCAGCACGGGCGATTTGAAAGCAGACAACCCTGCATTGTTTTCGATGTATGAGCAGTCGGCCGCTAAGAAATCAATAGCAAACTACTGAACTAAATTGCCCAGTAAATCAAAAACAGGATATAAATGCTGGATTTGATTGCAAGGGACATGCAATAAACCTTTTTTTTTTTAATCTTTAACTATTGCAACATACGGATATGAGTCATAGACCATTGCGCAATCGCCGAAGAAGAAAATCGAGACGTTCATAGAATATCGGGGATTATGAAGATGAAAAAGACTGACATTCAACAAGATATATGACAAAAGGTTAAATACAAGAGGAAGTAGAAGTGTGCGAAACTAACCAGGCATAGCGAGAACACAACAAGGAAGTCAAAAACATCAAATCAATGACACGCAGAAACGGCAGAAAATTAAACCAGCTAGCTACAACATTTCTCAAAGTTCAAGATGAAATAAAACGCCACACAAGTCCCAACTATAGCTCGTCGATAGACGGGTAGTTGAATGGGGCCTGAACATCTCCCTTGAAAGACGACTGGATTGGCAAGAGATTGGACTGGATTAGTAAGAGATTGGACTGGATTGGCAAGAGATTTGACTGTATTAGTAAGAGATTGGACTGGATTGGCAAGAGATTGGACTAGATTGGTAAGAGACTGGAATGGATTTGCAAGAGATTGGACTGGACTGGTAAGAGACTAGAATGGATTTGCAAGAGACTGGGCTGGATTAGCAAGAGATTGGACTGGATTGGCAAGAGATTAGACTGGATTGGGAAGAGATTGGACTGCATTGGTAAGAGACTGGAATGGATTTGCAAGAGACTGGACTGGATTAGCAAGAGATTGGACTGGATTAGCAAGAGACTGGACTGGATTTGTAGGAGATTAGACTGGATTAGCAAGTGATTAGATTGGATTGGCAAGAGTTTAGACTGGATTGGCAAGAGATTGGACTGGATTGGCAAGAGATTGGACTGGATTGGCAAGAGACTGGACTGGATTGGCAAGAGATTGGACTGGATTGGCAAGAGACTGGACGGGATTGGCAAGAGATTAGACTGAATTGGCAAGAGATTGGGCTGGATTGGCAAGAGATTAAACTGGACCGGCAAGAGACTGGACTGGTAAGAGGATCCATTTATTTGCACCGGTTACTATCCCATATGACTCAATCTTATTTCCACAGAGCGGCCTGGGGGAAAACATCTCTCCAGCGAATTCGAAAAAAAAGGCTCTCGTGAACCGTATGACAGAGCCCGAAACGACCCCACGACCTTCGTTGCGCGAAGAATGTGGTTTGACGATGTTGTCATGGAGAGAGAGAGAGAGAGAGAGAGAGAGAGAGAGAGAGAGAGAGAGAGAGATGGGGAGAGGGAGAGAGAGGAAGATAGATAAGGGAGTAGGGAGAGGGACAGAGAGAAAGAGACAGGGAGAGAGGAAGAGAGACTGAGAATCCTCCACCCTCCATATGTTTAAAGAAGCTAAAAATACTAGCATTCAAGATCTGAACACCAGGGGGAAGAAGCTGGCTCATGCCCAGCATCGTGTCTGGGACACTGAAACATTTTGATTCGACGATCAAAAAACAGTGCTCCAGGTCCTGATGGCATAAGATACGACGACATAAATAGGTGTACCGACAATGAGCTAGAGAAACTAGCAGACATGTACAACAACAGTATAGGGAGTGCTAGCATCAAGGAGGAATGGTTACACAGCTATCTGATTCCCTTGCCGAAGCCTGACAAAGACCACAAAAAAATTCAGGGATATCGAATTATAACCATGCAGAATACAATAGGCAAGCTGCTGGAGAAGGTAATTGCCAGGAAAATATCAAGCCAACTAGAGAGGCAAGGTGTTTTCCCACCCACCCTGGGTGGGTACCGTCCAAAAAGAGAAACCTGGACCAATGCAGCAGTCTTTGCCCAGGATGTCTATGAAGGTTTCCACTCAGGCACTGAAACCGTTGCTGCAGCGATTGATCTTGAGGACGCATACAACAGAGTACCACTGGATTTTTTAATGTTTCAGCTTCTCGAACTAAACGTAAGTCCATTCCTCCTTAGTTGGATCGCTGCAGCCCTCTTCCAACGGAAAGTAGTTTTTAGATGTGGCAGTTGGACTTCGGAACCAACAACAATACATCCTGGCCTACCACAGGGATCACCATTATCTCCGGTACTGTTCAACGCCTACACAGTGAGAATCACCAGTGAGCAGATCACTGGACCTGGCCGGACATTGTCATATGCCGATGATGTTTTAGTGTATCGTCAGGGTAAGGATAGAGAGGAGGTTGCTGTGGAACTACAAACCGAACTCAATCGCATAAGTACTTGGTGTGATGAAGCTGGGGCAATGGTCAACCCAACAAAGGCAACAGTGACTTGGTTCTCGTTGAATAATCATATTGTCAACACTCCAACACCAACTGTAATGCTGTGTTCAGAGACGGTGGAAAGAACGCAGGCAATGAATTACCTGGGGATACGGTTTGATCGAAGCCTTGCTTATAATGTGCACATAGACCAGGTGATAACAAAGGCCAAGCGGGGTTTGGCAGCGATGCGGGTGATGGCGGCAGCAAACTGTGAGCAGCGCCATCTATGTCTTCTGTACGAGGGGCTGGTCATGTCTGTTTTGGAGTATGCAATGGCAATCCTGACTCTCAGCCATAAGCAGATAGAAAGGATGGAAAGGATACAGAATGAAGCTATGCGCATTATTCTTGGATGTACAAGAGATACAGCATGCAGGGCGATGCGCTACCTTCTTGATTTTCCAACCATTGAAGAGAGAATACAAGGTTGCAGGGCACGCGCCTACCTCAGAATTAACGCAAACACACAACATCCACTGCATAGTGAAATTAGGAAGGTGAAGGGCAGCAGGTTAAAAAGAGGAAGGTCGTGGATGGGTCAAGCCGAAGACATTCTTCAACAGGTGTGTTCACTTGAGGACTTAGAACCTGGCGAGGAGTGGGTGCAAGTGCCAACAGACTTCTGCACATCCTTTTCAGTTTGCATCCAACTAGATAGAAAATGCAGACAAGAAAATCCGGCTGCTGTTGAGGCTGAAGTACAAGCGTTGATTTTCGAGAATTCGCTAGACGGTGACGCGGTCATCTACACAGATGGGTCGGTCGTCCGACATGTGAGAAGCTCATGGGCCTTTACAGCTCGGGCCGGAGGGAGAATTGTGAAGGAGGACTCTGGTGCTTTCACTGAAACCACAAGTAGCCTGACCATGGAAGTCATGGCAGTAAGTAAAGCAATAACATGGCTCGAGACACAGACATTCACTAGGGCTTGTTTCCTCAGCGACTCAATGAACATGATCAAGAGGATAGAGGAGGGATCGATCCGAAGAGAATGGTTGCTGCCTCTGGAGCGGTCTCGACTGGCAAAGATTAGTTTCATCTTCGTGCCAGGGCACGCGGGAGTACAAGGAAATGAGCGGGCTGACAAGCTCGCAGGTGAGGCTACTGTGGAGGGCGGACGCGCCATGGACCAGGCCGACATCCTGAATGCTCTACGAGAAGTAAGACTTTTGCGAGAACCAAGTGATGACTGTGAATCTACAACAATGGCCAGACTGCGAGAGCAGCAAATTAAAAGAGGGGTGGCCAAACAAGAACACTACGCAGGAAGCCAAAGAAGATTGATAAACCAACACAGAACTGGCGTCGTTAGCCGCTACACGTTGCGGGATTTGCTGAGGAGGGGATCCGAGCACTTATGGACTGAATGGTTCGATGTCCAATGAGGATGATCTGTCGACTAACTAACTAACTAACTAACTAACACTGAAACACTCCAACCACATTAAATCAACCTCACAGTGGCTGGGCACGGGCAGACGTGAGAGCCACGTTCTGGACTCTGAAACACTCTGACCATATTAAATCAACCTCACCGTGGCTTGGTTTGGGCAGATGTGAGAGCCACGTTCTGCAGAGGACCTGCAACGTAACGATCCTTCAATTATCTGCTGGAGGTGATGGGTCGCCAACGGGTCGGCTGAGCATGCAATGACGTCAGTACTTTCAACAAACAATACTCTCTTGAGAGAGAAAGTCTGTCAAGACTGACAGGCAGTGCCTGCATCTTGTTGTTAATGACAGACAGCTGGACAAATAATGTGGGCAGGTGGTGCAGACATGACTCATGTGAAGACTTTTGGAAATGAAATTGTTATAAATGAAACTGTCATTAAGGTCCACCAGAGAGACGAATGGGGAAGAAGAAGAAGAAGAAGAAGAAGAAGAAGAAGAAGAAGAAGAAGAAGAAGAAGAAGAAGAAGAAGAAGAAGAAGAAGAAGAAGAAGAAGAAGAAGAAGAAGAAGAAGAAGAAGAAACTGTCATTGGTCAACGAAATGCATTCCAGGGACAGTCAAAATGAGTAATCACATGCCTAGAAAGAAGCCACGACACAAAGGCAACTGATATCAAACATCGGAAAGGGGCAGTCTGCAATTTTAGGCCACATAAGCAGAGAACATGAGAGAGAAAGTTGATACGGGCAGACATATAGAGAGAGTACGAGAGAGACAGTAAGAGAGGATGCGGACAGAGAGAGAGAGAGAGAGAGAGAGAGAGAGAGAGAGAGAGAGAGAGAGAGAGAGAGAGAGAGAGAGAGAGAGAGAGACCTTTATTGTCAAAAGGTCACTAACTGAGCACTCGGCCCTTTGATCCGCTTATCTTCCACACAGACAATTGTGCATTATTAAGTATATTTTTTGTTTGCATATCCCTTACAGGACGTTACAGTCAACATCAGCATTTTTCAGCTGCTGTTGATGTACTAGGCAAGATTATGCTCAGTAGTTTGCCATTGCTTCCTGAGCGACCGGCTCACATACCCCTAAGTTACCAACGCGGCGAGAACCGCTACCGATTCTTGCGCAGGTTACGTTACTCACGAGAATACACGGGATTACGGAAATTATGCTTGTTAAATTCAAGCAGCACGAAACGCAATTATACAAAGGCTAAGCACATACAAACTATAGACAAAACATATAAGATGTTTACTCTCTCTCTCTCTCTCTCTCTCTCTCTCTCTCTCTCTCTCTCTCTCTCTCTCTCTCTCAGTGTGTGTGTTTGACAGTTATACATAAGTAAAACCAGAGTGACAGACTGACAGATAAAGCCAGAGGATCAGCGAGGGACAGAAGGTGATATAAACAATTGGAGAGACAGACACAGAGAGGGGGAGATGGGGTACAGACAGACAGAGTGAGGCAAGTCAAACGAACCAATGAGGGTGATCTGAGACGTCAACGATTGAGGAAGTTAATTCGAAAGCACGGGTTCCATCTCACAGTCTCGACAACCGAACCAATGCCAGGCCAAGTCCAGCCACTGCCTAGCTAGAATAAGTCCACAGCCACTAAATCCGGGCCATTGCCTAGCTAGAATAAGTCCACAGCCACTAAATCCGGGCCATTGCCTAGCTAGAATAAGTCCACAGCCACTAAATCCGGGCCACTGCCTAGCTAGAATCAGTCCACAGCCACTAAATCCGGGCCACTGCCTAGCTAGAATCAGTCCACAGCCACTAAATCCGGGCCACTGCCTAGCTAGAATAAGTCCACAGCCACTAAATCCGGGCCACTGCCTAGCTAGAATAAGTCCACAGCCACTAAATCCGGGCCACTGCCTAGTTAGAATAAGTCCACAGCCACCAAGTCCAGCCACTACCTAGCTAGAATAAGTCCACAGCCACCAAGTCCAGCCACTGCCTAGCTAGAATAAGTCCACAGCCACCAAGTCCAGCCACTGTGTAGCTAGAATGTCCACAGCCAGTGCTTTGACCGCCGCTACCGTCTCATGGTCGACGTTAAATGAGTCATTGCCAAAGGATAATATATCGTCAAATGTGACCTTCTATTTGGACAGAAGATATCGCTATACCAGAGTCATCGAGTTATTGTTTCCTTGTATGGTATCTTTCGCAGTTTTATTGCTAATCTCATCATCTTCCTTTTGTACCTTGCGGTGTCGAGGTGAAGTATAAACAGCGGGAGAGTGCCCGCTTATGGGCTTCATGTATCGATATTCCCATGGACTCTGTTATTCCCTGCATCCATCGTTTACGTGGTCGGCCTCTTCCTCTGCTTCCCTCTGGTATGTACGCTCATTGCTTGTTGTGGTTTTTATTGCCCAGTGACCGGAAATGTACATTATAATACTTGTTTATTTGATTGTGCGCCATGTTTGGTCAAAACCTACTTTATTGTTGGCACTGAATCAGTTAAACACGTGACCACGCCGCCTCCATCATCATCCTACTCACTGCCCCTGCAACATCAGACACGACAGAAATAAACATTTAACTCTTCAAGCATTGGACACCAAACACTAAGCGGATATTCTCTGCGATTACGTTATAACGTTAATCATTTGTAAGTCCTTTACAGGATATCGCAATCAACCCCGGGATTTAAGGACTTTGATATTTTGTGGGGTATTTTACGTTCATTAGTTTGTCATTTCTTTCTGAACGACCGATAATAACACTGCGAAAATCAATGCAAAACGTTCTGCTTCCAAACTGCCCGCGGCTCACTTCGAGCCCGTTATACTGGGGTTGCCAAACGGTGCTCACTGCACCTAGGCCACAGATGCCGACTTTCGTAACAAAGTTCAGAGTTATTATTGGTAATTGTCCCATAAATTCCTCGCCGCCATATGGTCACACAAACAGAAGATAGCCTCATCGCAGACACAGCTGTTTGCGTGACAGGTGTTAGGCCCTCACTTATTCTAGGCCAGGAAATATGAAGTAGGGTGACCGCACCCTTTTCTCGTCGCCTTTCATGCCGACTCTGTGACGAGGGGGTTACGTATGAGGTTCGTAATCTCGTATACCGCGTTATAAACATAACTGCGGACGATTTGGAAGCACACCGCCTTGCGTTGTTTCCCATACAATGGTATGAGTGCCGGTCGTTCAAACAGCAATGACAAACTTCTCTTTAAACTCTAGTGTAGTCTATAAACGTGCTACTATTTCTAATGCACTGGGCTGATTGTTGCGTGTGGATTAGCTTTCTCTGTTACTAATGTCCCTCGTTGTCAGGCGAACCCACCCCGACTTTTGATGTACTTGTAATTTAAGTCCCCAAGTCAAGAACGGTAGATCAACATCTTAGTCCAATTGACCCGCGTTGTGGTTGAATCTGCTACCTCGAATGAGAGCACATACGTATCGGAGGTAAACTGCAGCAAACTTTTATTGCGAAGACGGAACTAGACTATTGACTGCCCTGATTAAAATAAGAGTTGAAATACGCGTGGAATAATACATACAGATATAAGAAGGAGACAGTGTCCTTTGGTCATGTAATGAGAAGGGGGGCATTGGGGACTACCATAATGGCTGTACAGATCAGCTGTGGCAGGGGCAGATCGAAAGACATCCCCCCCCCCCCCTTCCCCAATTCACTCGATATGAACTCCTACATCAGAGATACTTGTAATTTACGTCCCCAAGTCAAGGACAACAAGTCAACATTTTAGTCAAACTGACCGTGTAGGGGTTGAACTAGCTACCTCGGCATCAACACACCGGATGTTTAAAGTGATCTATTCGGCCATGCTGATCTCCATGGAAAGAAATGACGCTGGGCTGACTGGTACCATGGGGTGGGGGAGTACCATCAGCTGACTTGATCTACAGCACTAAGAACCGACGAGATTTGTGTAGATGTACGAAAATGCCTACGCCAGTTGGCAAACACATGATGATTATACCGATGCCGATGATGATGAAATGATAATAATGAAGGGGGTTTATAAACGTTAGTGTTCCTCCCCAGGCCATATATAACATCCGTTTAGTTGTTAGAGAACCCGGAAACAGCTGACCCTCAAACTTTCAGAGCCGATGGCAACTTCAAGAGTAAGATCAATGTTTGCAGCTTACACGGTAACCGCCTTTGTTACCGAGGCTAATACAGGCAGTAAAGAATTGTTACAATGTAACCTACCATGCGTGTCGTAAGAGACGACAAAGGGGGGTTGGAGTGGCACTGGTTACCTCACCGCGTTGAAAATTTCAGCAGCAATTTCCTGTAAAGTACAAGCAACTAATGTGTGCGTGTGTTTTTTGTTTTTATTTTGTTAACACAACACTAGACTCTTAATGTACGTGAAGGTTTAATTTAACGCATGCCTGGCGTGTGAATGTAAGGAATCCCTTTTTTTTTTTTTTTAATTTACCCAAATAATTTCAAATTTTCCGTGAAACAAGAATACGTAGCTGGAATCAAAAGTAACCTGTTTCCGTGGCCAAAGGCTTGCGAACGCGTTTTCGTGAGCCGCTTACCAGGCGTTCGAAACTCAGCTGCGACCGATTTGTGCAGCAGACCGTCTCGCGTTGTGTTATAACGTATTGGTATGGGAGCCGGTCGTTCAGAAAGCAATGGCAAACTACTGAACGTAAAACGAGCCTGGTACATCAAAGGCAGCTGAAAAATGGTGTTGACTGCAACGTCATGTAAGGGATATGCAACATTAAAAATCAAAAAAACAAAACATCAAAAGTAATTTAATGTATCCACAGACAGTTATTCCTACATTACAATGAAACAGACAACGCGCGCACACGCATACGCGCGCGCACACACAGACACACACACACAATTATGTTCCAACATTGTGACGCTCGGAAGATGTTCCGATAACCGTCTGGGAATGACTTAAGGGTTGTCCGGTTTTTCTGTGCAAAAAGCATTCGTCGAAACGTTCATTTTTGTATCTGTGACCTTCGTTTGTGGGGCTTCTCAGGCACATTTCACGTCCATCTCCATCTGTTTATGGCTCAAGCCGACTTACGCCCATTCCGTAATGCAAAACACCCACGTAGAACTCAAATGTCAAACCATTGAGATCACAATGGTTCATTGTATGTAGGGCGCTTGTCCTAGTCTGGCTAGGCACATCTGGTTCTCACGACATAAAGCCCTCTGATAATTAGGAATGGAAACCCCGTTTATCAGTGTGCCCTGGTAATGGTCGCGTCAGGATTATAGTCAGTGGTATTAATGCCTTCTAATATGTCTTCACATACAGATACTGACTCCAGCAGTGGTTCCTAAACTTGTATGCGGTACAGCTCCTGTGCCAATTAGATTGCATAGCTAGCTACTGCTGCTACTACTACTAATAGTACTCCTGCTGCTGCTACTACTACTACTACTACTACTACTACTACTACTACTACTACTACTACTACTACTACTACTACTATTACTACTACTACTACTACTACAACTACTAATAGTACTGCTGCTGCGGCAACTACTAATATCAATAGTACTGCTGCTGCGGCAACTATACTACTATTAATAGTTCTGCTGCTGCTGTTACTATTACTACTACTATTAATAATGTTGCTGCTGTTACTTTTACTACTACTATTAATACTGCTTCTGCAACTACTACTACTGCTTGCTTGCTTGTGTTCGCTGGCTGTGAACTCCAGCGTGAAGTCCTGTATGTCGGATGAAGACATCCTGTTGTCCACATCAGTGTGATGTCATACAGGACCTGAGGTTTGCGTGAGTATCCGTTGTCCCATTTCTGGATTATTGGTGTGCAGACTGGTGGTTCCTCGCCGTGCAGGCAGACACTCTCCGACTTCGGAGGAACTACTACTACTATTGGTACTGCTGCTGCAATTTCTACTACTAATAGTGCCACCGCCGCCACCACCACTACTAACAGTACTACTACTACTACTACTACTACTACTACTACTACTACTACTACTACTACTACTACTACTACTACTACTACTACTACTACAAATAGTACTGCTGCTGCTACTATTATTACTAATAATACTGCTGCTGCTACTATTATTACTACTATTACTGCTGCTGCTGCTGCTGCTGCTGCTACTACTACTACTACTACTACTACTACTACTACTACTACTACTACTACTACTACTACTACTACTACTACTACTACTACTACTACTACTAGGCTTAATTTAACATATGTCTGGCGGGTAAGTGTAAGGAATAGCGCTCCCTCACCCCCCCCCCCCCCCCGAAATTTCAAATTCAACGTAAAAGACGAACACTTAGCTGAAATCAAAAGTAATCTAATTTATCCACAGGCGGTTTTTACTACAACTGCAGCTACACTATAAACAATCACATAATGTAACTGAGAAACTCGACAACTCGACGAAAGGAAAGACATACGTAGACACAAGCGAACCTATCTCGTTATCAACAACCATAACGAACAACAAAAACAAAATAAGAATGCTGGGAAGCTAAAATATCAGTCGGCTGATGGTGATACCGATAGTGATAGCATCACATGATATTTCGGTTGAAGTCTATTTCAGTTCTGAAGAGCAAGAACAGTGCAGAACTGGCAGCATTGTAGCAATGATGGTAGTCTTGGTGGTAGCGGTGGTAATGGTAGTAGAGATAGTAGTAGTAGTAGTAGTAGTAGTAGTAGTAGTAGTAGTAGTAGTAGTAGTAGTAGTAGCAGCAGCAGCAGCTGTTCTTGAATATTTAGTCGTCTCCTATAGCTGACAACCCAGACGAAGTAAAGTCAACAGTCTTAAATTAAACCTGTCTACTCTATATAGGCGTTAAATTACTCACCGTGACGTGGCTTTCAGTTTCCCTAAATCTGTCCTTCTGAAGTATTACTTGGCACCAATTATTGTAGTTCCTTTTTTTTTGTTCACGAACAGTCCTCCTTTTATTCTTCTTGTGCCTTTTATCCCCCACAGGAGCATAGGCCCTCGGCTAACTCACTCAAAGCTCTATTATAGTGGTTCTCAAACTGTGGGGAATTTTTTTCAAGATCGCGTTAATACAAGAACCGATTACTTTGATATTGTTTTTTTTTCCATACTTTACTGTTCTGTACTTCTCGTCCTTCTGAAATTCGTTTTATAATGTAAGTAGACCTGCAAGTAACGTTTTATGTAGACGTCTGGACCTGTTCTAGTATGTGTTATTAAATGTAGTTTCCGTTTTTACGTATACTGTGTAGGAGCGGTGCGATGTATAGGGAGGAAATACGAAAAAGGGAGGGGGATGATATTCTGAACATATGGTGCAGGGTTGCATACGCCAAAACAGGTTGAGAACCACTGCTCTAATACCTGTTGCTACCTCCTGCAGCTCCCCCACTGTCCTCCCTATAGCATCATTTATGTCTCTAATTCTCTTCTCGTGTGGTTTAGGGCTTCCCAATTTCTTCTGCCTTGTGGGTTCCAGACGAAGGACTTCCTGGATGCACAATTATCTCGTTGCCCTCAATGTCTGGCCTATCTTGCGACAGCGTCGTTTCCCCAGCACTTGATTAACTGGGGATTCCCCCTGAGCTCCACTGACGATTCCCACTGAGCTCCACACTGGTGAAACTGTCTGACCCTTTCAGTCCTTCAGTTCTGCGACACTTTTATTGACTGTTTCTTGTTGTATCAGTAATTGTGTGTGTGTGTTTTTTTTAAAAATTCTGCATGCCATCTGCAGGACGTTGCGATCAATCCCAACCACAGGTAGATACTCTAAGCAATTTTACATTAATTTTTCTACTAATGCGTCCAGAACGAGAAATAAACGTTGCTGTACAACTCATCGGTGTAGTGTTCGAACCCGCGACACCACCGTCAGCGCACTCGCAGTTTAAACGTTAAACCCCGCAGCCACGTAGACCACCAGTAATTGTGTTAGTAGGACAGAACAGGTTCAGGTTCTGGCCGGAATAAGTATAAGACGAAGAACCGTAGAGTCTGTAAGAAACAGTCAGAAACAAACATGGTTAATAAACCACATCAGACAAGTGAAACGACAGCGGGTAAGCGCACACGAACAACGCCATGAGACGGCTATTTTCCACGTACCCACCTCCACATTAATGTTTGGGGTTAGCTGCGGATCACAGCTGATGACGTATTATCTCAACGGGTTTTCCTGGCCTGGGGCAGGGTTAGGAAATTTTATGCAATTAAAGATCCTAACAGCAATTCCTTACTTTTTTTTTTTTTTGTAACTGACAAACATTCTTGGAAGAAAGTGCCTTGTAGAGCCAGGGATTTGTTATGAGTGGAAGTTCTGGTGTGGGTGGGTTAAGGCGGCTTTAAGGTGTGTGTGGGAACTGTACTGTGGGTGGGTCATGCCGGCTTTGTCGTGTATGAGAACTGATGTGGGTGGGTCACGGCGGCTTTGACGTGCGTGGGAACTGGTGTGGGTGGGTCACGGCAACCTTGACGTGTGTGGGAACTGGTGTGTGTGTGGGAACTGGTGTGGGTGGGTCACGGCGGCTTTGACGTGCGTGGGAACTGGTGTGGGTGGGTCACGGCGGCTTTGCCGTGTGTGGGAACTGGTGTGGGTGGGTCACGGCGGCTTTGACATGTGTGGGAACTGTGGTGTGGGTGGGTTAAGGCGGCTCTGACGTGTGATGTGGGTCTGGGTTTTCATACTTAGGTATGATCCATAGCAAATACTGCCGCTGGAGGTGCTGAAGTGTTAGGTCTTCACATAATGTAGGCTAGGACATATGAGATGGGATTGTTAGTTCCCTTCCTCATTTGACAATCATGAAAACACATATGTTGCTGTGGCGAAGGAGTTACGAATGCAATTCCCAATTTCGCATACGGCGTTCGAAACACAGCTGCCGGCGATTCGGAAGCAGACCACCTGGCGCTGGTTTTCATAAAACGGTATGAGTGCAGGTCGTTCAGAAATAAATGGCAAACTACTGAACGTAAACTTGCCTAGAAATCACTACAGCCAAAAATGCTGGGGTTGACTGCGATGTCCTGTTAAGGACATGCAAATAAGTGAATACCCCACTTGTGAGACCGGGTCGACTCTAAGAGTCGCCCTACGTAAAAAAAAAGATAATAATCCCGCCCCTGCTAGGGATGGAATCCGGTTTTGGCAAGCCAGGGCACTGCCCCACACGGCTTCATCGGCTACTTTCGCGTAGACAGAGACACATCACAGCGTGGGTTGGCTCAAAACCTATGTGTCCTATGGGGGATAAAGGACATAAGCAACAACAACAACAACAACAACAACAACAACAAATAGAAGAGACTCATAAGCCTTATTTTAAAAATGGGGAAGCAAATTTGATAATTTTCTGAAAAATGTATGGGATGAAAAGGAGAAGAGGAAGAAGGCGTAGGAACACCCCACCTCATATGTCGTGGCCTAGAATATGTGAAGGTCTCACACTTCATCTATCAACGGCAGTATCTGCTATGGGACTACCTTTTTTTTTAGGAATTTAATGTGGGTTGGGGTTTTGATGCGGGATGGGGTTTTGATGCGGGTCGAGGTATTGATGTGGGTCGGAGTTTTGATGTGGGTTAGGTTTTGATGTAGGTCAAATCTATGATGTTAGGTGTCAATGTTTTGATGTACGACGAAACTGTAATGCGGGTCAATGCTATGAGATAGATCAAGACTATGATGTGGGTCAAGGCTGATATGGATCAAAACTGTGATGTGGATCGTGATTGTGATATGGGTCGTGACTGTGATGTGGCCGTGACTGTGAAATGGGTCGTGATTGTAATGTGGGTCGAAGCTGATGTAAGTCAGGGTTTTGATATGAGCCGACGCTGGTGTGGGTTGGGGCACTGATATGGGTCGAGACTGTGATGTGGGTCAAAGGCTAGTCATGATGGATATCACTTACCACATCAGACCACTTTGGGAAGGCGCGTTAAACAACTTCTCCTATGCCAGGTTGTATGCAGATTGCCGGAATGTCCATTGTATAGATCATCTCTTGATGCGTGTTTGATCGCTGAGTGTGTGAATTAATATCAGATCACAGCTTAAGTGAGAGTGAATGATCACTAGACATCAGCTTGTTGTGTGAGAGTCAATGATCACAAGATCACAGCTTGATCAGTGACAGCAAATGATCACAAGATCTCACTTGATGTGTGGGAGTGCGAATGATGACCAGATCACATTTAAATGAGATACTGAATATCACAAGTTCGGGATTTTTTTTTCGACGGCAGTGTATTACAATTATAACCAGTAGTTGCTGGTTGGTTGGTAAGCGTCATAAACTACCCTACTAAGGTAGTACAACAACTACTGCTACAAAAAACCGCTGATGCAGCCATAATCATTAATACCACAATCACTGCGGCAACTACAACTACTTATAAAACAAATCACAACCAAAATCACCACCACACTTTTATTTCACCCACAATCGCCGTCATCATTATAAAAACAAATACCGTTACTATAATCAGATTAACAGATATATAGGCTCTCTCTCTCTCTCTCTCTCTCTCTCTCTCTCTCTCTCTCTCTCTCTCTCTCTCTCTCTCTCTCTCTCTCTCTCGTGTCTTAAATGTAGAAAGTATAAAACAACGCTCGTTCTTTCAAATAAAGGACACGATATTAACAGCCTCACGAACCTCGCTCAAATCTATCTCAAAACAAAACACAACTGCCTGCTGTAAAAGTGCTCTATTCCTAAGCGTTTTTCTTCTTTAAATCCCATGGGAAAAATGAGACCTGGGTTTCATTATGCATCTTTCAACATCCCTATATTGTGCCCACTCTATGAAGGTTGGGCCTGTGTAGCCAACGGCTGCGTTTTCATATGAGATGTTTTTGTTCTAAACCATGTCACGGAAGCAGCGTCAGTTTGAAGACGTGGGCGCGGGGTTCAAATATCTACAGGCGTCGATCACACAGAAGGTGCTCAGACTTGAAAGCCTGGTACGTTAAAGGAAGTCGCCTAGAAGACACTAGAGACACCTAGAGACATATTGGGTCACGATATATGAGTTGAGGTGGCCAGTTCGCCTTCTTCGTCGCCTTTCCTTCCCAGACACGTCCCTGGAAATGCTGGTACCTATTGTTTACCAGGCTGGGTCGACCACAGAACCGTACTGGTGGGGAGACACCCTGCCTCTCGTGAGGAATGAACACGACCCACTGACATGGCAAGCATCAAATAAAAAAATAATTTAATGATTTATTTGGGAGACACGGTTGCAATAGTGGCTAAACTCTCACCATCTGACCCAGCTGTCACGATCACGACCCACATCACAGTCACAACCCACATCATAAGATCTGCAGGGCGGAACGGAATATTTGACTCCGTGGTCAACCCAGCCTAAATTGAGTACCAGAAAATGTCTTGGGAAGTAAAGGCAATGACGTCATACTGACCACACCACCCACCGAGTGCAATTGGTCTTCACAAATATGGGTCTGGCGCCAAATGCCCAATGCGCTTTAATGCATGCCTAATTGGTCATGCGTCGAAGTACACTTTTCCTGCAGCGAGGCGCTGTCGTCATTTCGAATCTCGGCCCGTAACTATGGCTTTCAAATGTTTTATTGTCTAGTGCGTCCTCTGCCGGTCTCCCTGGTCTAGGTGTTACACGACTTCTCCATAACCTCCTGTATACTCTCGTGAGTAACGTGACGTGCGCGAGAATTGGTAGCGGTTCTCTCCGCGACGGTAACTTAGGGGTATGTGAGCCAGTCGCTCAGAAAGCAATGGCAAACTACTGAGCGTAATCTTACCAAGAAATCAACAATCAGTTGAAACATGCTGATGTTGACAGCGATGTCTTGTAAATGATATGCGAACAAACAAACAAAAAAAGTGCGTCCTCTAATCTGTACTGCTTCTTCTCCATCTATGAGTGCCAAACAATACTGTGTATGTTTATTTATGGACTTTTTTTCAGAGACGTTTGTGTTCTAACCAAGGCGTGGGGACAATCTGGGGTCTTAGTGTTATGTTGGTGTAATAGCAAATAAAAATGGTAGCGACTATGAAACTTGCCGGCTGGCCCAGTGATGCCGATTTCAAACCTCTAGACAGGCAGGTTAAACGGTTTGACCATATAACTAGATTGCCAACTAACAGTATACATCCGCAGGCAATGATGTACAGACAAGGCAGAAGAAGAGGAAGAAGCAAGCCACGTAAACGATGGACAGAGAGAATTACAGAGACCGTGGGAATCTCGATATATGAAGCACGTACACGGGCACTCTCCTGCTGTTTATGCTTCACCTCGACACCGCTAGGTATAAGAGGAACCTGATGAGATGAGATGAGGTGATGAGACAGACTTTCTTTTCCAGAACAGTCTTTCAAAGTCAACGCAGGCTCCTCACAAAGTTTGCACGGACAGTTTTCTGAGAGGCAGGCAGACGACGTAACACTGACCACACCACCCATTTGAGTGCGGTTTGTTCGAAAACAATAATAACAACATGACAGCGACCGTCTCGGGACGGTCCCAGCAGGGGAGGTTGGCTGGTCGCGGAACAGGTCATATCGGTCGGTATTGGTACGTGAGAATATTGGAAATACTACAATTAGATCGTCTAGAATAGAAGAAAAGCATGCCGAGACAGCAAAGTCGTCTGGACACCGCGCCAAGCGAACAAACACTACACAGGCCATAATTGCGTTATTGTAATGTGTTACCAAATACACAGCAAAAGTGGTATAAAAACTATGATATACTTACCCGCAAACAAAAATACAGAACGTGGGATTTCTGTTTGAATGATTCTATCTTGGAAATTATTGTTGTATAAGATGGTAGGTAGTAGCCTTGGTAAAAACATGTCTTAGTCAGATATGACTTTCTTCGTAATCCCGTTTATCCACGAAGGATAACGCAGCGCGCGAGAATTGGAAGCGGTTCTCCACGCGTTGGTGACTTGCGGGATAACTGAGCCGGCCGCTCAGAAATCAATGGCAAACTACTGAGCGTTATCTTGCCAAGAAATCAACAATCAGCTAAAAGATGCTGATGTTGACAGCGATGTCCTGTAAAGGAAATGCGAATTTGAAAAAAAAAAGTCAGATATGACCGAGCTACCTTATGACAGTAGACGGTACTACCTGTTTCCGTTAGCGCCTAATGTTGAGAGGCGCTCACCAAACCCGATATCCCATATCGGGTGGAGGAGCGCAACTGGGAGAGTACAAGCCTTAACCGAGTGCGCGGAAATGCATCCTAAAGACTCTAAATGTCATAGCAGGGCAGACAAGGCCCTAAGCTTTGGTCGGCAACTGGTCTAGGATGAAAGCAACAGGCGGACAGTTAAAGTGTTACTTAACTGATCCGGCAGCTTCTGCAGCTAGTCATGTTCCAGGCGTATTGATGTTACCTTTCCTCTGGAGTAAACTATGCAGGCCGAGAGAGGGATCATGCCGCACGGGCAACACATGGTCTATAAATTCAACAAACGCTTTGTGCTGTGGAGAGGTATAACTCTACAAACTCGACTATCAAGGCGGCAGCCAGTACCTTGGCGGAACAGCATTGTGGAAAATAATCTCGTCAACTCTCGAACAGAAACGGCGGCAGCATGTTTCTATGGTGCCCACGTAGCATCGTTGAAGTTGAAAAGTCCTGGACTGAACGTTATAAAAATGCCATATTTTGTGTTTTACATGAGAAATCACCTTCTGATCGTTAACCTTGCTCAAGAATGCATACTGTTATTGTCATGAACGTCGCCATGGCCACAGCAGTAATGGAGCTCGAACAGAGAGCATCTGAAGTATGGATCACGGAATGACGTGAGACGAGTCACAAACTCCACGTTGAGTTAACACGAGGATCATAAATATACTGGACACAGCAATACGGCCCAATGTGTTTTTGTTATTTGTTCTATGCTGAAACCTATGGTGCTATCTCAATGGTTAGATCTGAATTATGTCCGTATTCCATAGTTGTGGGTTCATGTGGATGATAGACCTGGCTGATCAAGACAGTTTTTTAGGGCGAGTCTAGTTGGTCATGCGTCGAAGTACACTTGTTACTACAGCGAGGCGCCGTCGCTATTTCGAGGGACATGTTCGAATCAATATCGGTAGCTATAGCTTTCAATTGTTATGTTGTCTAGTGAGTTCTCTAGTCCAGTGGTTCTCAACCTTTATGGCCCATTCCCCCTTTACCATATGTTCAGAACGTCATTCCTCCCCCCCCCCCCATTTTCGAATCTCCTCCGTATAAATCCCCCCCCCCCCATCCTTACACAGTATACATAAAAATGGAAGCTAAATTTAATAACACATACTAGAAGAAGTCTAGTCTAATCATCTACATAAACCGTGATTTGCGGGTCTACTTACATTATAAAACGAATTTCATTAGGGCGAGAAGTACAGAACCGTAAACCATAAAATTCTCCCCTGGGTGGGGGGATTCCCCACTGGTTGAGAACCACTGCTCTAGTCGCTAATTCCTTATGCTACTTCTGTAAGCGTCAAACAATACATGTGTGTTTATTAGTAGCCTCAAAGGGTTCTCTAATCGGGAAGGAAACAGTGGTCTGGGGTTGCGAGAGACATGTCCCTCTCTAAATTGCGCGGCCGTCCACTACTGTGGCGATCCAGCCAAGTGTTGTAGATAATATTGTCAGTATAGTAATAAAATAATAACTGAAGTATCTTGCAATGTGAGAAATACATCCTGTGCGATTGTACACGAAACTCAGAAGAGGACAGTTATGAAGATAAACAAACCAACATTTCGTTATGCTTTTATAAATGTTATTGGTAGACACTGTGGGCCTGTGATTCGACTCACCTGTTAGTATCTTTAGAAACAGCCAGGTGTACACGGGAAGGATTCACCCATTATGTAAAAGAATGTAAATGCTAGGGCCCCATAGGACTACCTCACCACGCACAACGTGACTGCTTTGGACCATCCTCCAGATTCTCGCGACGTAGGACTGCCTCATGGGTTACTTACTGGTTCCTCGTTTAAAATCAGCATTGAAAACACGGCGGTTCATGGATACCAAGGACGTTATCACAAAAAAGACAATACAGCTGAGAGAGGCTTCCAACCATGGAGGTAAAGTCAAATATCCTTGTGCAGGTCGTAAGTCCCATATTTTATCAAATAATCCGCCTTGGCTAGGTGATGGAGACAGTATACCACCTGCACTTCCCAAGACAATTACTGCTGTCCATTTTGTGCTTGGTCGACCTGGCAGCGCAGGTCAATTTTAAAAATTAACTTCGATAAAGAGAAGGCGGTGTTGGAGAAAGGAAAAAGAAAAAAGAACGACGAATTAAAAACAAAAAAGAGGAGGAGGAGGAGGACAATTACAAAAATGTGTTCGCCCTGACCGCTAAACAGTCCGAGAAATTAAAATGGCCACACCATAGTAATCCAGTGATTGGTGTGTGAAGAAGAAATGCACACTCTTTCACGTATGTGTCTTATAACACGAGGGCTGCACACTGAATATTTTAAAACATACGCGCTAACAGTATCACTTACAGCGCTCAGCAATCGCAGCATGTTATATATGACAAGCTTGCAGAGACAAGGAGATAGTGCCAACTAAGTTTCAAAAATGCAAACCAACAACAAATCACTCCTCTATCAGCGGCGGGGAGGGGGAGGGAGGGAGAGAGAGAGAGAGAGAGAGAGAGAGAGAGAGAGAGAGAGAGAGAGAGAGAGAGAGAGAGAGAGAGAGAGATTACAAACCACATTGGCAAAAAAAAAAGTGCAACTGCAACTAATGGAAACGATCTCTTCACCAGGACATTAAGATATGTGAACGTGTCGTGGCAGATAAAGAGATACAAGACGCAAGCGAAAAGCCATGCAGTCAGATTATCTGCAGCAAACATCAATGCTAAACACATTTCTGCTTCTGGCCGTCTAGCAAGTTATTCAGAGCCAGTCATCAATAACTTACGGTGTCTGAATCTAAACTACTGAAATGTATTATTTTTCAAACATCGTGTTATTGTCAGATTTCACATAAGCAATTTAAGAATTAAATGTATCCGTTGCATTTATGTCTCATATATCTTCTTTAGAGTCACGGGCAACGACTGCGATAGACAACAAACAAGAAACACAATATCGACTAACAACTTCATTAAACGCCAGGATAATGGTGTTTAAATGTTATATCGAACAGCTACCGCTGTATGGCAGTGAATCTTGGATTGTGAAAGAACACATCGGGAAGACATTAAATACAGAAGCCACAAAGATGTGGTTTGACAGACGAATGTTGCGAATACACTACACGGCCATCATAACTAACAATTGCCTGGAAGAGGGTAATGGAAGTAGAACATTATGTGCAACAATTAGAGAAGAGAAGACAGACAGACAGACAGACAGACAGACAGACAGACAGACAGACAGACAGACAGACAGACAGACAGACAGTCAGACAGACAGACAGACAGACAGTCAGACAGACAGACAGACAGACAGACAGACAGACAGACAGACAGACAGACAGACAGACAGTATTGTTTTGTTTTCTCATGCAATAAGAAAGACGCACTTACAAATAATGTGAAGAACACAAAGATTAGCGGAAGAAAAGCAGAGACTGATCGAAAGAGATGATGTTAGGAGGCGTATCATCGATTTCTCTGCTGGGACAACATGGAAGCGAAAACGAAGGATGGAGAACGAGCCACACAGAAAGCTGTTGACCGGGTAGCTAAGGGCTTCCCCCCCCCCCCCCCCTACCCCTCTTTTTTTTTTCCTCTCTAACCAAGTAGAAAAAAAATTGCTGGAACAAGAATAAATGATCCGTGTGCTGCGTTGCGTTTTGCGTGCTTATGTACTAATCTAATACAAAGTATACTACACAACATTATACCAGACGCATACATACACACAAACAGTGGCTGAATATGTCTACAAATATAGGTTGTCTGGAGACAAAGCTACTAAGATGTTTTAACACGTTTCATTAACTGATTCAGTATCAAACAAAAAAGTAGGTCTGAACCAAACTCGGTGCACAATCAAATGAACAAGTATTATAATGTAAATTTTTATTAAATGAGTACTCAGAACCCTTTACCATAAGATCCGGAGTGCGACAAGGTTATGTCCTGTCCCCTCTCTTGTTCATAACATATATAGACAACATATATAAAGAAACCAGCCAAGCAGAAACCGCAAGAACATCGCATGACGAGAACACAGAAGAAGAACCATCTGCAAATCTAACCATTAGAGAACTCCTGTTTGCGGACGACCAAGCACTAATAGCAAAATCAGAAGCTGAATCACAAGACCACATGAATAGTCTAAAAAAAATGTGTAGAGAACATAACATGAAAATTAGCACAAGTAAAACAGAGGTAATGACTATAACTATGGAAGAAAAAGCAACAATGATTCACCTAAACGAACATCCCTTGAAACAAATAAAGAGTTTCAAGTACCTAGGAAGTATAATATCATTAAATGGCAAATCAGAAGACGAGATCGAAAATAGATGCAATAAGGCAAACCAACTCATTGGACAAATGGCACCAATACTAAAGAACAAACGTGTATCAATAACAACTAAGAAAGCACTTTATAACACAATCTTCCTACCAACTCTTTGTTACCAATGCCACACCTGGACAATGACAGAAAAAGAGAAAAGAAACATCACAACAGAAATAAGATTCCCGAGAAGAAAACTCAATGTATCAAGAAGAGGTAAGGTCAGAAATGAAGAAATCAGGACTTAAGTGGGGGTTATAGCTGCATTAGATTTTATTAGAAGGCAGCAAGTCAAATGGTTTGGCCATGAAAGTAGGTTACCAACTAACAGTATACAACAACACCAACACAACAAGCAATGATGTACATAACAGAGGGAAGCAGAGGAAGAGGCCGACTACGTAAACGATGGACGGAGGGAATAACAGAGTCCATGGGAATACCGATACATGAAGCCCATAATCGGGCACTCTCCCGCTGTTTATACTTCACCTCAACACTGCAAGGTACAAGAGGAACATGATGAGATGAGATAAAGATGAGTATTACAATTGCAAAAGATACCACGAAAAGAAACAAAACAACACGATTACCCTAGTACCAGGTAACAAGAATCGCCATGACTCAGGTAGCATTTCGCAAAATAGAAAACATACTCACCAATAAATAGTTGTCATTTACAAGGAGAAAAAGAGTGTTGAAGTGCTACATAGAACCTGTACTTTTGTATGGATGTGAAGTGTGCACAATGAGCAGACAAGCTGAAAAAAATATGATGGCTGTGGAAATGTGGTTTCTGATGAAAATGCAAAGAATACCATGAACAGACAGAAACACCAATCACCAAGTCTACAAGAAACAAATGAAAACCGTAAATTGATTACAGAAATTAGACGTAAACAGTCAAGATTGTTTGGGCATGTTATGAGAAGAAATGAATTAGAGACCTTGGTGACAACTTGCAAGATAGGGGGGGGGGGGGGGGGGTAAAGGGAAGGCAGAGAGTTAAATACCTGGATGGCTTGGTCACGTGGTATGGTCGATACAAGAATACTAATCCACGAATCTGCAGATCGCGTGAGATGGCGAAACATGACCGCCCACGCTTATCGGCATGGCACATGATGATGGCGATAAAAAGCCCTTCGGCCCAAATGGTAAGTCACATTTGGCGATATATTATCCTCTGGTACTGAATCACTTAACTGTCAAAAATATAAAAGCTTATTTTATTGCCTATATAGTACAGTGTGTATTTTTAATGACTGTAGTGTTTTAAAATATTGCCGGTCCAAGTTTTGTATTTATCTATTATGTTGAATGAACTTTATAGAGGGTGAATACAAAACTTGGACAGGCAATACTTTCAAACACTGCACAGTTATTAAAAATACACCCTACTTTGCAGTGTAGCGCATGGGGGGGGGGGGTGTCTTGAGCCTGAGGAATTAAGGCCACCTGGCTAGTGCAGTTATCGCCAAGTGTGGAGGTTAGGGTTTTCTTTTTGCCTCCGACGAAAGCAAGCCACACCTTACCGAGGGTTCGAACTCGAATCTCCCGAAGGAGAAACCGGCGTTCTTAGCTACTCGGCCAGCCGCTCCTCACTGAATCAGCTAACATTGTCTAATGTTTAAGGAGGCCCACTTCAACAGTGTCCCAAAGAGGCTCTCGCTCGCTGGCCGTCGGCCAGCTGACACCTTGGCAGGTCTCCAACAGCAGACAAACATGCCACAATCTCTTCACGTTTCTATTACCCTTGACAACTGCTTCAACCTTCTGCACTAACGGCAGACATGCAGTTGTGACTAATACACGAGATCATTCAGCCAGGAAAGTCCGCAGACTGTGGCTGGTCAGACATTCTTGTTGTGTTCAGTTCCTTGAGGTCTAATTCTCTACTGCCCGCCAATGCTTTCAACCTGTCACTGTGGGTGTCCTCCTCGGTTTGTGTTTTGATGTGTAAAGTATATGAATTTTCTCTTCTCTGTCCGTGGCGCTAGACGTGTAGATATCTTCATCTGGGAGCTTCCGTGATGTGTCTCATTTACGTTAGCACTTATATGATGTTTTTCTTTTTCGTTTTTGTTTCACACATTTGACTCAGGAAACGAGATGAGAAAAGTGTACGCGAGGGTGTGAATCCATATACGCGGACGGGGGGTGGGGGGGGGGGTGGTTTAGAAATGTATGAGAGAGAAAGGGGGGGGGGGGGAAATAGGGATACAGACAGACAACAGAGAGAGAGATATATACAGACAGATGGACAACTGAGAGAGATACAGAAAGACAACAGAGAGAGATACAGACAGGCTAGAGAAATACAGATATACAGACAAACGGAGACTATGAGACAGCGAGACAAAGATAGACAGTGAGAGACAAAGATTGATAGACAGACAGGTTCACATCTTTATATACATAAATAGGGTGAGACATACAGATAGTGAGAAACAGAGAGCGGAAGACAGAGGGAGAAAGAGAGAGAGAAACAAAGAGATAGTGACAAATACAGAGTGACAAACACAGCGACAGGCACAGAGAGAGAGAGAGAGAGAGAGAGAGAGAGAGAGAGAGAGAGAAGAAGAAGAGAAGAGAAGAGAAGAAGAGAGATAAGAGAGGGATAGAGAGAGAAGAGAGAGGGGGAGACAGAGACAGACAGACACACAGAGAGAGAGAGAGAGAGAGAGAGAGAGAGAGAGAGAGAGAGAGAGAGAGAGAGAGAGAGAGAGAGAGAGAGAGAGAGAGAGAGAGAGAGACGCGCTGTGTGCAGATTTCAACATTTAAAAATGTTGATTTTCACTACATGTAAACTGAGGCACACGACTCTGCCAGATGACCGTGTTAACAGAATCATGCAACATTCGAACCGGTAAAAGAAGGCAGCTGCAATGACAAACACGGCACACGCACACAAAAACACTAGTAGAAAATCCCCATCAACCACCTGCCAATAGGGACGATATGATACAAAACAATCAGCTTCATACCCCACTTCCGTGCAATAACGGGTACATGGTGCTAAAGTCACAATTGTAGACCAATCAACCCGCCATGTGCGATACGGTTAGCATCGCGCCGATCGCTTTAACTTCCCACAGTGTTATCTGTTGGCCATTTTATGAAACCGGGTCGAACCAGTGGCAATGTATGTGACCACAAAACACGCAAACACAACAACAACCATCGCGGGAGAGTTGTGAAGTGGGCCATATAGATAACATTATCGGTTAGGTGTAGGTGAGTCACAGACAACTGTTAGGACACAGTCCTAGATAATGTCCTTGAACTGAAGACTGGTGTTTGCTGTCTGTCATACAGCAACACAGGACGTGACGCTTAAGTGACCACTATAGTCGCACAAACTTGATAAGAAAGGGTTCTGAGAGAGGAGAGAGCGAGAACGAAAGAACTTTATTTTCAAAGGGAGAGACAGAGAAATTGGGTACGCTTCCAATCACTCATCTTTCGTACATCAATTAACTATTGTGCATGTTACATTCACATAGGGGAAAAACAACATTGTCAAATGGAAGTTGTGAACACAAACAATGCATGATGTCATGTTATGAGACAAACAGGCAACTAGACATACATACACACGCATAAATACACACATACATACCTGCACACATACGAGCGTAAGTTAATAAGTAAGTCGCAAATGGCTGTAGAGAAATAACTAAATATGATAACAACTTGAAACCAGTTTATTTTTAAACATGCATTGTCCCTTTATTTCTCAACATAATTTCCACCAACATTCATGCACTTATCCCATCGTTTTATCAGTCCTCCCAAACCGGCTGCATAGAACTGCGTGCTCTGTTTTCTAAACCACGTTTTCACTTCACATTCAACTTCGGCGTCATTCGCGAAATGTCTCCCGCCAATGTGGGTTGTCAGTGTTTTTGCTGACAAATGTCCCGTAAAGCGGTGCATAGCTGGGTAGAAAAAGTTACGAGGGCGAGTCAATAAGTAAGTCACACAGTTCTGTGGGATGGCCGGTAAATGAATATGGTGAAGCCACCTATTTGTACAGACCATCATTCGGAACTTGATGACCGTTTGGGCAATATATGGTCGGCGGCCTTTATGTCCCAGGACATGTTTGTATCTAAATTAAATTGGGTCGACTTGGCAGCCCAGGTCAACGTATTTACATCTCCGCCTCGTTGGAGATTCGAACACATGGTCACCAGGCAGACGGACACGCGTGCTAGCCACTGGGGCTGGGCAATTCCCAAAGAATCCTTTACTTGTATATGTTACTTGACGAGGCATTACTTCAGCAACTAGAACTGAACTCGAAGTGAAAAGGACTACAGCGATGGACAAGCAACAAACAAGCGAACAACGCTTGAATAGGCGAGTACTTCAAACAGATATTGTATGGACGCGGTCCCTGGGTTATTCTTAAATTGCCAGGGTCCTCCAATATTCATGCACGCAGCCGAGGCGTAATAAAATCTCAGCTCTCGGTTACAGGCACAGAATGCAAAACTAGTATGTGAGTGAGTGAATGAGAGAGAGAGAGAGAGAGAGAGAGAGAGAGAGAGAGAGAGAGAGCGAGAGAGAGAGAGAGAGAGGGGGAGTACGTGAGCGGGAGATGGATGGAAAGAGAGACCGGCAGATAAAAGTCAGAGAGAGAGAAGGATGGTGACAGAGAAAGATACAGTGACAGAAAAAGATACAGTGACAGAGATAGATATAGAGTTAACTAGAGTTAACTATTAGAGTGTGTGAGATAAATTAAAGCCAGAGAGAGAGAGAGAGAGAGAGAGAGAGAGAGAGAGAGAGAGAGAGAGAGAGAGAGAGAGAGAGAGAGGAGAAAGGTGCATCTGAGAGTGAGTGAGGAGGCAATAGAGAGAGAGAGAGAGAGAGAGAGAGAGAGAGAGAGAGAGAGAGGGTGGAATGGACAAATTAGTTTTAGTTGTAGAAATTACTTAAGAAGGAAATCAGTGGAAGACAGAAAGTGTGTGCAACGCTTACACAGCTGTAAAAATAACAAAACATGATCTACAGACTGGAGTGGGAAATCATTTCCAAAGTACCATCTGCGCAGTAAAGGAAGGTTGCAGAGAATACACCTTACTTCCTTCCTTCATAGAGCATTGAGATCGAATTCTTCCAGCCAATGTCTTTATGCTGCCGTAAAAAAAAAAGTCTTAAAAGTCGAGAGGATCGACTTCATTGCACCGGGTTTTATCCCATATGGCTCGGTCTCTTTCCGCAGGGAGGCCTGTCGAAAGCGTTGCAAGAAGCACGGACTCCGTAGCTCCAGCGACGACCCCCCCCCCCCCCAGGAGTCTCTGATAAAAAGGCGCTTGTGAAATGAAATACATAGCCCGGAATCGAACCCACAACCTTCAGAGTGCGAGGCAAACGGTTTGTCCTCATTTAACGTTGTCTTCCGCTTTCATACTTCTCCTTCACGTTTCCATTCAGAATATCCTTTGGCGTGGAGCTGTGTCTTAATGTGCTTGAAGTACCTTAATTTCTCAGTCTTATCTCCCTAGTGACATTTTCTTCAATCCTAGTTTCAACCCCACTTTCATAGTTATTTTCTTCTCATGTCGCAATATGTACTGCCTTCGTCTACACAGCCTATATCTGAAGCTTCAATCGTACCTTAATTGTATTTATTCATTTTTCACATTTCTCTATTTTCAGTCATGATAGCAAGTATCTGCTCTGAGCCGGGAGAAGGAGGAGGAGGAGGAGGAGGAGGAGGAGGAGGAGGAGGAGAAGAAGAAGAAGAAGAAGAAGAAGAAGAAGAAGAAGAAGAAGAAGAAGAAGAAGAAGAAGAAGAAGAAGAAGAAGAAGAAGAACGAAAGGTCGTTACAACCTGCTTTTTCCTAACCTATTCCTCCCCCCTCCCCAACCAACTATTCATGGCAGCCTGTGAGTGCCTTCAATGTTTCGGCTGGTTCTGTGCCTCCATTATCACGCCCATCATTCAGTGACATGAAGTGAGCCGGATATGACGGATTTTCCCGCTTTTCACCGAGCTGCCTGTTCTCCAGTCCGTTTACTGCCAGCGTTGATTGTCATGATGACATCACAGATCCATCTGTGACTGTGTACAGCTTTCAGTCAGTCAGTCAGTCAATCTATCTGCCTGTCTGTCTTCTCCTCTCTCTCTCTCTCTCTCTCTCTCTCTCTCTCTCTCTCTCTCTCTCTCTCTGAAGCGAGTTGGATTCTTGGGCTAGCTGATCGCTAAGGCAGAGAAATACTGTCCACCCTGCCTCAAGCCTACAAAATGTGGTGGGGCCCTAGCACACTACTGCAAGATTCTACTTCAGGACTTCTTTTGTTAACTTATCATTCCCACATTAGTGAATACTACAAAAACTAGAAACTACGTATACGCATGTGTCTATGTCTTCCCTAAAAACGCGAAGCTATATTCAAAACAATGTATTCTTCTTCTTCTTCTTCTTCAGCGTTCCGAGCCATTGAGGTTCTTTGCTGCACATACAATCCGTCTCCATTCGTCTCTCTGGTGGACCTTCTCTTGCCAGTCGTTGATTCCAAGTGCTTGTAGGTCTGTATATGTATTATCTCTCCACCGCCTTCTTGGTCTACCTCGGGGTCTACGGTCATTTATTTCCTGAGTGTAAGCGAGTTTTGTTTCCCTATTATCTTCCATTCTTTCTATATGCCCCAGCCATTGTAGTCTATTAGCCTTCATGATACCAGTGATTAGCGGGAACTTAAACAGATCATAAATGTCTTTGTTACTTCTTCTTTTCCACTCTCCACTTTGTGTATCCCTAATGGGTCCAAAGATGCGTCTTAAAATTTTGTTTTCAAAGGTTTGTAACAAGGCTTCGTCTCCTTTCGTTGTACTCCAGGTTTCAGAGCCACACAGCACAACTGGTCTGATCAGTGTTTTGTATATTGTGATTTTAGTGTTACGAGATAGCGCCTTTGATTTTAGTAGATGTTGTAGTGCATAGTATATCTTATTTCCAGAGTTGATTCTAGTTTGTATTTCTTCCCTTATGATGTTGGAGCAATTGAAGATTGTACCCAGGTATTTGTATGTTTCCGTTCTTTTAATGGTCATATTATCTATTTGTATGTGGCCAGAGTTTTTAGCCATTCTGTCTCTTGAAATTACCATATATTTTGTCTTATCTTGGTTGATAATGTATTCCCTAAGTGAATTTATACACAGAAGCCCCAAACAATATATTGGACGATTTATTGCCAGGGATATTTCCCTGCATCTCGTCAGGTGCATTCTGCAGAGTTATATCTCATATGAAGTACATTAAACGAATTATACTTAAGGTATATATCAGATACTATCGTTCCGGTGTAAATTGTTAGGCCCTAACATATTCTATACCACGAAATCATGAGGTGGGGTGACCGATTCCCTTTCTCCTTGCCTGTCACTCTCGGACAATTCCCAGACAACTGACCATCATCCAGTATACTCATTTGTCAAGAGACTACAGTGAAAATAATCCTGTCACTGCTAGGGATTGAACTCGGCCCACTATTTTGGTAAGCTTCTTCTTCTTCTTCTTCTTCAGCGTTCCGAGCCATTGAGGTTCTTTGCTGCAAATACAACAAAGAGGCTTACATTTTGGTAAGCTGGCACATTAAAACGTTATACTACAGTTACGAACTAAATGTGCATGCTAAATGTATAATCTACATGGTTAAACTGATTGTAGAAAGGTTGTGTAAACTAAACTACTCGGTAAACAAACATTGTTCACTAACTTTGTGGGTGTGGGTATGTGTGAGTGAGAAGGGGAAAGAGCGGAGAAGAAGAGAGGGGGGAAAAGGAAAGAGGGGAGAGAGGAGAGGGATAGAGAGACAAGGAATGAGTGGTTATATTTATAATCAGACATATTTATAATCAGACAAACAGAAAGACAGACATGCAGACACATAGAAAATCAAGGAGACAGGGAGGGCGGCAGGCAGCCAGACAGACATAAATAATTGGCGGCATGATTTTTCAACCGGCTCATCTAGCAGTTTCTGTTGGTCATTATCCGGAATGTTGTAATGGAAGTAACTTTCCAGTGTGCCCGAAAAAGTGCTCGTGCCCGAAAACGTCTTGGTGTCTGATACAGTACTTGCGCCTGACAGTGCCTGTGCTTGAGGACCCTGACTGAAGTACCGCCTCCTGTCTGCGTCCTCAAACACAAACACTCGTTCTTTAATTCCACTTTTAGTCTCCTCAAATAAAGAACAGCAACGGCCGTAAACAGAAGAAAGGGAATATGAGGGAAACAGCTCTGAGTGTATTTTTATCTCAACCTTCACTACTACGAGCATGTGTTTGTGTCTAAAACTTCCAGACATCGACTGAGACACAAAACTATCATTGTTGCCGGTGATGTCGTCGTCGTTATTGAAGTGTCGGCAGAACTAAGTAATTACAGACATATTAAGCAGACCAGTTACATAATGTTTACTGTCCCGGGCAGTTCTTGTTATTATAATTGTTTTACACGCCAGTGTGTTACCGGGGCCCTTAAGGGCAGCAAAGAATTGTAAGACCTACCTACTTTGCACGTCGTAAGAAGCGACGACTAACTAGGGTTCGCGCGGGACTGGCTACCTCTACACGGCAGAAAACTATAGCTGCAAAATTTAACCATGGGCCATGATGGTAGACATATTTCAAAATGGAAGACAAAACATCACTGACGAACCTCGTTGTGGGAGACCTGAAAGTGTTGCCAAGAAAGTCATGATGGCCGTCTTTTGGTATATTAAGGGTACATTCCCGGAAAAGGAGCGAAACTGTGACTAGTGCTCGATATAGTGACATGCTAGTGAACAATCTGAAGCCAGCGATACAATCGAAACGCCGGCGATGAGTTGCTGCACGACAACGCCCGCTCTTATACCGCTGCACATATAGTTGGTACACTACGTGCTCTGAAATGTGAGGTCTTGAACCATCCAGCATACAGTCTAGACTTGGCGCCAAGGGGCTTTCACGTGTAAGAAACGTTTGAAAGAACATTTGCGGGGTCAGAGGTTTGCGGGTGACAACAAGATAACGGAGGCGGTGAAATCTGGTTTAAGGTTACACCCAAAAATTGTTTCCCTAGAAAGCATCAACAAGCTAGTGGACCAGGCGTGATGCCAGTCAGGGGGACCATGTTAAGAAATAACACACACTCGCACAATTGCTGATCCGCACTATCACAGAACAATCAGAATAATTACTGTTACTTAAATACTTCCCCTCGTACTATACTTGAATGTGACTTCTATGGATAATTAAATGACAGTCAGCGTGATGAAACAAGAGCACACCATGACTTTAAAAACTCCACAAAAAATTCTCATTTTAAATGTCTCTTTAAAAAGAAACCTCTTCAATTTTAAAACGACCAGGGAGAAACATAGCGTGAAAACATTTGATTCCTGGAGGCACGGGAGGCCATGGGCAGCTGGTTTATCTATTCACTGGTCCCCCCACAATGCATTCCCCACTTGTCTTGCAGGAACCAACAACTGCGGCAAATAGAGTTTCCAGGACTGAAACACACTGATGGAGGCTATAACGAGGGTGCAGCAGCGCGTCAGCACTCACTAGACGAGGGACATAAATGCATCTTGTCTTACAGCTGGCCCTAATGTGTCAGGCAATAGAATGCATTTATCACTTCTCGCACACGCGTACGCAAAAAGCTACCGGGGGTGGGGAGGCAGCCAGCGATTGCAGTAGCAACAGAATATTTGATTTCCATCAATTCTCAGCCTAGCGTGAGACGGTGCAGGCAAAATGTATGCAGGATTTCACGATTGAACGAATTATTCGTCGTGTGCCGATATCTCTCGGTCGTTAGAGGGGTCTGACTTGCGTGGATGTGGAAACAGGGATGAAGACAGTGGTCTGGATCGCTATGTCACATAACATATTGCACGTCTTCCATCAGCCCAAACCCCAAGTTTTGTTTTTTGTTTTTTAGTCCCTACACACTACTTCTAGTAGCAGTGGACTGAATTTTGTGTGTGGGTTAGCTTTCCTTATTACATGTGACCATCGCCGTCAGGCAAACACACTCCGATTTCAGAGGTACTTGTAATTTCCTTTCCAAGTCAAGGACGATAGGTCGACATTTTAGTCCAACTGACCGGTGTAAGAGTTGAATCCCCTACCTCAGCATCAGCGCACCGGATGTTTAAGAACGAGAGCTCTTATCCATTCGGCCACGCTGAACTCTTACCCATTCGGCCACGCTGACCTCTAACCTCCAGGTTAATATTCATGGGAACGTTACGTTCAGTTGTTTGCCATTGCTTTCTGAATGAGAAGTTAACGTTAAGTCCCACCGACCGGTGTAGGGGTTAAAACTCCGCACCCGGCCGTCAGCGCACAGGAAGTTTAAGCGCTATCACATTAAACCCAGCACCCGGCGGATCTCCGCTTCAGCGCATAGAGAAGGGTCAGGTTTAGCGATCTGTGTCCAGAGTTTGAGAAGGCCAAGCCAGAGATGAAGGCACTTGTTGTCCGCCACCTCACAACGCTGCCACCTTCTATGAAATCCTAAGCAGTTTCTACAACGGCAGCAGTGCCTGCAGTCACTCTTCTTCAAGAGTTCCGCCGATTGGCGCAGCAGACCATGTCTCTCCAGCGCCCTCTGTTGTGAAATAAACAAAACAAATCCGCCTAAACTGCTGTGTATGATTGGCGAACAAATGACGAAGAAGTTTTACAGAAGGATGTCATAAAAACAATGACCTTACATAATGAAAAACGAAGACGGTGTTCTCAAGGAAGCAAACACAAAATGCAAACTAGTTACAGACATCAAACAGAAACAACTACAGCAGGATAGTCTCATCTCATCTCATCATGTTCCTCTTGTACCTTGCGGTGTCGAGGTGATGCATAAACAGCGGGAGAGTGCCCGCTTATGGGCTTCATGTATCGATATTCCCATGGACTCTGTTATTCCCTGCGTCCATCGTTTACGTGATCAGCCTCTTCCTCTGCTTCCCTCTGGTCTGTACATCAATGCTTGGTGTGGTATTCTGTTATTTGGTAACGTACTTGCATGGCCAAACCATTTGACTGCTGCCTTCTAATAAAATCTAGTGCCGCTATAACCCCCACTTTAGTCCTGATTTCTTCATTTCCGATCTTATCTCTTCTTGATACATTGTGTATTCTTCTCAGGAATCTCATTTCTGCTGTTGTTGCTGGCTAAAAAAAAAGTGAGCAACACAGAGAAATTGTAAGTACATTAAACACCACACTCCTCTAACCAAAACCAAGAAAACGAGATCATAAGACGAATGGGTGTGAAACAGAATGTAAAAAGTAACTTGCCATACGAACATGACGGTTGAACATTTGCCCCAGAGCGATTGTATGACCTACACTCGGTACAACTAAGGACAAACTGTATGATGATAGCAACGCGATGAAGCTAACTGCTGCTTCCTGTGGACAATTCAGGTTGGCGTCTGAAGGTGTACCAGGAAGAAGAAAAGCAACAACAAAATAAAAGACATTGATACAGGGTTACTGATATCGTTGTCGACCATGCTTTCTTTACTTGGTTGCTCTACGTTAATTAAAAACTTGAAGACAACGGTTCTAAGGCCCGATCAGGCAGGTTTTTTTTTTTTTTTAAATCAGGAAAGGCCTGTGTTTCTTTACAAAACATCTAACCCAGAAGCGTCTACAACTCGCAGTCTGTTAAACTGTGGCCATGATGTCAACACATAAAAGGTGATGGATTTTGCCTATTGTATTCCACAACAAACGACAAACGAATGCTCGAATTCATGGAAGCTTCGCAATTTGATGTTTAAACCTCCACCGTGCAGAAAGATAGACTTAGTAGTGAATCTGCGATTGCCGTCGGGGTAACACATGCTTCACATTCGAAAAGTATCAAAGACAGTGTGTTTAGATTTTCAGTCAGAAAAGTATTCGCCTATTCACTTCATATTATCTTAAACTGTGCAGTCCCTGCGTGACAAAATGCAGCGAAATATGCCATACAACACACTGCATTATATTGCTTGTGGCTTCCTTGCTTCAATTAATAAAAGGAATAAACTGCTTTAAGCATCCGTTAGTAGTCATCAGCAGTTATACAAAACAGCAGTAATGTTATTTGAAGCTGGCGATGAACTGTTGTTGAAGACGATTGTTACTGCAAGCAACCCTTTGAAGCCACAACTACGAAGCGCGAATGAGAATGTCCCGGATGCTGTGATGTCGGTTCCTGACTCACTCAACTGCTAACATAACTGCTTAGAAAGAAGACTCACAGTCAATAAACAAAGACGACTCAAATAGAACACGGCCGCAGAAAGACTTCACCGCCAGCTACCATGAAAGCCAGAATAAAATAAATCGAAAACAGCCGACGCGTGCAGATGAAGGAAGAGCAGCAACCAGAAGTTCACCTCCGGGCCTGAAAACGAAAGGTACAACAGCATCCAGCAACGAGCAGAAGAAACGGAATCCACCAGGCAGAAGCAGCAACGAGCAGAAGAAACGGAATCCACCAGGCACATGCAGCGACAAGCAGACATATCCATCACCTTAATTTTTAACAAAGACATCCAGCACAGACCCCAAATATAACAAAACAGATCGAAACGAAATATATATGGTTGACAGTGTAGTCCACTTTGCATTATACAGCGAAGCTAACCCAAGTGTCCTTATTTTCTTACCTTTACATGTGTGTGTGTGTGGTTTTTTTCTCCCCTCCCTATCTTAGACCCTGTCTTATACTATAATTATACAACACTTACTGGGAACCTTTCAACGTGAGTGTTAATTCTTGTGTTCAGGAATCGATGACTTTCTATGCACTTGCATACGATATTTTACCCGGAATGCTTCCATTTCTTTATATAAGTATTCCTTGGCGGGTTCATGGTCTTCTCTAAGATGGCCCAGTGGCATTGCTGTGGTTTGCACTTCAGACAAACTTTTTTTTTTTTTAAATTCCCATATCCTTTACAGGACATCGCTGTTAACATCAGCATCTTTCAGCTGATTGTTGATTTCTTGGCAAGATTACGCTCAGTAGTTTGCCATTGCTTTCTGAGCGGCCGGCTGTTATCCCGCAAGTCACCAACGCGGGGGCAACCGCTACCAATTCTCGAGCGCTGCGTTGCCCTGCGTGGATAAACGGGATTACGGAGAAAGTCGTGTAACACCTCGGCCAGAGAGACCGGCTCAGACAAACTACGATTCATCTATTCGCTTCATAAACGGACGCGTTAGCGAAGTTACTAGCGAACTGCAGTGTAAACGTCATAAACACGGTCGGACGCGGGCAAGACGCTTGGGCTCGTCGCTTGAGAATGTTAGGAAAATATTGGCCGTGCATTCAGGCCGACACAATGTGATGTCGCTATTATGGGTGCATCAGAGACCCATAGCAGGAAAGTGCTTTGGGGCGATTATTTTTTTTAAAAATAATATAGGATGTACGATATATAACTGAAATATGCAGTCGACGAGATACAGCGAAATATGCCAGGCAATAAATTGTGCAACTTACTGTTTGTAGCTTCCGTATTTAAATTCACTAAGGGACTGCGTTCTTCGTGGCCTAAAGGCTTGCGAACGCGATTAGTGAGCCGCTTACCATGCGTTCGAAAGACAGCGGCGACCGATTTGGCAGCAGACCGTGTCGCGCTGGGGTTTTAACGTGTTAGTATGGGAGCCGGTCGTTCAGAAATAAATGGCAAACTACTGAACGTAAAACTTGCCAAGACATCAACAATGGCAGTAAAATGCGATGCCCTGTAAATAGGATATGCAATACAAAGAGGAGGGGGCGGGGGGGGGGGGGGGGCTGCATTAGTTTGCATTTCTGGGACAACCAGGGCTTCAGTGCAAGTTCAACCCTTATCTCAGAAGTTTAGTTTTCTTCTTGTCAATCACATGCACACGGGGGGGGGGGGGGGGAGAAGAAAAAGAAATAGAGATGGAGGAGGAAGGGGGGGGGGTGTTGGGAAGGAAAGGGAGAGAGATAGAGAGAGGGGGGTGAGGATCCAATGAGAAATAGAATGGGGACACACAAAATAACATGTCAACATAATACACTCTTGTAATGACAATGAGGGACCCATGTGGAGATTGGAAGAACTGTTGAGACTACGGGAGTGTGAAGTGACGTGATCAGACCACTTCAATGCCAGTTTTCGCACTGACTAACTTTATTATTATTATTATTATTATTATTATTATTATTATTATTATTATTATTGCTGTATAACTCAAGGCCGTACCATGCCACTGATTGGCTTGAACTGTACCTTCCATTCTAACGTATGACAATTAAACAACGTTTTAAAGCCGAGAGGATCGATATCAACGTATCGGGTTTTACCCCAAATGGCTCGGTCTCTTTCCGCGGCGTGGACTGTCGAAAGTGTCGCACACAGCACGAACTCCGTATCGCCAGCAGCGACCCCAGGAGTCTCCGAGAAAAATGCACGCGTGAACTGAACGACGTAGGCCGGAATCGAACCAGCAACCTTCGGAGAAGAGGCGGGTGGCGCAACCACTTGGCCACGGAGACTCCTAACGTATGTTAATATAAACAAAAACACACACAAAACACTCACAATTTCCGTAGCAGCGGGTATGTGAAGTGTTACGGCCGTCGTATATTTGTGAATACTGGAAGGAAGAGGGATTTTTTTTTTTGGAAAAGGGGGGGGGGCCTCCTCGCTCGCTTTGAACTCAAGCGTAGTTCATACAGACTACTTCTAGTAGTGCTGGACTGAGTTTTGCGTGTGGATTAGCTTTCCCTATTATTAGTGTCCCTCGCCATCAGGCGAACCCACTCCAACTTCAGAGATGACGGAAGAGGTACACTGGGGCTGACATCGAACCCTTGTTCGACTGCGCTCATGCCATTGTCAGTTTAACGTCCCAACCGGTACACCAACGTCCCCGCTGTATGGGAACACTATGAAGCTAATACCACGAAGCTTGCTTTTATTTAAAAGGTCTTGGCAATGATATGAGCCGCGGTGGTACACTTGATATTGCGTTTGATTACCAACACAGGTTGTTGTTCAATTCCCCAGTGGTGGCTATACTTTCTTCTCGCCAGTACGGCTTGAAGTATACCATGGCTACCAAATTTTCTGAACAATTATACAGGAAGGATTCAAAATTCAGTTGCATGTCCTTCACAGAACGTAGCAGTCAACCCCAGCATTTTGTCTGTTCGTGATTCCTGGGCAAGTCTTAAGTTCAGTAGTTTGTCATTGCTTTCTGAACGACCGGCACCTATACCTTTTTTTTCGAAAAAAAACCAACAGCGCTGTACAGGAAGGATAGGCGGGTGTGGAAGAAAATCGGTCGTCCTCCGCCCAACGTCGTGACCCAGTGAATGTGACGGCCTAGATCTTGCACCCCTAGTGTAGTATTTGGGATAACCTTTACCATGTTTTAATATAGGCCACACACAGGCTACCTCAAATGCCAATGACGCATTATAAACACACATTAAAACTCATACAGGAAATATTGTACGCGCACAAACAGGCTTCACGATCTCATTGAGACTAATATTACAGTTTATTACATGTTATTTTATCGAGTACAGCTGGAATACAGATACAAAGATTACAGCTTACAGGACTGCGGCAAGAAACGCCAAGTAAATATCATCATCATCAGCATGCGCCTTGTCAGCTGGCGTAGGTGTTCGTGTCCTTCCACAGACCTGGATCGCTGCTGATGATATTCTTCGACGCCACCGTCTCAGTCCTTCCAGTATCAGGTCTCTCGGTCTGCCTCTGCCTCTTTTCCACTGATCTGTTCAGTTATCACAATATTCTCCAATGTCTCTCTTCTCACCACATGACTAAAGAATGCTCCAAGATCTACTCCATATTTGGGTTAAGCATATACCTAACTCACTCCCTCACTTAATCATCGTTCTCTGTAACTCACGAAGCCCAAAATCTATTCCATATTTCAGTTAAACACATTCCTCACTAACTCACTCCCTCACGCTACCCCATCTTTCACTTAAACATCGTTCTCTGCAACTCACATGCCCCAACATCTACTTCATATTTCAGTTAAACACTTTCCTCATTAACTCTCTTCCTTTAACATCAACGCCATCTTTCACTTAAACATCATCCTCTCTAATTCAGACTCTCCAACATCTACCCCATAAACCACTTCAACTTATCCCTGTCAAACTCGCATTCTCCAGTTTCTTTAATAATAATAATGTTCATTTAACCCTACCCTACTTCTAGGTAAACCCTGTCTAAATCCCAACCAGGCCTATGACTCCGCAGCCTAGGTACATGTTTTGTTACTAGTTGCATTTCCTTTACAGGACGTCGCAATCAACTTCAGCATTTCTTGGCTGTTCGTGATTTACTAGGTAATTTATTTCTGTAGTTAGTCATTGCTTTCTGAACGACTGACGCCTCACTCCATCGAAATCAGCGCAAATTGCCTGCAACTGATGTAATCCTCAACTCGGTATGTCGGGGAATTGTGAAACGTTTTTACTGCCTCTAAGTCGCAGAGTCCCTGCACCATTACCCTTTATTTATGTTTTCCCCACCACGTATCTTAACACCTGCTCCCTAACCGAACAGCCTTCCCGCGCCGAATCCCTCACCCGCTCGTGTTTGCCAGAAATGACCACCACATCAATCTGTAGAACGTTCTCGTATATAATTCAGGCAGGGACGCCGGAGTAATTTATCGCCCTATTCCGGACAAAGTGTGCATTCATTCAGCGCCTAGTCGGATTGCTCCGTTTTACTACTACTCCTTGCAAGCCTGCATGGAAATTGAACATTACGAGCAGAGAGTGAGCGGAGGAGACGGAGGGAAAGATCACGTGATTGAGAACGGCTACAATGTGAATACACATTCCACAAAGGCCCCGGGGTGAGGGAAGGGAGGAAAGAGAAAGAGAGAAACAAACAAACCGATAGCCTTAGAACGAATAGCCTGGAGGTGTTAAAGAAACCAAGAGCAAGCGGGATAAACTGGACACACACCACGTTTGGGTGGCACAGAAAACTCCCTTTCATTTGAAAAACAAAAAAGATTACTCTCCCACAGCCTGTCTGCCAGGGCCTCTCTGCCTCAAACTCCCAACCCGACCAATAAATTCAGCCGGCGTTTATTTTCTCGAGGTTCCTTTGAAAACATATTTCTCTTTCACTGGCGATATCCACCTAACTAAATCAATCTCTCGCACAAATATGCCCATGCATATATTTTCTCGATTGACCACTGGCTTGGGCGCAATTAAGCGAAAACTACATCATTATCTGATGGAAAATATCCCTATATTGTTGCTCTGTGCTGCCCTATGAAATTCTGTCGCGCAGCTTGTCATGTGTGATTGTTGTCTAGTTTATGGGCTAATTTCTGCTGTACTACCGAATGTTCCTGTGTTGTGTTTACGTACAGATGAACATCTGTGATTCTTACTTGTTGTTACTATCCCTTAAGTGTATTGCATAGTTTATGAATTGATTATGACTGCGTTGGTTAATTTAATTTGTTCTGAATGCTATGGCATATTGTCTGTTTTACTAGATGAACAAACTTCAATTCTGGCCTCCTGTCTGAAATGAGTTGTAAAGTGTATGATCTTCTCTGCCGATATCTGCATTTTGTTGATGAATTTGTCCAGTTTATAAACTAATTTCGGGAGTGAGTTACTTGAGTGCCTATACACCAATGAAAATTAAAGGGAAGCAGCAGCAGTAGTGGTGGTGGTGGTGGTGATGGTGGTGATGGTGGTGGTAGTGATGGTGGCGGCGGCGGCAGCAGCAGCAGTAGTAGTAGTAGTAGTAGTAGTAGTAGTAGTAGTAGTAGTAGTAGTAGTAGTAGTAGTAGTAGTAGTAGTAGTAGTAGTAGTAGTAGCAGTAGCTGCTGCAGCAGTAGCAGTATTAATAGTCGTTACTGGGTATGCGGTGGCTTGTTTTGGATCGTGTCAAGAAATGAGAACTTTGCGGTAGTCACAGTCCAATGTATGACGCTGAATTGCTTGGCCTAGAAAATTACGAGTCGTTTGTGGTAATTACAGTTTAGTGTAGAATTACACTGCGCAGACAGTTTAAAATAGTTTGTGGTAGTCATGGCTCAATTTACTTGGAACAAAACATTAAAAATAGTTTGAGGTATCTCAGGATACGCTGAATTACTTGGAACAAACAATTAAGAATAATCTATGGTAGTCACAGTTTAATGTACTTTGAATTATTTACAACCGAAAATAAGGAATGGTTTGTGGTAGTCAACACTGCATTACTTGGGAAAGAAGCTCAGTAGACTGAGTGAGTGGCACCTTGCAATCTTGACAGACTAAAGTATGTGAGTTGGAATGTGGCCAATATTCCATCACAATGCCTGGGCAGAGCTTCAGAGAAACATGTGGTGCCCAAACGACATGATCCCTCTCTCGGCCTAATTCTTGTGTACTCCAGAGGAATGGGTAACCAATACGTCTGGCACAATGTAGGCTGCAGACGCTGGCGGCACAGCGTCAAAACCTCCAAAACCTCGCCACCACGAGCAGGTGGCGAGTGATGGCCAGACCCTGACACCCAAGGGACCCGGCTTAGAGGCGTTCAGCCAAGTCCCACAGGTGAGGGCCTCGTACGAGCCCGGACCATAAGGGCGCGCACATCTGTCAATCACAAGCGTCCGGGCCTGTGTAAAGCGTGCACTATCGTCAAACTCTCCACCTGACTTTAGCGGACCCCGCGACCAGCGGGAATAGGGCCGCCAGAGCTACCGCAGGAGATATTGCTTGTCTATTGCGAGCAATATCTCCCATCCTTTCACTGTGCGGCTCTCGCGACCGGCGAGAATAGGCTCGCCGGAGATTATGCTCGTCTGATGCGAACAAATCTCTACCAAGACAGAATAAGTAAAGAAACGATAAAAGTAGTGGTATGTAAAGACACATGAAGGGTGTAGCATAGGTGGGAGCGCAAGTGCAATTGAAATACCACTACTTTTATCGTTTCAGTAGACTAAGGTAACCAATATTCAATGCACGGTGAATTATTTGGGAAAGAAACTCAGTAGACTAAGGTAATCAATATTCAATGCACGGTGAATTATTTGGGAAAGAAACTCAAGAGTAGACTATGGTAGTCAAAGTTCAATGCACAGTGAATTACTTGGTAAAGAAACTCAGTAGACTAAGGTAATCAATATTCAATGCACAGTGAATTATTTAGGAAAGAAACTCAAGTAGTCTATGCTACTCACAGGTCAAAGTACAGTGAATTATTTGATTTAGACGAGAGTAGTGTGGGGCAGTCACGGTTCAATGTACGGTGAACTGCTTGGCACAGAATGAACAAAACTTAAAGTATCTTACCGCTGTAGTGGCCTGGGTTCAATTTTCAGAGCTGACAGGAGTGCTTTTGCCTGCCAGTACAACTATGAGCACGACCCGACATGGTAGAGAGCAATTTGTTCGCATTTCTGGGGATTGTACATGAAGGTAAGTGACATAGACAGGGAACTGGATACCCCACCTTATTGTGTCACGGCTTAGAATACGCGAAGACCTCCGCACCCCAACAGCAGATCTGTCGCGAGACTACATTTATGGCTATAGTTGGTGTTCGTCATCATCTGAGCTGTGTTACACTGTTTCGTCAAGACTGTGGCTTAGTATATCCGACTTCGACAAGCATCTCTTACGAGTTTGTTGTTCCTAGCCTGTGTCTGTCTCCAGCCTACCTATGGCAGATTTATACACCTCTTGTCTGGTCCCTATCCCTTAACCCGACCGACACAGGAGACCCAACCATTAGCTCTGCACTACCGTCGGCAAATCTCTTGGTTCACTGGAACACGCAAGTCCCTCTCCCACTGCAAGACTGATACACAACAGAGGGAGGCCGCAGTGTTAAATTGTGATAAGTCGCCAGTACAAATGTGATAAGTCGCCGGTACAACTGTGATAAGTCGCCGGTACAACTGTGATAAGTCGCCGATACAACGTCAGTTTTCGCAAAAGCCGCAGAGGAAACAAATTCGGACGACATGAGTGTTCCATGTCGGATACTTTTACTTTACGGTGAGCTTGAGCCGCTGGCAGTTCCTGTCCATTTCGTGACAGTGAGAAAATCTGGGGGAATGCCACAGCTGGAGTCATCGGTTCATTACGAAGAGATTAACGATTTCGTCCGGACTGCCGTTTCTACGTTGTGTGCCCAGTAACAGATCTGGGGGGATTTTGCTTGTGTTGTATCAGCACACGGAAGAATGAGACTCGGCGGGGGATTCTGATCATTAACGGCGGCAACGACAGCCAGCCACACTGTGGGTAGGATGATGTAGGATCTCGTATTAAATGATGTGCGGAATCGCTGGGGAATATGACACAGAGATCAACAAACGTCGGAGGGAGAGAAGTTGAAGTTGGAGGGAGGAGAGGACGAGAGTGCCGGGCCCGGCGTAGACAGACAAAGAGAGACCAGGCCCATCGAACACGTAGCAAAACACCGCACCGGTGCGATTTTTGTGTGTAAATATTCAGATATACGTAAGACAACAATATATGAGTCGTGATGGTACAACGGTTAGGGCGTTCGCTTACCTAAACAATGGTCCGAATTCAGTTATCATGAGTGGCACCACCCCCCCCCCCCCAATTTACTTTTTTTTCTTCAAATTAGAACATTGAGTGTGTCGATGGTATAATGGATGCTGGTCACTTTTCAGAATTCTCTGGAAATTATCTGGCAAAGTGAGGCGGTGAGAAAAGGAAATGATCTTCCTATCTATCTAATTAAGCCGTGGTTTAGTATACGCGAAAAGGCAGTTTCTGCCATGAATTGACGATACATGTTCTATAAAACACGAAACATATTTGTCAGATACTCAGGAAAAACGCCGCGATAACACGGGTGTTAGTGTACAGTGGAGGTCAGGGTTCAATATCAGCTGAGAAGGCATTTTCCCCCTGACCGTATAAAGCTTTGGGGTAATTTCAGCTTCATAAATCTAATATCAATTTCGCTATTGAGGGAGAACAAGCGGAGAGGAAAGGAAATGGGCATCTATCCTATACCATAATAGTATGACTCGTATATGCCAAATTATATCAGTTCACGCATTTACAACAGTATCCGCTATGGGATTAAAGCCATACAATAGTCTCTCCAACATTTGCCATCTCAGTATAAGGGTCCCTGGGACATCTATGAAATCCCGAAACCGTCACACGAATGACGCTACACAGACAAGCGTAGACGGCAGCTGTGAAACAATCACAACACGAGTTGACAAAAAAAAAAAAAAGTAGACAACCCACTAGCAATGGCATTACCACAAACGCGGACTGACAAGGTTAGACAACCCGGCAGAAATGAAATAACCACAGCACGGACTGACAAGAACAGACAACCCAGCAGCAATAAAATAACCACAGCACGGAGTGACAAGGTTAGACAACCCGGCAGCAATAAAATAACCACAGCATGGATTGACAAGAGTAGACAACCCAGCAGCAATGAAATAACATGAATTGACAAGATTAGACAACCCAGTAGCAATGAACTAACCAAAGCACGGACTGACAAGGGTAGACAACCCAGCTGAAATGACGTAACTCCAACACGAGCTGACAAGAGTAGACACCCTCAGTAGCAATGAATAACTACCACACAAGCTAACAAGAACAGATGACGCTGCAAAAATAAATAAACACAATATGGGCTGACAACAGTAGACAACTCGGCAGCAATGACATAACTACGATACACGTGGACAAGAGCAAAGTACTCTGCAGAAATAAATACAAAAGGGACCGAAACATGTAGACAACTCAACCGCAATGAAATAAAAACGGGAACCGACAAGTGTAGACAACTCAACCGCAATGAAATAAAAACGGGAACCGACAAGTGTAGACAACTCAACAGCAATAAAATAAAAACAGGAACCGACAAGTGTAGACAACTCAACAGCAATAAAATAGTTAGTTAGTCGACAGATCATCCTCGTTGCATATCGAACCATTCAGTCCCTAAGTGCTCGGATCCCCTCCTCAGCAAATCCCGCAGCGTGTAGCGGCTAACGACGCCAGTTCTGTGTTGGTTTATCAATCTTCTTTGGCTTCCTGCGTAGTGTTCATGTTTGGCCACCCCTCTTTTAATTTGCTGTTCTCGCAGTCTGGCCATGGTTGTAGATTCACAGTCATCACTTGGTTCACGCAAGAGTCTTACTTCTCGTAGAGCATTCAGAAGGTCAGCTTGGTCCATGGCGCGTCCGCCCTCCACAGTAGCCTCACTTGCGAGCTTGTCAGCCCGCTCATTTCCTTTTACTCCCGCATGCCCTGGCACGAAGATGAAACTAATCTTTGTCAGCCGAGACCGCTCCAGAGGCAGCAACCATTCTCTTCGGATCGACCCCTCCTCTATCCTCTTGATCATGTTCATTGAGTCGCTAAGGAAACATGCCCTAGTGAATGCCTGTGTCTCGAGCCATGTTATTGCTTTACTTACTGCCATGACTTCCATAGTCAGGCTACTTGTGGTTTCAGTGAAAGCACCAGAGTCCTCCTTCACAATTCTCCCTCCGGCCCGAGCTGTAAAGGCCCATGACCTTCTCACATGTCGGACGACCGACCCATCTGTGTAGATGACCGCATCACCGTCTAGCGAATTCTCGAAAATCAACGCTTGTACTTCAGCCTCCACAGCAACCGGATTTTCTTGTCTGCATTTTCTATCTAGTTGGATGCAAACTGAAAAGGATGTGCAGAAATCTGTTGGCACTTGCACCCACTCCTCGCCAGGTTCTAAGTCCTCAAGTGAACACACCTGTTGAAGAATGTCTTCGGCTTGACTCATCCACGACCGTCCTCTTTTTAACCTGCTGCCCTTCACCTTCATAATTTCACTATGCAGTGGATGTTGTGTGTTTGCGTTAACTCTGAGGTAGGCGCGTGCCCTGCAAACTTGTATTCTCTCTTCAATGGTTGGAAAATCAAGAAGGTAGCGCATCGCCCTGCATGCTGTATCTCTTGTATATCCAAGAATAATGAGCATAGCTTCATTCTGTATCCTTTCCATCTGCTTACGGCTCAGAGTCAGGATTGCCATTGCATACTCCAAAACAGACATGACCAGCCCCTCGTACAGAACACATAGATGGCGCTGCTCACAGTTTGCTGCCGCCATCACCCGCATCGCAACCAAACCCCGCTTGGCCTTTGTTATCACCTGGTCTATGTGCTCATTATAAGCAAGGCTTCGAGCAATAAAATAAAAACGGGAAACGACAAGTCTAGACAACTCAACAGCAAATAAAACAGACACAGGAACCGACAAGTGTAGACAAATCTGCAGCAATGGCACAAAAACTTGGGTTGAAGGATGCAAAATAAACAACCTAGAAACAAACATGTACATTCACTGGGAAAACAAAATATCATCATCATCATATGCCATCTGGTAAGCGTGGACGGTCACGTTTCGCCATCTCACACGATCACCAGAATCGTGTATCAGCTCTGTGTTCTTGTCTCGGCCATATCACGTGGCTAAGTCATCCAGATATTTACTTCTCTGCCTTCCCCTCGTTTCTTTTCCCCTCGATGTTGCTAATTGTCACCAAGTTCTCCAATTTATTTCTTCTCATAACGTGTCCGAAAACGTGTGACTGTATACGTCTAATTTATCTAATCAATTTCCTGTTTTCTTTTGTTTCTTGTAGGACTTGGTCATTGGTTTTTCTGTCAAAACAAGCTATGGAAGTGTGTGTGTGTGTGTGTGTGTGTGTGTGTGTGTGTGTGTGTATGTGTGTGTGTGTGTGTGTGTATGTGTGTGTGTGTGTGTGTGTGTGTGTGTGTGTGTGTGTGTGTTTTTTTTTTTTTCGTTTTTTTAACGAAGTAAACAAACCAATTTTGGATATTTATAGCCAGCAACACGATCTACGGTATTGGAAAACATAAGAAACTGATATCAAAGACATTATGAGCAATCAATATACAAAGAAGTTATAAGTTAGTTGCATGTCCTTTACAGAATTTTATAATCAACACCAGCATTTACACGATGTGACTTACTAGGCAATTTTGGTTCAGTAGACGTCTACTGCTTTCTGAACGGCCGACGCCTCATACCATTGAAATGAACGCAAAAAGGCCTGCTTCCAAATGAGATTTCGAACACTCGACTCGGTGTGATGGAATGTATATTATGTCCTCGGTAAGATGTGGATTTGTGTCTGTCGGGGGTAAAAAGAAACTCATAACCTGCACAGTTCGCGGCGACTGCACTAGCCAGGCGGCCTTAATTCCCCAGGCTCAAGACTTCCCTGCCATACACTGCATGGTACTATACAGGCAGTAGGTGACAGGTTGCTGACAGACTCGGTGTGTCGGGGAATCATGAAGCGTAGTTTTACTATTCCCTAAACCACAGTACCAGTTTAAAGTACATATTACAAATGGTCAGCTACGAAAGCGACTGTATGAAGAATCAAACATTTATTTGGGAGTACACTGCAGCAATATAACCACCACTGCACACATCACAAACAACTGTGTTTTCTTTCTAGTTAATTTCGTCGGTGCAATCATATAGCTCATGTTGTGTGCATTTCGTTAAAGGCACAAGATGGGGAGATACTGTGAAATCCAGGAGTTATGGGGAAAAGAAAATACCAGCGATTATAAATTGTGATGACTGAAAAAATGGGCAGGGCTGCGGACTGTGTCAGGCTGACTTTGTGTATGATTGGTAAATGGGCTGGTCTATGTTAACAGAGTTAGACGCTGTTGTTGCTGTTACTGCTACCAGTGGTGGAGGTTGTTGTTAACAGTGATATAAGCTGTCGTTGCTGCTGCTGCTGATACTGGTAACAGTAATAGAAGCTGTCGTTGCTGCTGTTGGTAACTGTAATAGAAGCTGTCGTTGCTGCTGTTGGTAACTGTAATAGAAGTTGTCGTTGCTGCTGCTGGTAACAGTAATAGAAGCTGTCGTTGCTGCTGTTGGTAACAGTAATAGAAACTGTCGTTGCTGCTGTTGGTAACAGTAATAGAAACTGTCGTTGCTGCTGTTGGTAACAGTAATAGAAACTGTCGTTGCTGCTGTTGGTAACAGTAATAGAAACTGTCGTTGCTGCTGTTGGTAACAGTAATAGAAACTGTCGTTGCTGCTGCTGCTGATGCTGGTAACAGTAATAGAAACTGTCGTTGCTGCTGCTGCTGATGCTGGTAACAGTAATAGAAGCTGTCGTTGCTGCTGCTGCTGATGCTGGTAACAGTAATAGAAACTGTCGTTGCTGCTGCTGCTGATGCTGGTAACAGTAATAGAAGCTGTCGTTGCTGCTGCTGCTGATGCTGGTAACAGTAATAGAAGCTGTCGTTGCTGCTGCTGCTGTTGGTAACAGTAATAGAAACTGTCGTTGCTTCTGTTGGTAACAGTAATAGAAACTGTCGTTGCTGCTGTTGGTAACAGTAATAGAAACTGTCGTTGCTGCTGTTGGTAACAGTAATAGAAACTGTCGTTGCTGCTGTTGGTAACAGTAATAGAAACTGTCGTTGCTGCTGCTGCTGATGCTGGTAACAGTAATAGAAACTGTCGTTGCTGCTGCTGCTGATGCTGGTAACAGTAATAGAAGCTGTCGTTGCTGCTGCTGCTGATGCTGGTAACAGTAATAGAAACTGTCGTTGCTGCTGCTGCTGATGCTGGTAACAGTAATAGAAGCTGTCGTTGCTGCTGCTGCTGCTGCTGGTAACAGTAATAGAAACTGTCGTTGCTGCTGCTGCTGATGCTGGTAACAGTAATAGAAGCTGTCGTTGCTGCTGCTGCTGGTAACAGTAATAGAAGCTGTCGTTGCTGCTGCTGCTGCTGGTGACAGTAATAGAAGCTGTCGTTGCTGCTGCTGCTGATGCTGGTAACAGTAATAGAAGCTGTCGTTGCTGCTGCTGCTGCTGGTAACAGTAATAGAAGCTGTCGTTGCTGCTGCTGCTGATGCTGGTAACAGTAATAGAAGCTGTCGTTGCTGCTGCTGCTGCTGGTAACAGTAATAGAAGTTGTCGTTGCTGCTGCTGCTGCTGGTAACAGTAATAGAAGCTGTCGTTGCTGCTGCTGGTAACAGTAATAGAAGTTGTCAATGCTGCTGCTGGTTACAGTAATAGAAGCTGTCGTTGCTGCTGCTGATGCTGGTAACAGTAATAGAAGCTGTCGTTGCTGCTGTTGGTAACAGTAATAGAAGTTGTCAATGCTGCTGCTGGTTACAGTAATAGAAGCTGTCGTTGCTGCTGCTGCTGATGCTGGTAACAGTAATAGAAGCTGTCGTTGCTGCTGCTGCTGGTAACAGTAATAGAAGCTGTCGTTGCTGCTGCTGGTAACAGTAATAGAAGTTGTCAATGCTGCTGCTGGTAACAGTAATAGAAGCTGTCGTTGCTGCTGTTGGTAACAGTAATAGAAGCTGTCGTTGCTGCTGATGCTGGTAACAGTAATAGAAGCTGTCATTGCTGCTGTTGGTAACAGTAATAGAAGTTGTCAATGCTGCTGCTGGTAACAGTAATAGAAACTGTCGTTGCTGCTGCTGATGCTGGTAACAGTAATAGAAGCTGTCGTTGCTGCTGTTGGTAACAGTAATATAAGTTGTCAATGCTGCTGATGGTTACAGTAATAGAAGCTGTCGTTGCTGCTGCTGCTGATGCTGGTAACAATAATAGAAGCTGTCGTTGCTGCTGCTGCTGATGCTGGTAACAGTAATAGAAGCTGTCGTTGCTGCTGCTGGTAACAGTAATAGAAGCTGTCGTTGCTGCTGCTGGTAACAGTAATAGAAGCTGCCAATGCTGCTGTTGGTAACAGTAATAGAAGCTGTCATTGCTGCTGCTGCTGCTGGTAACAGTAATAGAAGCTGTCGTTGCTACTGCTGCTGCTGGTTGTCATATATTTGTGAAGGGAGTGGGAGATCACTGTAGTGCATGCCCCATCTCTAACAAAAGAAGTAGAGCCCCATCGTCTTCTATCTTCAATAACCCCAGAATATGAACCTTGAGTTATCTGCAGGCCTCGTTCTATTAAGTATTGTCTAGGAGATATAGATTATGGCCCTGGTAAGAATGGTAATTTACTAACTGGGAATCTGCACTTCTCCAAGGATTATTTAGCTCTGGAGCCCCCCTTTTAGTTTATCAAATCTGAGGAAAGTCTGGAGAATTTTCTCAGCCTGATTTAGATGAAGAAAACATGGATGTTGAGCAGTTGATAGATCTAGAGTCTTTTTATTTCCCCATTCAGTAAGTCATTATGAGTTAATTTATCTTTAAACAATCAAACACATAAACAATCACATCAGATTCTGACAACATGATGTACAAAGAAGTTGTTGACACAGATAGGTTGGAACTGACAAATTAACAGAAGGTCAATTCATGTTAATCATTTATTGACTGGCCTGAGCCTTCTGGTCAGTACATACATCTCTATTGTGATTTACACAAAGTAATAGAACAGTTGCACGTTGGACCATTGTCCCAGACAATCAATAACAAGCATCAATATATGAGATGTCAAAAAGTGTGAAAACATAGTAAACATTTTGATGTTGTACATATTAAGTATGATGGTGATGTCTCAACCATTAAATGTCAGTTTTCCTGAAATTGGGTGTGTAGTCTACCAATGAGAAAAGTAACCTGGTGACTGGAGGATTAGGTAAGCCAGGGTCTATTGACTGATGGATCCACTTCAGGTCTGCCCGTATAGCTCCTCTGAAGGCCTCCCCATGCTCTGCTCATAGCTAAGTCATCCTCCATCTCACTTGTGGTTCATCTCTTTCTCTCGGCTTCCCTCTCTCAGGTCTGATTTAGGTGGTTAATTTGCTGATGTGGTGGGTGGTTGTTGGTATGTAGCCACCAAGATCACTGATGAATATTCACATAAATATATACATTCCTACCAATACAATAATAAGAAGTAGGTCGGAAGAAATCTAAATTCCTGAAGTAGGAACTAGTTCCCCTCCCCTCCTTTTCTCTCTAAGCTAGTGTTGGGTTAAGTTGGGGTGGTCAGAGTTTATCACACGGTGTACGCCTTGTATCAACTTGTTCCTGCTGTATGTAAGTTCTCATTTGACCGGGGTCAGTGAACGTGTACAGTAAGACATTGACAAGAGTGAGAATATGTCAAGATGCATGTAAATAAATGACATACATTTAGAACATTTCTTCCACTAAATGGTGTTTACAATGTGTATAAATAATTCTCTGTTTTCCCAATTAACTACTTCTTCTTCTTGTGTCTAATAACTCTCTTCCATTACCTGTTGTTGTTGTGATGTTGAGTGTTGGGTTGTGTGGTGATGAGTGGTGTGGAGTTGTGTTGTGTTGTAAGTTATGTTGAGTAATGAGTTAAGTTCACTGCACGTGATGGTGTTCCGCGAAGCACAACTTTCTCATGTGTTGCAATTCATGTGTGCCCTTATCTAATTAAATTTGACATAAATATAAATATTTATTCCGCCAAACCCTATTAATTCAATAGATGAAGGAGAAAGGAAAGATTGATTTCTCTCTCAGCTTTCTAAATTGTAAATAGGCATAGATAAGTCTGTTTTAGGACAAGGCACTTATTCTAGTACACGAACTGTCATTTCAGCTGTAGATAGTGATAGCATCTTTTACAATGTTTCTGGTGAAATGCACAAGATTGCTTTAGAATCATCACTTCTCACAGTTGTTTAGAATAGAATGTAGTAGTGGAATGCACTTCTTAAAGTTAATAATTATCTTTAAGAATATCAGAGATGGCAGTTCTATCTAAGAGAATATTAGAGAGTCATTTTGCCCGGGAATGGCTTTGCGTCGTTAGAATCTACAGTCGAGCATTTTTACATTTCAGAGGTTTTAATTAATAATAATACATTTCAATTGACATCACAAACACGGGTTTACATTACTTGATACTTGATACATCGGATTCTTAGTTTAATCACGGGACTAACAAACGTACCTCGGATCCAGACTTCTGCCTTGCCCATTGAATTTTTGGTCACACAATTTCTGACGTCTTTTCGCCAGGCATGTTTTTGCAAGAGTGGGCTGCTTATCATAATTTATACCGGCGTTGGCGCGAAAGCGGTGTCACATGTCTCTCCCAACCAATGGGGTTCCGAGCTTTGTCTGATGCAATCTTTCTAAGAATCCACGTCATTTGTCACTTGTTCAGTTCCAGTTTCGATGTTAAGTTTTAAGTCCTAGTCTCCATTTGTGGTTGTGAAGTCAATTTCTTTTAATGTTGTTTCCTCTTTTTGCGGCACTTGTTGGTAAATGAATAATGTTGGTTGCGTTATGCCACACTGGTAATAGTAATATAAGCTGTCGTTGCTACTGCTGGTAAAAGTAATAGAAGGTATCGTTGCTACTGCTGGTAAAAGTAATATAAGCTGTCGTTGCTGCTGCTGCTGCTGCTGGTAATAGTAATATAAGCTGTCGTTGCTGCTGCTGGTAAAAGTAATAGAAGGTATCGTTGCTACTGCTGGTAATAGTAATATAAGCTGTCGTTGCTGCTGCTGGTAATAGTAATATAAGCTGTCGTTGCTACTGCTGCTGCTGGTAATAGTAATATAAGCTGTCGTTGCTGCTGCTGCTGCTGCTGCTGGTGGTGGTAACAGTAATAGAAGGTATCGTTGCTGCTGCTGCTGGTAACAGTAATAGAAGCTGTCGTTGCTGCTGCTGCTGCTGGTGACAGTAATAGAAGCTGTCGTTGCTGCTGCTGCTGATGCTGGTAACAGTAATAGAAGCTGTCGTTGCTGCTGCTGCTGCTGGTAACAGTAATAGAAGCTGTCGTTGCTGCTGCTGCTGATGCTGGTAACAGTAATAGAAGCTGTCGTTGCTGCTGCTGCTGCTGGTAACAGTAATAGAAGTTGTCGTTGCTGCTGCTGCTGCTGGTAACAGTAATAGAAGCTGTCGTTGCTGCTGCTGGTAACAGTAATAGAAGTTGTCAATGCTGCTGCTGGTTACAGTAATAGAAGCTGTCGTTGCTGCTGCTGATGCTGGTAACAGTAATAGAAGCTGTCGTTGCTGCTGTTGGTAACAGTAATAGAAGTTGTCAATGCTGCTGCTGGTTACAGTAATAGAAGCTGTCGTTGCTGCTGCTGCTGATGCTGGTAACAGTAATAGAAGCTGTCGTTGCTGCTGCTGCTGGTAACATTAATAGAAGCTGTCGTTGCTGCTGCTGGTAACAGTAATAGAAGTTGTCAATGCTGCTGCTGGTAACAGTAATAGAAGCTGTCGTTGCTGCTGTTGGTAACAGTAATAGAAGCTGTCGTTGCTGCTGCTGCTGATGCTGGTAACAGTAATAGAAGCTGTCATTGCTGCTGTTGGTAACAGTAATAGAAGTTGTCAATGCTGCTGCTGGTAACAGTAATAGAAACTGTCGTTGCTGCTGCTGATGCTGGTAACAGTAATAGAAGCTGTCGTTGCTGCTGTTGGTAACAGTAATATAAGTTGTCAATGCTGCTGATGGTTACAGTAATAGAAGCTGTCGTTGCTGCTGCTGCTGATGCTGGTAACAATAATAGAAGCTGTCGTTGCTGCTGCTGCTGATGCTGGTAACAGTAATAGAAGCTGTCGTTGCTGCTGCTGGTAACAGTAATAGAAGCTGTCGTTGCTGCTGCTGGTAACAGTAATAGAAGCTGCCAATGCTGCTGTTGGTAACAGTAATAGAAGCTGTCATTGCTGCTGCTGCTGCTGGTAACAGTAATAGAAGCTGTCGTTGCTACTGCTGCTGCTGGTTGTCATATATTTGTGAAGGGAGTGGGAGATCACTGTAGTGCATGCCCCATCTCTAACAAAAGAAGTAGAGCCCCATCGTCTTCTATCTTCAATAACCCCAGAATATGAACCTTGAGTTATCTGCAGGCCTCGTTCTATTAAGTATTGTCTAGGAGATATAGATTATGGCCCTGGTAAGAATGGTAATTTACTAACTGGGAATCTGCACTTCTCCAAGGATTATTTAGCTCTGGAGCCCCCCTTTTAGTTTATCAAATCTGAGGAAAGTCTGGAGAATTTTCTCAGCCTGATTTAGATGAAGAAAACATGGATGTTGAGCAGTTGATAGATCTAGAGTCTTTTTATTTCCCCATTCAGTAAGTCATTATGAGTTAATTTATCTTTAAACAATCAAACACATAAACAATCACATCAGATTCTGACAACATGATGTACAAAGAAGTTGTTGACACAGATAGGTTGGAACTGACAAATTAACAGAAGGTCAATTCATGTTAATCATTTATTGACTGGCCTGAGCCTTCTGGTCAGTACATACATCTCTATTGTGATTTACACAAAGTAATAGAACAGTTGCACGTTGGACCATTGTCCCAGACAATCAATAACAAGCATCAATATATGAGATGTCAAAAAGTGTGAAAACATAGTAAACATTTTGATGTTGTACATATTAAGTATGATGGTGATGTCTCAACCATTAAATGTCAGTTTTCCTGAAATTGGGTGTGTAGTCTACCAATGAGAAAAGTAACCTGGTGACTGGAGGATTAGGTAAGCCAGGGTCTATTGACTGATGGATCCACTTCAGGTCTGCCCGTATAGCTCCTCTGAAGGCCTCCCCATGCTCTGCTCATAGCTAAGTCATCCTCCATCTCACTTGTGGTTCATCTCTTTCTCTCGGCTTCCCTCTCTCAGGTCTGATTTAGGTGGTTAATTTGCTGATGTGGTGGGTGGTTGTTGGTATGTAGCCACCAAGATCACTGATGAATATTCACATAAATATATACATTCCTACCAATACAATAATAAGAAGTAGGTCGGAAGAAATCTAAATTCCTGAAGTAGGAACTAGTTCCCCTCCCCTCCTTTTCTCTCTAAGCTAGTGTTGGGTTAAGTTGGGGTGGTCAGAGTTTATCACACGGTGTACGCCTTGTATCAACTTGTTCCTGCTGTATGTAAGTTCTCATTTGACCGGGGTCAGTGAACGTGTACAGTAAGACATTGACAAGAGTGAGAATATGTCAAGATGCATGTAAATAAATGACATACATTTAGAACATTTCTTCCACTAAATGGTGTTTACAATGTGTATAAATAATTCTCTGTTTTCCCAATTAACTACTTCTTCTTCTTGTGTCTAATAACTCTCTTCCATTACCTGTTGTTGTTGTGATGTTGAGTGTTGGGTTGTGTGGTGATGAGTGGTGTGGAGTTGTGTTGTGTTGTAAGTTATGTTGAGTAATGAGTTAAGTTCACTGCACGTGATGGTGTTCCGCGAAGCACAACTTTCTCATGTGTTGCAATTCATGTGTGCCCTTATCTAATTAAATTTGACATAAATATAAATATTTATTCCGCCAAACCCTATTAATTCAATAGATGAAGGAGAAAGGAAAGATTGATTTCTCTCTCAGCTTTCTAAATTGTAAATAGGCATAGATAAGTCTGTTTTAGGACAAGGCACTTATTCTAGTACACGAACTGTCATTTCAGCTGTAGATAGTGATAGCATCTTTTACAATGTTTCTGGTGAAATGCACAAGATTGCTTTAGAATCATCACTTCTCACAGTTGTTTAGAATAGAATGTAGTAGTGGAATGCACTTCTTAAAGTTAATAATTATCTTTAAGAATATCAGAGATGGCAGTTCTATCTAAGAGAATATTAGAGAGTCATTTTGCCCGGGAATGGCTTTGCGTCGTTAGAATCTACAGTCGAGCATTTTTACATTTCAGAGGTTTTAATTAATAATAATACATTTCAATTGACATCACAAACACGGGTTTACATTACTTGATACTTGATACATCGGATTCTTAGTTTAATCACGGGACTAACAAACGTACCTCGGATCCAGACTTCTGCCTTGCCCATTGAATTTTTGGTCACACAATTTCTGACGTCTTTTCGCCAGGCATGTTTTTGCAAGAGTGGGCTGCTTATCATAATTTATACCGGCGTTGGCGCGAAAGCGGTGTCACATGTCTCTCCCAACCAATGGGGTTCCGAGCTTTGTCTGATGCAATCTTTCTAAGAATCCACGTCATTTGTCACTTGTTCAGTTCCAGTTTCGATGTTAAGTTTTAAGTCCTAGTCTCCATTTGTGGTTGTGAAGTCAATTTCTTTTAATGTTGTTTCCTCTTTTTGCGGCACTTGTTGGTAAATGAATAATGTTGGTTGCGTTATGCCACACTGGTAATAGTAATATAAGCTGTCGTTGCTACTGCTGGTAAAAGTAATAGAAGGTATCGTTGCTACTGCTGGTAAAAGTAATATAAGGTATCGTTGCTACTGCTGGTAAAAGTAATATAAGCTGTCGTTGCTGCTGCTGCTGCTGCTGGTAATAGTAATATAAGCTGTCGTTGCTGATGCTGGTAAAAGTAATAGAAGGTATCGTTGCTACTGCTGGTAATAGTAATATAAGCTGTCGTTGCTGCTGCTGGTAATAGTAATATAAGCTGTCGTTGCTACTGCTGCTGCTGGTAATAGTAATATAAGCTGTCGTTGCTGCTGCTGCTGCTGCTGCTGGTGGTGGTAACAGTAATAGAAGGTATCGTTGTTACTGCTGGTAACAGTAATAGAAGGTATCGTTGCTCCTGCTGGTAAAAGTAATAGAAGCTGTTGTTGCTACTGCTGGTAATAGTAATATAAGCTGTCGTTGCTGCTGCTGATAACAGTGATAGAAGCTGTCGTTGCTGCTGCTGTTCAAACACATTGAACATGAATGAGGACACATGTGAACGGACCATAGACCACAGATGGTAGTACGCACAACGAGCGTCACTTTCTTGTTTTGAGACCATAAGCAATGAACATATGTGGTTTGGTTTTGCTTTTTGGTATATGATCACAACACTGATTGCACACGGATATATCCGTTAAGTTCGTGTCTCTTCTCATAGATCACACAAGACAAATTTCAGCACAGTGCACGAAATCAGAAGGACCGGCGGTGATCCAAATGTATGTCTAACAAATCCCACATGGGATAACTAGTTTTTTGAGGTAATTTGTCTAATGTTGATCGTTTACCTGGGTGTAAGTTGATCGTTTACCTGGGTGTAAGTTGATCGTTTACCTGGTTGTAAGTTGATCGCGTGGATGGTTACCGATACGTGTATACCTGGAGTTTTTAAGATATTAGGGACCTGTGTCTCCTTCTAACCAAAAGGTGACTACTACTTTAGGTAGGCTTCTTGAAGCCCGCTCTCACCTGTTACCTACACATCTCTATCCGTCTCCCAATAGATACGTCTGGCCGTCTAACTTCCGCCTGCTCATAAATTATAAATATGTTTACCACACAACCACTGCAGGAATACATTGGTCATAACAAGAAAGAACACCTCACTTTGAGTAAACTGTAACAAAGACACACGTAAATGTAATGACAAGAATCTTACATCCTAGCACAACTCCCCAACTTCTTTCACGCAAATCAAACACCCTTTGCGCCATGGTTCTTCTTAGCACTTGACGTCGCTCCCGTTAAATAGGCTAAGAAACATAACCTGCAATTAGTTCAGTATTACTACGCCTAAATATGAAATATGCTATCAAGAATCAACATCAGTGCACTCGGAACATTCCATTCCCACATTTGCTCCGTCTCATTCTTCAGCAGCCAATGAAGGGTGTTCACGCTGAGGGCACCAGTGGCAGACTGGGTGGGCGTTCAGTCCACCTGCATTTCCTTTTATAGGTTGAGTGTCGACCAAACCCTCTGTTTACTGTCGACCTACTGTCGACCTAATCAGACTCTACAGATGTGGGTCCTTTGTTTGGTTATCTGCATTTTCCCCTCCATCACAGACAGCCTTCACTACCCCATACCTGTTGTAGTCTAGCTCAAAGGAGCGCCATACTCCAGTTTATCAGCCTGTTCTTTTTCCTCGCACACCAGCATGCCCTGTAGCATAACAGGTCTATGGAGGTAAAATTGTGTGCCGCGACCTAGTTAGCTGGAAAGGGCAGCAGTAAGTAAACACGATAAGCTTATCTGAGCTGATGGTGAGCTGATCACTGGGCACAGAAACCACGAGGTACTTCCCGATGTACTCAGTCGAGTAATCCACTAACTGCAGCTCATATACTTCAAGACTGTCCCGAATTCAACACGTCTGGGCAGGGGTTCTAGTCTGGTGATATAACGGTGGAGCATGGACGTCCATGCTCCACCATTATATCACAACTGAGTGAGCGTTTTAAAAAAAAAAGGGGGGGGGGGTTATTAAGTTTATACATGAGACAATACTGCATATATAGACAATCAATCAACTTTAAGAGAATGAAAGGTTCTTAGGTACCGTGAGACTGAAGTAGCAAATGAGGGGCCTGATACTGAAGAAGGATCAATGTACGGTACTTCTTTTCAGTTACCTCGTCACATTTCAGACTAGAACCGAGCCGATGACACTGTACAGGTTAGACCTACCCTCTACTACCCCGGCAACGTCAGAAAACCGATCTCCTACAAAATACTAATAGCATGCGCGATTCCTGTGCGCACATACTTGGATCCTGGCATCCAAACAATCAGTTCATCAATATGTACCTGGTCTACCTACAAGATGGAAAGCTTGGTGAAAAAATATGTTTCTTCTTTACAGCATAGTTAAACGTAGGAGTTGATGATAGTCTACGCGTTCTTACCACGACTAATCATCATAAACGACACATTACTGGTAACAATGTTACATCCCTGTACTATGGGTATTCTTTTAACATAATGCCTTAAAACGGGAATGAGTACAAACAGGCAGTCACGCCGTGACATACAGAGGTCGTGAGCCACAGTAAACACATTTTATGTTGCAAATTATAACGCTCAAGAAAGCAAAAAGCGAGAATGCGCGTGTTTTTAAAAAAAACTATATTACGAGATAGAAAATTAATGAGGGACAGCACGAATTTCCGAAGAGAATGTAGGCGACATAAAACTCATCTAATGTAAATAATTGAAACAAATTACAGTACACAACAGAAGCGTTCGGCGACACAAAAACCCTGGTTTCAAATAAGGATTAGATCGAAGAAAACTAAGCAGCAGTAGTAGTAGTAGTAGTAGTAGTAGTAGTAGTAGTAGTAGTAGTAGTAGTAGTAGTAGTAGTAGTAGTAGTAGTAGCAGCAGCAGCAGCAGTAGTAGTTTAGCGGGCCCGTTTGTGTGGTGGATAGGATGTTACAATGACAATGGCATATTCGCGATCAGACACTAGTTCTATGCTAACTCTCACCACTCGCCATAACAGGGAAAAACTGATCCCCTATTCGCCCGTGCACTCAGGTCTATACAAGTGTGATGGCCCTAACAACCCACATACCCACAGCCTGTCCCTGTCGCGGGACTTGTTTAGAAGTAGTTTTCACAGGCATGCCCATTGTCACCGCCTCACCTTTAGAGACATTATTTAGAGGGCTACAACTCCAGCCCAAGGGAGAGAACAGAGTCACTCAGAGCCCGAGTAATCTAGAGCCTTCTAGAAGGACCGGTCATTGAGTCCAGGGTTCCGTGGACACTGATGGGGCCCGCCTATTGCGGGGTCCACGAGGAACTCGGACAGAGTTACCACCCGTGTCGGATTGGGACACGTGTGGACCGGGAGAGGACAGACGGACTTGAGAGAGGCAACAGGGCCTGCCTTTGAGGGACTCTATAGATATCAATAGATATATAGACATAGGCTAGATAGTTTGCTAGACTGTTGAATGATACTTATGTGTTTGATGTTCACTATTTGTGATATGTAATATCGCGCGGGTCTGTTTACCCACTGCGACAACGCATACTGTATATGTAAATACAATAAATATTCGATCTCATAGCGAACAGATTTATTGTTGCCTGTATGAACCCAAGTTTAGTTACCTAGATACGAGCAAGACTATGACAGGCTTTTTGGGGGCTCGTCCGGGAGACAGTCGTGGACAACACTGAAATCCCTGTACCAATCATGACTGACGACGGAAGTATAAATGACATACATATCTCTGACACTTTGACACAACAACAGCGACAAGACATTTTGACTATCCTTGACGAGTATAAATCTATCTTTTCTAACAAACCTGGACGCACTGATAAAATAACACATTCAATTGTGCTGACAGATCTGAGACCGGTCAAATGTAGACCATATTCTATTCCTCTCCATTACAGATCTAATTTAGATAAAGAAATTTTAGATTTAGAGAAGAATGGCATTATTCAAAAATCGATGTCTCAATATTCTTCACCGATTGTTCTGGTGAAAAAGAAGGACCAGACAATCCGCTTGTGCATCGACTATAGAGTATTAAATACAAGAACAACAACGGATGCAGAGCCAATGAACAGCTGTGAAGATCTTATCTTAAATATGGCTCAATCATCCTTATTTTCCAAGACCGATTTAGCGAAAGGATATTGGCAAGTTCCACTACACCCTTCTTGTAGACATATAACAGCATTCGCAACACCTCTCGGTTTATACGAATGGCTATATCTTCCGTTTGGTCTCAAGAACCCACCGGCCACATTTGTAAGACTAACAAGATTGTTATTACACGGAATTAAAGATGTAGTAGCCTATATTGATGATATATGCGTCCATTCTTCTGATATGACTTCTCACCTACTTACACTCAAACAAGTCTTCAACCAAATCTCTCTTTTTGGACTTACTATCAAACCTTCCAAGGTTGAAATAGGTTATACACAAATAGACTTCCTTGGTCACAGAATTTCTGAAGGCAAATTGTTGACAGATGATAAAATTGTTTCTAAGATCCTTAATCTAGAAGTGCCTACCACCAAGAAACAGATTAGAAGTTTACTTGGCCTTATAAACTATTATTCTAAATTCATTCCACATTGGGCAGAACTCACCTCAGTCTTTTCCGATATGTTAACTAAAAATCATCCATCAAAAATTTGTAAAAGTACCAGCTTAGATGATGCAATGTGTAGAATGAAACATATTTTTTCTAATCCACCAGTCTTACGATTACCCAACATAAATTTACCCTTTATTTTGACCACAGATGCGAGCGCTATCGCAATAGGAGGATGTTTAATGCAGGAAATGGATGGAGTGAGACACCCGATTCTCTACGTGAGCCGCAAACTAAAGAAGGCAGAGACACGTTATGCCACAGTGGAATTGGAGGCTTTAAGCTTATTGTTTTGTATATTGAGATTATCTAAGTTCCTCTTAGGTAGTCACTTTGTGGTCCTCACTGACAGTTCGCCATTATTAGTCCTTAACCATGGATCGCCCAAAAACCACCGGTTACAAAGATGGTGTCTTCTACTTCAGAATTTCGACTTTGAAATACGTCATATCAAGGGCACCGATAACATTATGGCTGACCTTTTATCACGGCAAATAAATGCGCCAGTAGAATGACTCTGATCACATCGACCATTAGCCATACTATAAACTGTGATACTTTTAGTCGGTTGCATATGACAGTGTAACTCTACACCTGCTAGAGTGCTCTCAGTGATTAGTTTAATTACGACACCCAAGAACATGATACGTTACTTTGAGAACTATACCATCAAGTGCCTAAGCGCTAGAACGATTCCAGCAAGAAACAGTAACTGTGTTTGTGTCAACCAATAAGATCAACCAGCGAACTAACTCCGAATTCTGTAAGAACACGTTATATGGGACATTAAGAACATTCCATACTTGCTGTTACTACGAAACTTTACAAACAGCCGAAACAGAACGACATCGACTACAACACTCAAGAGACAGCCATACTAACTTTAACATTCATGGCATAACACGCTAACAACAGGAGGACAACGCGCACATCATCGTTGGATTTAATTATTTAATTAGTTAATTACTAAATATGTATTATATTTGCATTAATGATGTATATAAAATGTGTTAACCTGTAATTTGTACATATTCTAAGTTAATATTACAGGCGGTGCTATTCATAGGCTAAAGAACCGTCCTATACAATTGTCTCTGTGTAAATTATAACCCATTTTTGAGTCATCGTACAAGAAGTACGTATTTTCTTAAAGGGCAAATATCGCCTAGTCCATTTTTTCTAAGGGCAATAACACTTACCTCAACTTTAATTATATATTTTAACCAAATACTATTTTTAATGAAAGGTGAGTGAATGACTGTGTGAATGGATTAAATGAGAGAACGATACACTTGGCGGACAAATTGTACGCAAACCGTATTTATTTTAATTTGTCTGCGTCTTTCATGTAAATTGCATGACTTGTCTAATTTGTGAATACATGTGTAGTACTTAGTTTAATAGTCAGTTAATATACTTAGTTTAGCAGTTAGGATACATCTAAGCACCACTACTTGGAATGCCTGATCATGTATTTCATGATTGAGGTTATCCCAACTCGTGACGCTTGGACATAAGCCATACATTCAGCATACACTTTACACAAAACTTAAAACTCAACACTATCAATTTAAATTACATTCACTTTATTAGAAACAGCAACTTAGTAGTCAACACACTAACAAGCCAACAGGAACACATGTAGTCTGAGGGGGATAAAATAACAAGGTAACTACATATTTAGCATTATACAACATACGAGAGTAAAAGTGTATTGAAATGCACACACAAATCAAGATTTGAAAGTGTACTTAATTAGCCAGGACTTCGGTCTTGTTAACTCTCTTTAATACAGAGGTTAATTGTCTGGGTACCAGTTGGGTACTATTGAGAAGGGCGGGTTGTAAATACAACTACTGAAACGTCACATAACTTCGGTCTGATAAGCATTATTAAGGACACAGGAGACAGAGTGATCTCTTTACCAAATCAGAGAAGTGGTGTATGGGAGAATACATGAGTTTTAGTGCCAGTATGTAGGCTACCAGGTTACTGTCCACCAAACTACAAACACCAACTTTATGTGATTCGGTGACAGAATTAGAATATATCTAATTACCCTATAACAAAACGTCACCAGGGGAGAAGGGGGAATCCTGTCACCGCCTCACCTTTAGAGACATTATTTAGAGGGCTACAACTCCAGCCCAAGGGAGAGAACAGAGTCACTCAGAGCCCGAGTAATCTAGAGCCTTCTAGAAGGACCGGTCATTGAGTCCAGGGTTCCGTGGACACTGATGGGGCCCGCCTATTGCGGGGTCCACGAGGAACTCGGACAGAGTTACCACCCGTGTCGGATTGGGACACGTGTGGACCGGGAGAGGACAGACGGACTTGAGAGAGGCAACAGGGCCTGCCTTTGAGGGACTCTATAGATATCAATAGATATATAGACATAGGCTAGATAGTTTGCTAGACTGTTGAATGATACTTATGTGTTTGATGTTCACTATTTGTGATATGTAATAGCGCGCGGGTCTGTTTACCCACTGCGCCAACGCATACTGTATATGTAAATACAATAAATATTCGATCTCATAGCGAACAGATTTATTGTTGCCTGTATGAACCCAAGTTTAGTTACCTAGATACGAGCAAGACTATGACACCCATCTTACACATTCCGGCCGCCCTGGAGTAGTAATAGTCCAGAATGTCTTTCTTGTCCAACACGTTTCATTGTCACAGCTGCCCGTTGCCTGGCTGCACACAGCTCTAATATAATTCATTCGACTGCACTTCCAACGTCGAGTACACAACTGTACAGATGATAGTCGGAGGGGATTATCATCGGATAAGTAACTTTCCAATCTGTTTATGTAGTTGTATCAGTGTATGTTTATTGTGTGTGCGTTGACGAAGGCTCTGGTCGAATCCATTTTGTCACGTGTGTTATAGTAAAGCGTGGAGGTACCTGTGAATCTTCAACCATGTCAGACTGCGAGAACAGCATGTTAAAAGCGGCGTGGCCAAATAAGAACACTATGCAGGAAGCCAAACAAAATTAATAAACCAACACAGAACTGGTGTCGTGAGCCGCTACACGCTCCGGGATTCACTGTGGAGGGGGTCCGAGCGCTTATGGGCTGAATGGTTCCATGTTCTGTCGTCTAACAAAGACGTACCAATTCTACTACTCGCTTTCGTCAATTTGCTCGTTAAGATGAACTCACGTCTCGCGACATGAACGCCGCAGTGTTTTTCTAGAACTGTAAAGTAGCTGGGCAGACAGCAGGAAGGGCAGATGTGTCATCATGTGTGAAGTATGTACCATCTGGCAGTGTTCAGAGAAACTGCGCACATTTTGGCGTGCCTGTAGTGCTGTAAAGTCTAACCTCAGCAGCAGCTCGCGTTATATACTTTCTTCCAATAGGTAATGCAATATCTGTTATGTTATTAATCCTGCAAGAACTTTCTTCTGAGTATTGGGGCAAGCTCGGGCGTCCGCATTACAAACTGCCTAGCTTCATGGAACTATGGTCTTCAACACTTCCCACACCCAACAAACATCACAATATTTTCGACTTCGTGACAGTTGTTAGTCGTCAGATTATCCGAAGTGAACATCGAACCATTCAGTTCATATGTGCTCGGATCACCTCCTCAGTGTTTCCCTCAGTGCATAGCCACGGTCGATGACACTAGTTGTTCTTCGTTAACTGTTCTTTGTCTCCCTGCATTGTGCTGTTTGTCTGATTTCACCCCTATTGACTTGACATTCTGGCAGTCTGGTCAAAGTTGCAGAATCAGTCATCACTTGATTCGTCTACTTGTCCTGCCTTTTGGAGGGAATTCACTAAACCAGCCAGGTCCATGGCTCATCTGCTGTCCACTGTAGCTCGGCTCACAAACCCATCAAAGTGGTCAATCCGTCTGCCTCGGGCTCCGAAAGTTGTGGGTTCGATTCCGCTACGTCTTTTGGTTCACGGGTGCATTTTTCTCGGAGACTCCTGGGGGTCGTCGCTAGAGCTACGGAGTTTGTGCTTTGTGTGACGCTTTCGGCAGGCTGTCCTGTGGAAAGAGACCGAGCCATATGGGGTAACACCCGGTGCAATGACTTTTACGACAAACTCATCAGCTTGTGCTTGTTCATTTATTCTTTCACCCGCCTGGACTGGTGCATACATGAAGTTGACTTTTGTCAGCCTTGACCTTCTCAGAGACCACACCCACAATCTTCGAATCCGGCCCATCTTGACCTTGCCGAGTATTGCCTCTGAATCACGGAGAAAGCCTGTCCAGTTGCAGGTTTTGAAAGCTAGCACGGTGCAGAGTTACGCATGGGTGTGTTTATATTAGATTGTATAGTTTTATATATGTGTTGTTCACACAGTAGTGGGATCTAAGTAAGGGTATTCATCGGATCTGGCGCCTCTGTGAGGTTTTTTCCCCCCTCCACAGCATCTGAACATATTTTTTTTTTAAATATACAGCATGTACAACATTGCGAGTGTGAAACTGTAAACAAAAACTGTAAACAGGACCGTAATGTACTTTCGCACTTAGTTTAAAAGAGTAAACACAAAGAATGAATGAAACAATTAACAATTAAATGTTTTGAAAACGGCTCAAACAAAAAATATAACTTATAAATAACAAACACCAGAAAAAGTCATTTTTTTTTGGGGGGGGGGGGGCACACTATAACACAAAAAATGCGAACATACAACAACTGGAAAGATCTAAGGAAAGAAAGATAGAGGAAGACAGGGTTAGACGATTCTTGTCAGTCTAATGTCATCACACCCAAAGGTGTCAGCGCTCGAACTGAAACATGTTCTTGGAGATTGCAAGATGTAGAGAAGCATGATCACCCACGCCAATAGGCAAGGTACCTGACGACGATGAGTGGTACACCACAATGTGACAGCAGATCAAAGCGGCTGTAGGAATTTGTGTACACTACATTGTACATTGTCAACGGACTCCCTCCCTCTCACTCTCTATCACTCCCTCTCTCTCTTTCCTCCTCCTACTCTCCCCCTCCATGTCCTGGACTCCCAGGCTGATGCAGCCTAAAGGGGGCACTATGAAATTTCTGGAAAGCAAGAGCGGCCTGCGTGATATCCACCACATAACCTATCGAGTACCGATCGGTATAAAAATATGAGGGTTGCATCATATACCCAAAAGTGAAAGATGGTACTACTTAATGATTACATAGTCAACGCTACTGCGTGATTACACCGAAGATTGGAAATGAGTATTGGAACAGAAAATATAATAGAACAGAACAGCATGAATTCGATTCGATTCTACCATTGCGCATACCCTGTTCAACCTCAAGAAGAAGTTATATTAAGATAAATCCCTAGCTCAGATTAATAATTCTGATGTATATGCGAGCGAAGGCGCGTGCGCACACACACAAACACAAACACGATATTGGCACTGTCTGTGGGAGACAGGAGAGATGCCAGCTGACGGATATGGTTGTCCTGGTGTCATCCGTGAGCTATAAATAGTTTAGCACACGTCATCGGGCTTCCGGCGCAAGAGTATTCCCAGAAGTGAACGGATGAAAGTGAACAGGCGATACAACAATCTGTAGCTGTCAAGTGAAGCTTTCTCGCACTGGCAGGGCCAATGTTCTGAGATGTCGTCACAAATTTAAGGGTAGTGTTAAATAACAGCTTATTAGTCTGGTCGTCTTTTCTTTTCTTCTTCCCGCTGCCCTTTATATAACTTTCAGCATTAGTTAGGAAGAACTATCTTTCTGGACAAGTCCACAAGTGACATACGAGATGGTGTTCGTTGCCTCAGATATTCAGTTAATCAGTAGCTAGTTAGTCTTACCTCTAGCTGTATCTCTTTGTATCTAATTTCCAATGTGTGCAGTGTGTTCAGGGGAAGTCTGGTTACATGACTGAACCAACTGCATGGCTATCTTTCGGTAAACTCCATTGCTGATCAGGCTTGGGCTTGTTTCATGATGTCATTATTTCTGATTACATCTCGTGTCACATTAGGCATTCTTCGGATGCATTTCATCTCAACTGTTACATTATTTTTCTCGTATATGTTGATGTTTACACTTGGTACAGATTAGCTTTGGCTGCACCCCTAGGTGGGGGTACTGGTGCATGATAAGGCAAATGTGGTCACGGCTTGGGGGAAGGGGGCGCTGCAGGGAGGGACCAGAGGATGTGGCCGAGACTCAAAACCCCAAGGAAAGGTAAGACGGATACAATAATCAGATTGCTATTGGTACTATAAGTATCGGAACTCTTGGCTGGCTGCTGCATAAGAAGACGGAGCACGCACGGGTTTGTCCCGAGAGCTATGATATCGGTTCTTGGCTCCACTCGGTACTGGGTAGCATAATTGTGACAAAAAGGCAGCATTTAACGGTGTTCTATTTGTATCTACCGACACAGTTTTCTGTGTGTGCCTACTGACACTTTTATTCTGGTGGTGACAGAGGAAGCCACGGTAGCGCAGTAACCAGCATGCCTGCCTGCCGGCTTGACTACCATGTGTTCAAATCCCCACTGAGGCAGGGTTTCTTTATCCAACCTGGGCTCGTAGGTCAATCTAGTCTAAAACAGTTACCAGGAAATTCCCCGGGAAGCGAAGGTAGCCGGTGTGGTACTAACCACATTACCGATTGAGTCTCGGTTGATATATACAAATATAGGGCTAAGAAGACGCGGACAAGGGTCGTTTTCTTTTTCTGTCCTTTTACGGGCGACATCAGGCCATGACGCGCGTGCTTTTGCCGCATAGGTGTTCAACCTCGACCAGTTTTTTTTGCGTTTGCTCGCTTTGAAATCAAGCGTAGTACACACACACTACTCCCAGTAGTGCTGAACTGAATTTTTCGTGCGGATTAGCTTTACCTGTCAACAGTGTCCCACGCCATCAGGCGAACCCACTCCGATCTCAGAGGTACTTGTAATTAACGTCCCCAAGTCAAGGACGATACGTCAACATTTTAGTCCAGCTGTCCGGTGTAGGGATTGAACCCCTGACCTCGGCATCAGCACACCGGATGTTTAAGAACATGCGTTCTTATTCATTCGGCCATGCTGACCTACAATCTACAGTTTTACTTGCATATAACAACTATTCATGTATAAATGTCTCACATTCACTGCACACAGATACTTCCATAAACTGCCCCAGTCTCCTCCTATAGATTACACCTGAAGAGTATCAAGACATTGAGAACAATAGAGCAGAAATGGTAAGGATTTAAGTATGTGTATACGAGAATCACATACACCTTAAATATCCTATTGTGGGTAAGTTTCCCACAATTTGTGTATACAGTCTGAGCAGTGGCTTATTCGACTTCCAGGTGAGGTGGGGGTTTTAAATTGCACATATAGGTCAGCAAGGCTGAATGGGTAAGAGTGCACGTTCTTAAATATCCCGTTGCTGATGCTGAGGTAGCAGGTTCAATCTGGTCAGTTGGACTAAAATGTTGACTTCTCGTCCTTGACTTGGGACGTAAATTACAAGTACCCAAGTACTCATGAAAGAATACCAGTAACCTATCAAGCATTCTTGGCGACTAACTTTTACCAAGCATTCATGAAGGCAGACCAGTAGTTTTGGCCAAATATCAATGAAGCACAACAATGAATGTAATGTGTGTAGCTGTGTTTGTAACCTTAAAAATTCATCACATTCGAGAGAGAGAGAGAGAGAGAGAGAGAGAGAGAGAGAGAGAGAGAGAGAGAGAGAGAGAGAGAGAGAGAGAGAGAGAGAGAGAACGAATGAATTAACCTTATTTTCAAAGGGTCACAAATTTAGCACACAGACCCGTCTTAATTCGGCCCTTCCAATCACACATCTTTCATTCATCAACTGTGCACGTTAGAGAGAGAGAGAGAGAGAGAGAGAGAGAGAGAGAGAGAGAGAGAGAGAGAGAGAGAGAGAGAGAATGAGCGATTTAATGCGCATAACAGATGGGTAAACCGCTATAAGTCGTTTTCAACCTGTGCGAGGATCCCCCGGTGAAACCATGGCCATTGTTGCCAAGGTTACTGGCGAATGTGTGTGTGTGTGTGCGCGCGCGCGCGCGCTCACGTGTGTGTTTAGGCAGAGGGGTGTTATTTTGTGTTTAACAGTCAAAACAGTCAACTAAAAACTATTAAAAACTACTTTACCTGTGCTTTTCTCTTCTTAGACTAAGCGTTTTCAAAACAACTTTGCGTGTATTCTCGTGTAAGTCTAACTATCTCAAAATGCTCAACTGCAGTTTCTTTGTTAAATTACATTGTGAACAGTTTCTGTGTTAAATTGTGAACAGCTTCATGACTGAATTACATTTTGAGCAATTTCTTTGTTGAATTACATTATGAACAATTTCAGTCACAATTTTTTGGACACGTTATGGGCAGAAATAAATTGGAGAACTTGGTGACAACTGTCAAGATCGAGGGGGAGGAAAGGGGGGGGGGGGGGAATCGAACAAGAGGAAGAGAGAGAAGTAAATACTTGGATGGCTTGGCCACATGGTATGGTCGAGACAGGGACACAGAGCCGATCCACGACTCTGGTGATCGTGTGAGATGGGGAAACATGACCGCCCACGCTTATCGGCATGACACGTGATGATGATGATGATGATGATGATGATGATGATGATGATGATGATGATGATGATGATGATGATGATGAATAATTTATGTGTTAAATTACGTTATGAACAGTTTCTTTGTTAAATTGCATTTTGAACAATATTTTTGTTAAATAACATTTTGGATTGTTTCTTTGTTAAATTATACTGTGAACAGTTTCTTTGTTAAATTACATTTTGAAATGTATCTTTGTTAAATTAGATTTTAAATAGTTTTGTGTTTGTTTGTTAAATTACATTTTAAGTTGTGACTTTGTTAAACTACATTTTGAATTGTTTCTTTGTGACATTAGAGGTTGAAAATGGCTTTCTGATTGATAAACAGCCTTCCAAAGCTGCCTTGCTGTAAACAGAACAGACTAAATGTGGACACCACTTGAATGGATTTGTACCAGAATCCCACAAGGGAGCCACAATGATGATCTAGCTCAGTGGCTCTCAACCTTTTTTGGCCCATGCCCCCCCCCCCTTTCACCATATGTTCAGAATGTCATTCTCTCCCCTCCCCCTCCCACCGCACTCTTCGTATTTTCTCCCTATAAATTCCCCCCCCCCTTACAGTATACATAATAATGGAAGCTAAATTTAATAACACATCCTAGATTAAGTCTAGACATCTACATAAAATGTGATTTGCAGGTCTACTTACGTTATAATACGAATTTCAGAAAAGCGAGAAGTACAGAACCGGGGGGGGGGGGGGGGGAGAGAGAAGAGAGATATTCCCCACCGGTTGAGAACCACTGATCTAACTGGTCGGGTGATCCACGCACTCAAACATGAAGGTTCTTCGCGGGGTTCAATGATATTTCATACGTGTTGGCACGATTAGGGATAGAATATCCGTGCACAGGGAAAAACTAGATGTAGAGATGAATATTACGGGGAGGACAATGGGGGAGAAAGGAAAGAAGAAGAAGAAGAAGAAGAAGAAGAAGAAGAAGAAGAAGAAGAAGAAGAAGAAGAAGAAGAAGAAGAAGAAGAAGAAGAAGAAGAAGAAGAAGAAGAAGAAGAAGAAGAAGCGGTCACGGTGGCGATAAGCAAAAAACTGCTTAACTCTAAAAATCAAGGTTTGCAGTAACTTTCCTAAGACGAGGTAGCCAGTCCGACTTCAACCCTCCTTAGCAGCAGCATCTTACGACATGCATGGCGGGTAACAGCGGTACTATTATTTACCTCGCTCATGTGATCGTTCTGCTTGCGGGAGTTTGTAGCTTTATCTTCCCAAACAACCCATCTCTTTTCAACCCAACAAAACAACACCCCCACCTGGTATCCAATGTACATGGCTAGTTCGATCGCAGTGTCTTCCTGGTCAGAATCCTGCCACCACTGCTGGTGATTGAGCCGCGATCATTATCTTGTTAAGTAAGCGACCCAACCAACCACTTTGAAACTGCAGCCCAACAGCCCATTGACACAGGACAGGGAGAGCTCTCAATGAACTAGCAAAAGGTTACAACGGAGTTGTGTCAGCAGGGGGCGGCCCCGACTGCTACAGGTGAGCATGTTCTAAGAGCCACTGTTGAATGTATGCCAATGGTGCGAACACTCTGCACCTAAAAAGAGAGAGAGAGAGAGAGAGAGAGAGAGAGAGAGAGAGAGAGAGAGCGAGGGGGGGGGGCGGTAAAACGTTACAGGCAAAACATACAAGAAGGGCGGCAAAACATACATGCAGGAGAGTTATGTGAAGCGGGAATAAAAAAACGAACGTACCAACTTTATTTTCAAAGGGTCGCAAATGAAACACGCAGGCCCATCTAACATTCGAATCTTCCAACTACTCGACTTTCGTACATACCTTATACGTTTTGTATTATGCATGATACATTCACGGAGAGAGAAAAAAAAAGAGAGATTGGGGGGGGGGGGGGGAGCGAGAAAATACACATAAATAAACACACAGATCCCGAGACACAGAAAGAGGCACACTAACACATTGAGAGAGAGACACACACACATACAGAGACATATCAGACAGAGGCAGAGAGAGACACACACATACAGAGACATATCAGACAGAGGCAGAGAGAGACACACACATACAGAGACATGTCAGAGAGAGAGCTAGAGAGAGAGAGAGAGAGAGAGAGAGAGAGAGAGAGAGAGAGCGTGCGAGAGTGCCGCGCGAGAGAGCCAGACACAGGTGCTTCAAACATTAAACAAACATGTCTGCTACACGTGTTTATTTCCCTTACCGGAACCTGGAAGACATGAACTGTGTCGTTCAAAAATGCAATCCGAATGTTGACGTACTTCCCCTTGCGAGGCGACTTCGGGGGTCGGGGGTCACTCATGACCGAATCCGTGAACACGTGACTAGCCTATCCGCATGGTACATTCCACTTTCAAATAGACCTAAGGAAAATACAAAAACATGTTTACAGCATGATTTGACAATAAGGTAACACAGTTTAGATTACTGTATATCTTGGTGATAAAATAACAGTTTACTTTCAGTGCCAAACACAAAGTAAGCTTGGACCAAACATGGGACACAATCAAATGAACACATATTAAAATGTAAATTTCCGTTCACTGAGCATTGCAATTGAGAATAATACCAAGAAATAAAACAAACAACACGGTGACTATAGCATGGCGATATATCGTCCTTTTCTGTCCACATGCGACGCTGGCTGAAAGTATAATTCATTTATTCACTTCATATGGTATAGTTAGTTAGATTATATAACGTCGCAGTATGCACCTGGCGAGATGCAGCGAAATATACCAGGCAGTAACTCGTGTAACCTATGTTTGTGTCTTCTGTGTCTAAATTCTCTAAGAGAATACACAATTTTCGTGGCGGACTTTTGTGTTGGCATTTTAGCAGTGGCCTTATGCATAGTATACCCGTGGGGCTGTTGGCTCCTGTTTTTTTTTTTTTTTTTTCAACTGTTCACGTGGGACAGTGAGGAGCATTTTGTGTGATGTTCACTGGCACAGTAACGGAGCATTATGCGGCGACGCTTTGTCGTGAAGTTGGAACCGCGAATAACGACTAATAATGACACTAATTTGCTAAATCCTTTCGTCCCGAAGATGTTTCCTGTTATGACCCTGTGATATGATTGATATGATACGGTCACAATATGTTATAGGTCAGAATGGGTGACCCGTCTTTCCCTCACTTGGCGAGATGACGAACGCCGCCGTCGAAACCTCGACCGACAGCGTCCATGACCTTCTCAGCGCAGCTCCTTATCAACAACGATAACACCCGTCAGCTAATGTATTACATATACTGGGGGATTGCTACACAGGGTGGCCGATGGCGGAGTGTTCTTGAGATTTAGAGGTTAGCCAAGATTATGTTGAGTAACTGGCCGTGGAACATCCGTGGCCAGTTTGTGGAGCAGCTATCTCTATAAATACCCCAAAGCTGTGACTAGGGCCTAATTATTATTAAGCCATAATCCTCTTTGGACAACAATCACCTTCAAATTAATATCCTATTGATGGCTGACTCGGTCATATGATTATTAATATTAGCCTTTGATGGACCCTAAAATAACTTTTCTGAGGTTGAGCGGGGGTTGTGTAATGATATAATCGAATCGAACCGAACTACGGCCATCGGCAGGATAAGGCGCCGCCCATACACGACCCATCACCTTGCATCCTAGCAGGTTACGTCTATTGAGATCAAACAATACACATACCGGCATAAATCAAATGGGAAACCACAGTTGTACTTATCCCTGGATAATTATGCTTCTCAAGAGAGCGGATCTATTTAACGGCGGGAGACGGCAAGATGTGGAGACGCATGAACGCCAACGCCAGTCGCAAGACACCTGATGCCGATGATGATGTGGTAAAACTAGTTTGACGCTCGATGAATGCAAACGAGTTTATTGTAGAATATTCTAGACCAGTGGTTCTCAACCTTTTTTGGCCAGTGCCCCTCTTTACCATATTTTTAGGACGTCATTCCCCCCCCCCCCAACATATTTTTAGAACGTCATCCCCCCCCCCTTTCGTATTTCCTCCCTAAAAATTTTCCCCTGCCCCTACATAGTATACGTAATAATTGAAGCTAAATTTAATAGCACATACTAAAACAAGTCTAGACGTCCACATAAAACGTGATTTGTGGGTCTACTTACTTTATAAAATGAATTTGAGAAGGGTGAGACGTACAGAACCTTAAAGTATGAAGGGAAACACAAGATCAAGTAATCGGTTCTTGTATTAACGCAATCTTGAAATAATCTTACTTTCCCCTCCCCCTGGAAACCCCAAATTTCCCAGGGTGGGGGTGGGGGGGGGGAATTCCCCACCGGTTGAGAACCACTGTTCTAGACGTTCGATGTCCGTGGCTTAGTCACGTGGCCAAACACGCGTGAACCGCGGCAATAGATATAACCTTGCTTATACCTAGTGCGTAATATTTTTTTCTTTAAAGCACGAAGTATAGCTCAGCAGAACAATGAGGAAACACGAAGGCCCTCTCGGCGACAAGCCTTCAAAGGCAAACAACAACAATAACCTCAACAGTCGTTAACACGGAACGAGAGAAAGTGACATTAAAAATAAAAACGTGTAGCTACTGAAGTGTCACGTGTGTCTACGTCTTGGTTGCTTTTTTTTTTTTTTTTTTTTGTAAAAAGGGGGGGGAGAGAGAGAAGAGAGAGAGAGAGAGAGAGAGAGAGAGAGAGAGAGAGAGAGAGAGAGAGAGAGAGAGAGTGTGTGGCATGCGGTTGGTGCAGGCAGGTCGTCACAGCGTTTTTCCTTAGGCCCTGTTTTGGCAAGATTTCCGAAATGAAAAGCCAACTCTGAACATTTTTATGGTGTGTGGAAGACGGAGGGACAATCTCGCCGTTACAAGGGTTACAACATGCCGTGTGGAAGTCGGGAGTGTCGATAAAACGGTGTTGGATATCGCAGCTTCGCTGTAAACGGAGGAAACGTAAATGAGGAGAAAGTAAGGAGGAAAAGAAGAGGAGAAAGTAAGGGAAAAGAAGAGGAGAAAGAGCATTAGGGGAGGGAGACGCAAAAACAGGAATAGGAGGCAAACAAAGGAGGAAGAGAGGCCAACAAAGGCGGTGGAGGAGGCCAACAAAGAAGGAGGAGGAGGCCAACAAAGGAGGAGGCCAGCAAAGGAGGAGGAGGAGGCCAACAAAGGAGGAGGCCAACAAAGGAGAAGGAGGCCAACAAAGGAGGAAGAGGCCAGCAAAGAAAGAGGAGGCCAGCAAATATGGAGGAGGAGGCCAGCAAATATGGAGGAGGCGGCCAGAAAATATGGAGGAGAAGACCAGCACATATGGAGGAGGAGGCCAGCAAATATGGAGGGGGCGGCCAGCAAAGAGGAAGGAGGAAGCCAAAGAAGGAGGAAAAGGACGCCAATAAAGAAGGAGGAGGAGGCCAACGAAGGAGGAAGAGATGGGCGACAAAGAAGAAGAAGGGGAAGATTATCCATATAAGTAACGCTCTCTAACCACAATGCCAAGGACTAATCCGGAAACACTGCCGGCAAGTGAACGCACCAGCAACAGTACCGCTGTGGCCACTTCCGGGTACCGGATAAATGTCTTGGAAGTAGAGAAGCCATGATCACCGACGTACAACCGACGCAAGGAACTAACGATGTCACGGAATGCCAAACACGGAGCCGCTAGCTGTGAGTCACCGAAATCTGAGTGCCTACGACACCACATACGATCAATTAATTGATAAGTCCCAGGTCATGCAAAACACGCCGCAACTCTTCCCCCCCCCCCCCCAAACAAACGATCCCAGAATCGATGCTAGGACCCGGTGTTCGAATATATATAATGGAGTGCAGGATCCAGTAACCGGATTACCTGCAGGCGATATATAAATGCGGGGAACTGTGTGGTATAATAGGGGAGAAAACAAAAATGCTGAGATCAAAGTCAGGTTGTAAGTACAAATTTGCAATTAATTGGCGATATTATTGGAGCAAGCGTTAAATAATAACGCCGGATTGCTTAGAAGGGGTGGAGGGATATTTACATGAAAATCAAGAACATACGCTTAGTGATCCTGGCATAAAAACGTGCACAATTCGAACGTTTCAACCAGTCTTCCTGTTGAAGGAACAAACCGAGCAACCGTAAAAGTATTACATAAGCACATACAAAAATAAGGCTTGATGAAACTTTCAGGAACAATTTAAAAGGAGGTTAAAGGAAAGAGGATGACTTGTACGAGTTTTATTCTAAGCGCTTGCCGAAAGCGGGGCCTTGAGGATCACGAACTCAGTAGTTCCGGCGACGACCCCCAAGGGTCTCCGAAGAAAACCGCACGCGAAAACCGAATGATGCAGTCCCAAAACGAACCCACGACCACCTGAGGACGATAAGACGGCTTAACCAATCCGCCACGGTGACCCCTGGGTTCATCCAAAACCTACACAACACCCAAACTACTACGCCAATAGACAAAGGAATTCGTGGCCTAGCTAACAAAAGAATTCATTCATTCATTCAATAGCATGTCCTTTGCAGAACCTTGCTCCCATAACAACCTTCCAAAAAAGCGTTTTCGGTCATAAGTAAGATGTCCCGCGTCCTATACACCCATCTGGAGATCATCTGCCACATCCTGCACCCATTTTCTCTGTGGTCTTCCTCTTCCTCTCTTCCCAGGCATATACCCCTCCATTTTGTTCTCTCCAAACTCTTATGACGTTTCAAGTGACCAAAATATTTCAATTTTCTTTGTTTTATCGTCTCTGTGGGTTCATGTGGATGTAAACCTAGCTAATGAAGACATCTTTCCAGGGGTGTCTACTACACTTGTTTCTACAAAGAGGCACTGTCGTCATTTGGAGGTGACAGGCTCGAATCCCGGTCGGTAGGTACAGCTTTCAATTTCTATGTTGTCTAGCGCGTCCTCTGATCCCTGTTTCTTTCCTCTAATTCTATGAGCGCCAAGCACTACACGTGTGTTTATTTTTGCCCTAATAAAAGAATACCAACATCAACAAGTTGGCTGGAAACTAGGAAGGCAAAATAATCATGGCTAAGCCAGCGATTTTGGATAGAGTATGCGAAACCCCTTTACAAAGGATTCACGCCAGACCAGTTGCTATTCCCAATAATAACAAAGGATCGCCATAAAAGTTCAGAATGCCCTTGGCCATATTAAATCTAACAAGACCCCTGGTTCAGAAAACACCATAACATAGGTGATCAATGCCTTAGAAGAATATTATTATAGACAAGGTCACCTGCCAGCTGAACACAATCTACGATACTGGTGACGTTCCTCCCGACTTATGTAAATAGGTGTTTTTTTTAATCCCCAGAAATCGGGGGCCGTAAAATGTGATCAACATCAACCAATTAGCATAATGAGTCACATCGGAGAAATGTTGCTAAGAACCGCAATGCAAATAAGAGAACATTATGACTTTGTGGAAGGCATGTGTACAACAAATGCTGTGTATTTGCTGAGGGCATTAGCTGACTTTTCCATTTTTAAAATTAAGTTGCATGCCCTTCACAGGACGTAGCAGTCAACCACAGCATTTTCGCTGTTGGTGATTCCTGGGCAAATTTTACGTTTAGTAGTTTGCCATTGCTTTCTGAACGACCGGCTCCTATACCTTTTTCGAAAAAACCAGCAACGCTGTGTTTCGAACCCGGGTATACAGGCTCACAAACCGAGTTCGCAAGCCCTTAGCCACAGAGACCGGACTTTTCCATAGAAGCAAATAAATACTTCTGTCTTTGCTTCTTTAACTACACTCAGGGTTGCAGTAGAGTAAGACGCGTCGACATGATCCAGATGCTTGCAGTTCTCAAAGTTTATGGTAAAGACCTCCGAATTGATGGGAAAGACCTCCAAATTGATGGGGGGAAACCTTTGAAAAGAGACATCACATCTAAGTGATGGAAAAGACATTTGAATTGATAGGAAAGACATTTGAATTGATGGGAAAGACATTTGAATTGATGGGAAAGACTTCCAAATTGATGGGAATGACAAACCTAATTGATGGGGAAGACCTCCAAGTTGATGGGAAAGACATCCGAATTAACGGGAGACTGTAAAGAACATGGAAACACTATGCTGCCATCAAATTGTATAACGAAGTGGTCAATACCAGCCAATCAAGAGGGATGTGTGAAAGGGATGTGCATTTCCTCTAGACCTTTCTCCCCCCCCCCCCCTAATTTAGTTAAAATGTGAGAAATGCAAGACATAAGAGCAATACCCATAGGTGGAAATAAAATACAAAAATATAAGATATGCAGATGGAACAGTACCGACTGCAAACAATGAAAAATATCAACATACAGTGGGTACTAGAATACACAGTGAGCAACGAGTTTTAGAATTGAAAGAAAACAAAAATCATGGTCATCCCAAAAATAAATATATCTCACAATGCCCCACATCCATGTAAATGGGACAGATCATAAACAGATCAACCATTTCAAATAACTAGGACCAGTCAGTGCATCTGACGAAACATGCTTTGTATAGATTAGAACAAGAATCCCCATAGAAAAACTAGCCTTTCGCAAAATACTCACCAATGAAAAGCTGTCAGAGACACATGGGTTAGAGTGCTTTATACAGCCTACATAATTGTATGCACATAATATGTTTAACAGATCAAGGGGGAAACATCAGATGGCAGCAGAAACGTGGTTTCTGTGGAAAATACAAAGATTATAGACCAGTGGTCTCAACCGGTGGGGAATCCCCCCCCCCCCCACAGGGGGGAATTTTTAGGGTTTCCAGGGGGGGGGGGATGAAGACCATTTCAAGATCGCGTTAATACAAGAACCGATTACTTGATATTGTTTTTCCCTTCATACTTTACAGTTATGTATGTCCCATCCTTCTAAAATTCATTTTATAAAGTAAGTAGACCCACAAATCATGTTTTATGTGGATGTCTAGACTTGTTTTATTATATGCTATTAAATTTACCTTCCATTTGTACGTATACTGTGTAGGGAGGGGTGAGGGATTTTTAGATAGGAAATATGAAAAAGGGGGGGGGGATGACGTTCTGAAAATACGGTGATGGGGGGCACGGGCCAAATTTCTGATAGGAAGGGGGGAATGACGTTCTGAAAATATGGTGAAGGGGGGCACGGACCAAAAAAGGTTGAAAACCACTGTTATAGACGGACATAAAAACTAAATGAAGTATTCCTTCAAGAACCAAGACAAACACTATAGCGATCACGGGTGAAGGCAACCTAACAGAACATAAAGAAATGTTAACTGGGTGGAAATAATACTGCAGTGATATATGTTACAATCAAGATGCTAGAGACAAAAATGAAAACAACGAAATGCTCACAGAGAAAAGAGCCAGAACTAACACTGTAGACGAAGTCAAGTGGGCATAAACAACCTCAAAAAAAGGGGGGGGGGGGGGGGGATCACGAGGATGTGATAACATTGCAGCAGAATTTATTCAACCTGGTTGAGAACAAAGTGTGAACATATATCACTTGTCACGTGAAAAGACGTGGGAAACAGGAATATGGCCACGGGGTTGGTGAGTAAAAACATGAGCGCGCACGCACACACACACACACGCGCGCGCAAACACCATCCCCTGTCCCTCTTCCAAACAGACCGATAAGGAAATTGTGTTCACAGCAATGTATTCCCTTGGTGAATTTAAACAAAGAAGTCACAAACAATAGGTTTCACGATTTATTGCCTGTCATATTTCGCCACATCTCGTCGGGTGCATACTGCAGTTATATAACATATGAAGGGAATAAATCAATTATACATAAACTGTATGTGCAAACAGAAAGAGTTAGTGTGAAATTTAAAAGCACTGTAAGGATAAAAGATGTTCCACATTCGAACAATACGTGTAACTATGTGTTTTAATTGTTTCAGCTGAAGTATTATTCCTGTATTCACTTTATATGATATATAACTGCAGTATACACCTGACGTGATGCAGCGACATATGCCTGGCATTAAATCGTGCAACATTTTGTATGTGGCTTCTGAGTTTAAATTAAATTGTGTACCAAAAACAAAACAATTACCAAGATAAGTCATGCCAACCGAGGTCAGCATGGCCGAATGGATAAGAGCGCTTGTTTTTAAATTTTCGGTGTGCTGATGCCGAGTTAGCGGGTTCGACTCTTACACCGGTCAGTTGGACTAACATGTTCACATCTCGTCCTTGACTCGGGGACGCCTGATGGCGAAGGACATTGGTAATAGGGAAAGCTAATTCACACGCAAAAATCAGTCCAGTGCACTAGAAGTAGTAGCCCGTGTATTGACTACGCTTGAGTTCAAAGCAAGTGAACGCAACAATTTAAAAAACAAACAATCACCAAGCAACACTTTATTTACAATAACCATGCGAAAACTATTTGGAAAAAAAAGAACACATACACACATAGTACTATTTTAGTACAAGCTGGACTTTAAACAGATTCATACGAGATAAAACATATTTAATTTAGGGAGAATAACAGAAAGAAGCTAATCTGTATACTGTAGAATGCTCACTGAGTAGAACACGATGAATTACGGAACACTGTGAAAGAAATGGTCTTCACATTTCTCGTGACACAGATCATAACAACACTAAGGCGAACAAAAAGCAGCCGTGAGATTATGCGACGATACAACATGCTGGTTTGATATAGGACAGAAAGTCAGGTAGGGTTGCATTTTGTCCCGTGTACTGAACGTATCATAAAGAATGTGAGAGAAAATATTGACAAACAACAATATGACACCTCATTAATATGAAGAGCAGAAATATAGGTGCGTCCATGTGTAGACGAAACAGTATTACTATCAACAACGAAACAGTATTACTATCAACAGCCTAAGTGAGAATTGTGAAAGAAATGAAAGCACGACGACAGTGGAAAAACAAAATATATCACTCAAAGCAACAGAACCAATAATAATGACTACCCATAAAACAAATATGTCAAAAGATATATTTATCAATGGAGAACATTGTTAGCAGTAAGCAGGTTCACTGTTGACGGGCAATGACAATATGACAGAAGTTACAAGAACAGATGCGGTTTTGCAAAATCTAAAGCCATGAAAACTTGTATGGATTGGTATATAAAACAACAAAACCATGTGAATCTCCTATGGTAACATCAGGGTGTAAAATTCGGACATTAACAAATTCGTTGAAAAGAACGCACTGCTCCTTTTAATATCACTGTTTAGAAAAAAAAATATTAACTTAACGAAAAATAAAGTATCATAACAAGCTCAATTCAACAACAAAAAGCACTCAATAATGAAGAAGACTGATTATTAAGACAAATAAAATTGAGGAAACATTAAATATTTTGAGCATGTAAAAAGACACGAATGTATGTCTGGAAAAGATGGTAACCTTTGGAAGGAGAAGTTGTACGGGGAAAGCGTAACAGAGGAAGTCCACAAAGTCGATGGATTCAAGTTTTGATAGATAATGTACACATTAACAGAGTCACAGCATCTGGCCGATGATAAAGAGAAAGTGCGAAAGACTTCTGGGAGAAGAGAAAAGTTCAGCAAAGGACACGGTCACTGAATGACGGATGATGATTTGAGGAGAAATACACCAGAAACACTAGCGACAGTTGTCAAGTCAAACTTGATGGGGAAGGGGTAAAAAGGTGAGAGAGAGAGAGAGAGAGAGAGAGAGAGAGAGAGAGAGAGAGAGAGAGAGAGAGAGAGAGAGAGAGAGAGAGAGAGAGAGAGACCTGAATGACTTTTACCACATAGCATAATGGGGACAAGAACAAAGACCTGATCCGTGTCTCTGGTGATCGTGCGAGATGCTTATCGGCATGGTACATGATAATGATGACGATATTTTATACATATAATAAGAGCGCGGCGCACAATATGTTGCAAGCAAGCATACACGTGCATATAAATGTCTGCATTGTAAGATAGGAAATAGCGACAGCTGAAGAACCCTCAATCAATCAGGTGCCGTCTCCACATTGAAGGTTGGCTGCAAATGGAACCCTACAGGCCACTGACACAGCATGAGCGATACACCCACGGGTATTGATTAGCACTCATGGAAAGAAAGATCTCCCGCGCTTCTACGTTACCTCTATGAACGCCCATCAAGATAAGAAAGAATGTAAGAAACGGGTATATACACAGACACACATACGCAGCATTTACATACAAGCAGAGATACATATACAAACAGGCAGGCAGACAGACCGAGACAGGTAAACAGGCAACAGAGGGAAAGTATGCCTGCAGACAGACAGACAGACAGACAGACAGACAGACCACCCAAACTGCATCATTACATACATGCCCTTCACAGAACATGGCTCTCAATACAGCTGCCATGAAAGATCCCCTCTCCCGCGCCACTTCTCCCGCCTCATGCATTGTTACATGATCCCGTGCCACATGCAAGGTCTCTGCAATGCCCAGTCTCCACCGTCTTCTCGACCGGTCCCTGTCCCATCTTCTGGCATCTAGGCCTTCAATTACGGCTCTTTCTAAACCATTATGACGTTTAATGTGGCCAAAGTACGTTATTTTCCCCTAGACATGATCTTGCTTATCAACCGGCTTGTTTCCACTTTCAGATCTTGTCCATTGTCCACGGTTTTTTTCTTTCTTCTTCTTCTTGGTCTAAGGCGCTGTAAGGATTCTTTTATAACGAACGATGTGGGTTGAAGGATTTCACTTTTGTGTTGAATGCTTGCGAAATTGTCCGTGATTCACGCCTATACCTTGCCACTGGAGAAATAATAAATTAGTTGTCTGTCGTTTACAAGGCGTCGCAGTCAACCCCAGCATTTATTAGCTGTTTGTGATTTTCTAGACAATTTAACGTAAAGTAGTTAGCCACTTCTCCTCCGCGGTTATGGCGTTGCGGTCGCGATTCGTAATGCCGCTTACCCGCGTTCGAAACACAGCGGTGATCGATTTGGCAGCAGACCGTGTCTCGCTGGTTTTAACGTGTTGGTATGGAAGCCGGTCGTACAGAAAGCAATGGCAAACTACTGAACATAAAACTTGCCAAGACATCAACAAAGGCAGTAAAATGCTGGTGTTGTGTTGACTTTAATGTCCTATAAAGGAAATGCAACTTAAAAAAAAAAAAAAAAGTTAGTCACTACTCTCTGAACGGCCGACGCTTATACCACTGTGAAAATCAACGCACAATGACCTCCCGAATAGCCTGCGGCTGACTTCGACGCCGGTATGTTGGGACTGCGAAACTTCGCTCACTACCTCTAAGCCACAGATGCGGACACAGGAGAAATGCATGCCTTAAACAATTCTTTTTTACTTAGATAAAGACGTGTATAGGAACATATATAAACAAGAGTACCGAGTGAAATATAACAATACAGACTGCAGTAAATGACCGTTTAACCCCACGCACACAAAGCAATTTTTGTCTTCATTCCTCTTTGGAGGTCAGTACGTCACACCAGGTTATGCAACCCCCAAATTCACAAGTCGATGTACCTGCCTTCGGCGTGAATGTGTGTACGGATTACTACTAGAATATTCCATTTAAGACAACCGGCTTTGTCAGCCCATAATAAGTTTCTTTTGTTTTTCCCCACTAATAATTTTGAGCCGTCTCCCTGGCCTAGAGGCTAACGTCTTTCTCCGTATTCCCGTATATTCTAGTGAGTAACGTAACCTGCAAACTACTGAGCGTAATCTTGCCAAGAAATCAACAATCAGCTTAAAGATGCTGATGTTGACAGCAATGTCATGTAAAGGATATGCGAACAACAAAAAAACGTAACCTGCGCGAGAATCGGTAGCGGTTCTCGCAGCGTGGGCGTGTGATTGTTAAGGTGCGCAACTTGGAGGCGAAACTTACTATTTCTCGTCCTTACCCCAGGTTGGTTAGCGATACCCTTGGTTGGTTAGCGATAGCCCAAGTCGGTTAGCGATACCCCAGGTTGGTTAGCAATACACAAGGTTGGTTAGCGATACACCAGGTTGGTTAGCGATAACGCAGGTTGGTTAGCGATAGACCAGGTTGGTTAGCGATAGACCAGGTTGGTTAGCGATAGCCCAGGTTGGTTAGCGATAACCCAGGTTGGTTAGCGATACCCCAGGTTGGTTAGCGATACCCCAGGTTGGTTAGCGATACCCCAGGTTGGTTAGAGATAGCCCAGGTTGGTTAGAGATAACCCAGGTTGGTTAGAGATAGCCCAGGTTGGTTAGCGATAGACCAGGTTGGTTAGTGAATCCTCTGGTAGACAGGTCTTAACTCTCGAATCCGAAGCGCTGGTGTTCAAGTGCCCAGACACGGGCTTGCATCCGCGGAGTCCAGGTGACGTCACGACTTTCCCGCCGACCCGGCCCTACAGAACCATCTCCACGGGGACAGTTTTCCAGGCTCTACAAACTCTTCTCTCCAAGTACAGAAACCAGCGAGGTGTGCTAGACCAGTACTGCAACTTCACATCTGCGTAATGGTAAATTAGCATCTAACCAGGTTGTGATTCAGCGCATAAAGGCTGGCTGGGATTAGACCCTTATTTTAGAAGGGTCAGTATTTATTCTTACTATGTAAGACATCTGCGAGTCGAGTGATATCATTAGAAGCAAATTTCCAGCTCTATCGATTACACTAAATCTAAAATAACTTAATAAACAATTCATAACCGAATAAAATACCTGGATGCCCCGGGGATTTGCTTTGTCAGAAGAATATTAACAACCTCATTAATATCTGACAGGCGACAACAGAATACTGTGAGTCAAAATGCTGCGGAGAGGGCGCTCAGAAAGATCATTGGTACGTGGACTGTCTGTTGTTCATCTATGTTCTGATGTCTGGTCTGGGGCAGACACCGGACGAAGCTGACGTTGCTTACACTAGTGTCAAACACACTTAGCGATGTCATTATGGGAAACGCACGATAAAGAACGTCTAGAACAGTGGTTCTCAACTGGTGGGGAATTCCAATTTTTGGGTTTCCAGTGGGGGGAATTAAGGTTATTTCAAGATCGCGTTAATACAAGAACCGATTACTTGATATTGTTTTTCCCTTCATACTGTATGGTTCTGTATGTCTCACCCTTCTAAAATTCAATTTATAAAGTAAGTAGACCCACAAATCATGTATTATGTGGACGTCTAGACTTGTTTTAGTATGTGCTATTAAATTTAGCTTCTATTATTACGTATACTGTGTAGGGGCGGGGGCGGGATGTTTAGGTAGGAAATACGGAAGGGAGGAATGACGTTCTGAAAATATGGTGAAGGGGGGCACGGGCCAAATTTTTAGGTAGGAAATACGAAAAAAAAAAAGGGGGGGGGGGAGAGAGAAAATGACGTTCTGAAAATATGGTGAAGGGATACGGGCCAAAAAAGGTTGAGAACCACTGGTCTAGAAGATGAACAGACACAACAGGAGAAAAACATATGTGAGTCATGACCCGGATGGGCGCGCCCCCTGAGTGTATCAAGGTAAAGGGGCCGAAAAATTCGGCGGGGGTTGGGTACACCCTTCTAATAATCAGAAAACTCCTGTTGTGCTTGTTCCGAACAAGGCTTCAGATCATCAGAAGAGTGCCTTCTCCCCCCCCCCCCAAACCTTCTTGACACTCTCAGGGGGAGTGCCCGTCCGGGTCATGGCGCACAGATGTTTTATCTCCTGTTGTGCGTTTTCATCTTCGAGACGTTCTTTATGGTGCATTTCCCATATTGACATGGCTAAGTGTGTTCACCCAGAAGTCATCCCACTCTCTGAGGGCTAACATTGGGCACCCGGTGCATCTACCAGCTTTGACACTGCACGCTAACTGACCGCGTGAAAGCCAGCTTCTTTCCCCGGCAGTTGGACTGAGTCTTCACCTCCACCTTGGTGGCTAGCCATGGCCCAGTCAGTAGACGTCGTTGCTGTCATGGTGCCTTCTTCATACTCCGTTCACAGCTTACGGTTCACCCCTCCTGCAAGCTCCCAGCGGAAGCCAGCTCTTCCACTGGGCTAGGTCTATAAAGACTCCCCCCCCCCCCAGCTCTCGCTACCACTGCGGAACGCGGTCCTTGCAAGACGTTCTATTCCACCACAAGCGGTCGCTGCCGACGATTGGCTGCAGAGGCTCCAATTCTGAGTCCGGCTGTTAAAACTTCAAACATACAACTTTTCAGCATGTATTGAGGCTGGCGTCCGAAGGTGAGCGAAGAAGAAGATACACCTCTCCTGCCTGGTATTCACCCCCACCCACACAAGGCTAATTTCTCTATTCCACCTTTAATATCAATATGTCCCATACATTTCACTTGTGTTTCATGTATATTTCTGAAAGAAGTCGTTTATCTGGTATAATTTACTCTCACCGTTTACACAGACATGTTTAAGAACAAAGTAGCAATAGGAAATAAAATAAGTTAGGTACGTGTAACACCTGCGGAAAAGTTATAGGTAATAACAAAATAGCAGCTTTTCAAGTATGGTAGTGAGCCAAAACTGCTAGTCATAAAAACTCCGTCGCGGAGCAAACATGGCAGGGGACTTCTGATCGTCAGAAGATTACCCCTTCCCCAAGTGTTTCGGCACATTCTACTCTTTAACACTCTCTAGGAGCGGGCCCGTCGGGGTCATGACTACGGGCGTCTTTCCCCTGCCGTGGGGACGTTCGCTCACATTCGTTGTCCCTGTTGTTGTGCTTGTCCTTTCGTTGTTACCATGTCAACTCTCAAGCCTCCCCTCCCTCAGAAAGGAGAGTCTGTGCAGCCTGTGCTTGCCCCTTAGCACTTGTGGTCGTGGGGAGTCTGCTTCATCCCCAGCCACGACCTCAATTGCCTCCACATGTCTCCGTTGCCATGTTACTTCTTCGTGCCCCGTTCATGGCGCCGCACTCTACTATGAAGTTCTTCCTTTTGATTTCTTGACCCATCTCTTGATCTCTGCAGGTGAGTGCGATTTACGGACGATTACCGCTCTGTTGTGGAGGTTGGACTTCAGCCGACATTTGCATGATTTGACTGAACTCGGGTTCACCACCCTAACTCGGAGGAAAGGCTAAAGAGCTAACACGAGACGTTGCAAGTTTATACTTGTATACAAGTTGCTATACTTTACCGGCGACTTAAATCGTGTACTGAAGTAAACTTTTGTTGTTCTGTCAGTCCCAATCTATAAGGGTTTCAATCGCTTTGGTTTTTGAAGAACATGTCTTTCCCGTGTATTTATTTCTTTGTGTTTAACACGCATTTAATCCTCTAGATTTCCTTACTCTTTCCTTATCAAGCTTGCCAAATGTCACTAACTATGCTAGTGTATATCTTCTCATATCATTACTTCACCGGCGCCTTGAACTGTTGATCGAAGACGCGATACTTTAACAGCGACTAAAACGGTGGATTGAAGCCACAATACTTTGTCAGTCATAAAATGGTGGATTGAAGACACAAACAATGCTTTACCCGCGCCTTAAACGGTGGATCGAAGTGGCAATACGTTACCAGCGACTAAAACGGTGGTTGGAAGACACAATACTTTACCAACAACCACTGCTCACTCTTAGCTGTGGTGTATTATAAGCAAATATTCTACGTCGTGAGTTTCGAGCAATGGAGTAGTTGTCAGCGAGCAATAATACACTAGCTGTCCGCGAGCCTACATTTGATCACTGCGTAAATGTCCTTGTGTTGTCGTCTGCTCCTGCGTTGTGACGTAATGTGCGTGCTAAGGGTTACAATATATGTGCCAGCACGTGTTAGCACAGCACAGGGGCAACACTGCCAACAAGTCAATGTGCACAAAGGAAGCAAGACATTGCCAACACCTAAATTAGTAGTTAGTTCGTTGCATATCCTTTCTAGGACGTCGCAGTCAATCATAGCATTTTTTTGGCTGTTTGTGATTTCTTGGCAAAGTTTACGCTCAGCAGTTAAGAAGAAAAAACAACCCGAAATAGGAGAAGAACAATGTGGTTTTGTAGAAGGCAAGGTACAGTACATGCTATGTATATACTGAGAACAGTATTTGAACGTTCTAGAGATAAACAAAGATCTACACTTTTGCTTTATTGACTACACAAAGGCTTTCGATAAAGTAAGACATGTCGACATGATAAGGATGCTTGAAGATCTACGCATTGATGGAAAAGACCTTAGACTTGTAAAAAACATATACTGGAAACAAGCCGCCATAAGGGTTGATAAAGAAGTAGGCCAATATCAGCCTATTAAGAGAGGTGTGAGACAGGGATGTGTAATGTATCCAAATCTTTTTTCCCTGTACAGTGGAAATATTTTCAGAAATATAGAAGACATGGAAGGAATTAACATTGGGGGACGATGCATCAATAACATTAGATATGCAGACGATACAGCCTTGACTGCAGACAATGAACAGGACCTGCAACATTTAGTAGATGCGATTGTTGCACACAGTGAACAACTAGGGTTAGAATTAAATTATAAGAAGACGCAGATTATGGTCGTCACTGGGAAGAAGGAAATACCACAATGTGATATACAAGTAAATGGGAATATTCTTCAACAAGTGAATCTGATGGAAGATGCCTTGAAGAGATTAGAACAAGAATTGCAATTGCGAAGGTAAACTTTTGCGAGATGAAAAACATACTGACCAATAAACATATATCAATTGAAACGAGAAAAATAATGTTGAAGTGCTCCATAGAACCTGTACTTTTGTATGGATGTGAAGCATGGACATTGAGCAGACAAGCTGAAAAACATCAGATGGTTGTGGAAATGTAGTTTCTGAGGAAAATGCAAAGAATACCATAGACAGACAGAAAAACCAATGAACAAGACCTTCAAGAAACAAATGCCGATCGTAAACTGATTCGAGTCATTAGACGTAGACAGTCAAACTTTTTTGGGCATGTTATGAGAAGAAATGAATTGGAGGACTTGGTGACAACTGACAAGATCGAGGGGAGGAGACCAAGGGGAAGACTGAGAAGTAAATACCTGGATGGCTTAGCCACGTGGCATGGTCATGACAGGAACACGGAGCAGATCCACGACTCTGGTGATCGAGTGAGATGGCAAAACATGACCGCCCACGCTTAACGGCATGGCACATGATGGATAGGAGTTTGCCATTGCTTTCTGAACAACCGGCAAACATAACTTTGTATGGGAAACCAATGCATGACGGTCTGCTTCCAAATCGCCCGTAGCTGTGTCTCGAACACGGTATGCGGGATTAGGAATTGCGTTCGGAGCACCTTCGCCACGGAGCTGGTGAAATTGGTAGACCAGAGGCAAATACACGTTTTATCAATAAATAGAACAGTAAAGAGTACCTTTTCACCAACAACTAACATGTCCTTATGAACATCTCACCAGAAAAATGCTGGAGAAAGGGTGCTGGGGTTGTCACGAGAGACAGAATGTGAGACCATGAAATCAGAAATATGATAAAAATAACACCATGCAGATTCCATTGTGAGGCGACACAAAAACTTGTTTAGCCATCATAAAAGAATGTGAAATGATATCATCAGAAATGTGACAGAATACCTGGCTAACATGGCAATTAGGCAGGCGGGTCGAGAAGATCTCTTGAGAGCTGATTGTCTGCGGGCAGGCTTTGCTAGTGCATTTTCAACACCTTTGACTTGTATTCATCATCCAGCTACTGAGTTCAGTGTTTGGTAAGACATAGCGAGCTCTAGACTTCAATCAAAATACTTTTTGTTTGTGTGCAATAACTGTGTTGTGAAGTGCAGATTCAGAAAACAGCGGACGGCTTGCTGTCGGCAATAGTTCGCCTGCCTTATTTATGTGATAATGTGTGTGCGGGCTGCTTGTTTGTTCCGATTGCTGTCCTCTTCGACAACGAACTGCATATTCAAGTCAAGGATGGCTTGTTATCGGAGCTCCGGTGATTTTGTCTTATCGAAGCTACTGCTTTCTTCACGATTTCACATGAGACAATGAGAAGCATTTCGTCTGGTTTTTGGTAGCACAGGAACGGAACAATTATGAGACGACACGATGCTGTGAAGCTGGAACCGTACAACTACAACTAAAATGTGACAAGCATAGCATCAAGCATCGAATCTACGTAAAGAGAACAGATAACGTCGTTTGACCACCTTACGAGAGTGATACCCGATTAACTTCCGATAACAGCACATAACAAAAAAAGACCTGGACATAAATCCAGACGAAGACCAAGAAAACGATGCACTGGCAACATCAAGAGAACATTATTAACCGCCATCTAAAGTTGTGTAATGACAGCAGGAAAATACAATGTTAGTAAAAAATTTAGATGATAAAATAAACTGTTCTTATAAAAAAAAAATAACGCGCTGAAACAAAGACATGAGAATGATCTCCCTATAACTAATGGTAGATTGAATGAAAACAATATTCTTTTCCAGCAGTAACGATGGTGGAGTGAAGACAAGAAAATACTTTACCACTGACAAGAATGGTGGAGTGAAGACAAGAACATACTTTACTAATGACAAGAAGTGTGGAGTAAAGACATAAGCATGCTTTACCAATGACACGTATGTTGGAGTGAAGAGAAGAAAATACTTTACCACTGACAAGAATGGTGGAGTTAAGAACATGCTTTACTAATGACAAGAATGTTAGAGTGAAGGCAAGAAAATACTTTACCAATGATAAAAATGGTGGGCTGAAGTGAAATAACATACTTTACGAATAACAACAATAGTTGAGGGAAGATACGAAAACATTGTACTAATTACAACAAGTGTAGCTATGAGAAGAAAATACTTTATCTACAACAAATCTGGAGTTATGGCAAGAAAATACTTTAGCAAAAACAGGAAAGAGGAGGAAAGACAAGAAACTACGTTACATATAACAATAATGGTTGGTTGAAAACATGGTAACTCTTTAACAGTAATCAGAAATCGGACCTACTTGCCTACAGACTAGATGAGAAACTATGCAGCGCAACTCACTTTAATACAATAAACCCTGGACAAGGTTACCACTAATCCAGAATACTAACTACAACTCAACTACGGCTACGGTTTACAGTACGAGATGTTTGTGTCGCTTATCGCAATCAAATCCCACATCTCGGCAGTGTGGACCTTCTATATTCCATACCCCTACGTCCAGTTGTGACTCCATTCTTTCCTCTGTCCCCAGATAATTCAATCCTGGGCGTTTATTAAATTACACGTTAACTATTTATCTGTTCAAAGCCATGTCTGTTCAAATAAATATCTGCAATTTTAAAACCTGGAACACTTGCACACACACACAAAAATAAGAAAAAAAATATTTCTAGGTAATTTACTTAGAATCAAAACTACATTTCCTTCACCATATTACAATACATTTATTAAATAAAAGTAATTTCAGTAAGTGTTAGAAACATAGGCCGTGCTGGAAAGCAAACTGGAGGGGAAGAGAGCAAACTGGAGGGGAAGAGAGCAAACTGGAGGGGAAGAGTGCACAATGAAGGGAATTTTACACTGAGTGAGTAGCATCAAGATGTGTTGGAGAAAGCCTGTATCAGTCCACCTTGAAGACAGAAGGGTGCTGTAGACTTGTTGCAGCCAACTTTCAATGCAGAGATGGCACTTGCTAATGATGCGTTTTTACAGTGTAAAATTAAACCAAAGACTAAGAAAAGAGGTAAACATCAGTGACCAAACTAGGTACTGGTTCTTTCTGACGCTCTGTCGTCTTTTCAGGCAGCAATTTCGAAGAACTAAACTGATATGACAGAATCACCCATGTGATGCTCACGGAGACAGCTAAAAACATTCTGGTGATTCAAGAGGTAATGGGAAAACATTGGCGCAAGATAAGAAACACTAGAGAGAAAAAAACAACAACTTAATAGCATGACTATAAAGTCCCGTGTCTTTAACCTGCAAGGCCGATGACACAGAGGAAGACCTAAAAACATGAAGAGACTTATAGGCAGAGATACATAATATAGGAAGAACATAAAGAAAGCTGAATGACATAGCACATAATTGGACAGCTTGGTGTAAACTGGCTGAGGGTCAATGAACCACTGGGGGATGATTAAAGGGCAGTAGAAAATTTTCGAAACCTGGTGTGCCCGTAGCTTTCAATGTTCCCACTATCTAGTGTTCTGAAATCTCTATTTCTTGCATTTGCATTCTGTGAGTTCTTCTTATTCGCCTTCTTTATCTTCTTACTGCTACTTCCTACTGCTACTTACTAGTAGTAGCAGCAGTAGCAGTAGTAGTAGTAGCAGTAGCAGTAGCAGCAGCAGCAGCATCAGTTGCTGCTACTAAGGAGTGCAATGGACTGATGTTGTGTGTGAGTTAGCTAACCTTATTACCAGTTCCCACAGCCATCAGGCGGACCCACTCCGACTTCTGAGGTGCCTCTTGAAATTGACGTCCCCAAGTCAAGGACGAGTAGTCAACGTTTAAGTGTTTAACCCATTCGGTCACATCGATTTCACCGTGTATCATTATTTGGCACTCCTCCGAATAACGGTCCGAAATTATTTATTGTAAAAAGTATCCCTTACAGGGCCTCATTAGGTGATATAATAAAAAATATTAAACACTATCAACTAAACTATAGAACTGAGAAAATCGAAATATGTACCAACAATATTTGACAGTTATATATGAAAATACGTACGTACAATAAATAATTTGGTACCGTTATTTATTAAGAACAGTTATTGAATGTGTGGTGGACTGCTAGACTGGTCGATAGATGCAATATATCTTTCTGGGCCCGGAGGGCCCTCACTGTCGTCGGAGTGTATGCCTTATCAGTTATATGTGGAAATACGTATGTACAAGATATAGATATATAATCCGACGACAGTGAGGGTCCTCCGGGCCCAGAAACATTTATTGCATCCATCGATCAATCTAGCAGTCTACCACACACTCAATAATTGTACATATCGCCCCTGAATCAGCATATCGCCCCAGAACGAGTAAGGGATACTTTTTACAATCCGGTCACGAACATGAAGGATAGGCAGTGAAACGGTTAAGGCCTCTGGAGTGTTTATGCTCGTGGCTACCATATGCATTCGCATTTTCCTCATGCTGGACCGTTAGTTTATGGTTCCGTCGCCCTGCTACTGAGTTTAGTGCGCGGCGCGACGCTGTGAATTTCGTGTGAAATACTTTTAAATCTGCCGGAGGTTGTGGAGCGTGAACTGCATGGTCAGGGCAATGGCGGCTGACTATGTCCCAGAATTGACTGGTTTTTGTGCCTTATGCAGAAATGTGTGGCTGCTGGCCTTCTGCTGACTGCCGCTTCCTTTGACGATGAACTGTGTTTTCGTGGAGGACTGTTGTTTTGGCATTCTGGAGATGGCATTATGTACAGTGAAGTGTTTTTACATCTGTCCGAGATTGGTTTGTTGCGTGAACTGCATTTCGGAGAAAAAAAATGGCAAGGTTGGCTAGAAAATATCTAGAAACGGAACAAAACATCTAAACACATCGAGACTTTGTAGGTGAAGATCTGGTTGGGAAAGTGACTGTCACTTCCATCATTTCGTAGAGGACTTTTGTGGTGACATTCTGGCGGCGGCATTATGCACAGTGTGCCTGGGCGGGCTGTTTGTCGAGACTCCTGTCTTTTCCACTTTTCACATGGGACAGTGAGGAACATTTTATGTGATATTCACTGGCACAGGAACGGAGCATAATGGGGACGACCCGTTGCTGTGATGTTGGAACCGCGACTAACCAACTTTTTACAATAAATAATTTGGGACCGTTATTAGGAGGAGTGTCCATTAGTTCCACGTAAGGCTATATGTGCGCGCGCGCACGCACGAAATCACAGAGAGAGAGAGAGAGAGAGAGAGAGAGAGAGAGAGAGAGAGAGAGAGAGAGAGAGAGAGAGAGAGAGAGAGAGACCCGAGCATTGTATTCTAGCAAGTTATATTAACTTTATACACAAACAACAGATATGCCTACGAAAAACAATGCTTGTACAATTTCCAGGCCCGCAACTTACAACTGTTAAGTGCGTGTCAAGTCTTACAATCTTCAATTATTAACCAACCGGGCAGCTCAGCACTTAGAGGAATCATACAGGGTACACTGTTTCTCTGTGCTGTGTTTACGTATGGAAATAAGAAGCATGGTATTTATCACTCGACATTTGGACTGGCGGTCAGACACTTGAGCTGCCCTAACCGTTAGTAGGTCACTAGTGCTGACCTTTAGACCTCTCGTTTCTATTTTCCTATCACATATTGAATCTTCCATGACAGCGCTGCCCCAGATAATTGAATCTTGAGACCCATTTGAGTCTGGTTGTATCGGTATGTATGTTAAGTAGGTCTCATGATCACAACATTATCATGGCTGCTGTCTTAGATGTGTTAGTCATCGCCTTGTTGATCATGCAGGATGCGACTGGTACGTCTGTTTGGAGTATGTTCTTCGCAATGACACGGAAGTAGACATGATAAGCTGTAGTAGGATACAATCACCAATGGCACAATGGACGTTGCGGCTACAGCCTTCGTCAGCAGATAAACAACCGTGTTCCTCGGCACTTTAATCATGTAAACTTTGTGCAGAATACTGTACTACACTAGTAAATATATTGTTGATTTTGAATACCCATTGTAGTCTCAGATGAACCGGGGAGCCCGGATCTATTTTAAAAATCTAACCGATGCGAATTCGATCCCATGACCAATGGGTCGGCAGGCACGCGTCTAACCACTAAGCTCCCAGTATCTTTGTGGGAGGGTATTCATCATCATCAAGTGCCTTGCCAGCTGGCGTAGGATTTCATGGCTCTCCACAGATCTCGGTCTTTGGTGTTCTGGATCAACTGTGCTGATAATATTCCTCCATACCACCGTCTCAATCCATCCAGCACCATTTCTCTTGGTCTGCCTGTCGCGAAATAAACTTGTTAGTTCGATCGATGACAAACAAGACCCGACATTTGTCTGCAAAAACACCAGCAACCCATTGATGTTGTACAGAATGAGAAAAATACGTCGCGTCAAAATGTCTACACAGTCGGCGATTTTGTTATGATGTGGGTTGTTCGAGAAAACGAATAACCACGCCAAACGTCTGCCACGGCGGTAGTAGCCTTTGAAGTGGAGACGAAATGTCTGAATGCAAGTCGGGATGGATTCTGTGATGTGGGGAATTCTCAAGTTGAACTATTGATGTACGGGACAAAGAATTTCCCCAAATGAAAGCAAATTTGACCGCACATTGACTCCAGTTAGTCTAGAACAGGAGGACAAAACCAGACTCTGGACTGATTGGCGTCTAGACTTTTTGGTGACGTCACTCAAGCCCTGATATAAAACCCAGTTGCGATAAACAAGTGTAGGGAGTCGGCCAGAAATTCTGAAGTGTTAAGATCGGTGCATTATTCCGAGTTGTGTTACATGAGAGAGACTATAATGTCTAAGTGGTGATAGTTATCCGCGGACATAGATCCAGTCTGTGATTGCATAGTTTCGATTAGCAACTGGAATAGGCATATGGTAGGCTATTAATCATATCTAACTTAGAGTATGATTAGGAATAGAGTACAGTACTGTGCGGTGATATAATGTATTATAGGTGCGGTGATATAATGTATTATAGGTGCGGTGATATAATGTATTATGATTAGTGATAGAATGTTCTATAAGTGCGGTGCTAGAAAGTATCATAGGAGCGTCGGCACTAGTATTCTATTGTGTGGCTTCAACTAGCTTGTGTGATATATCATTTTACTCAGGGAGTTGAGGACAATGTAGTGGAATAATAATTAGAGAGATTAAGGATGGTTGAGAGGGAGGAGAGGAATGTGAAATGGTAGGATCTTCCAGCAGGGCATCTGCTGGGTTTCCACCCGTTCCTTTATTCTTTCCTGGTGTTGCCATGTCTCAGATCATATGATGAGTTATTTGGTCGTATGACAGAGATCGGATCTCTGTTATAGATCTGAGTGCTGCTATTGGCCTACACTCACCTAATTCCGGCCAGGATTGAGTTGCCCTCACCATAGTATTCTTTATTCTACAGGTTCCATTAACAGGTCCACGTATGTGTGCTATGATTTTCAACAGTGAAGCTAACACATTTTAGAAGATGATGGCTCAGAATTTGAAGACAGAAGTTGCTGAGAGGCCGCTACATTGGGCTTATACCCAAGTGGGTTTGCAGGAACCTGGCTTCTTCTGAGCAGGACATGCTGATGAGATTTATGTTTTAGCAAGTGATAAGTGTATCACTGAACAGTCAGAACATTGTAGATATACACTACTGATACCAGGAACAGTCATACAACTTTATACTGATACCTAGAACAGTCAGAGTGTGGTGTTATTATGGGGAATCTTTAAAACCAGTGACACTAGATACATTAAGATTTCCCCAGTAACAGTGACAATAGTCTTAGAATTCTCTGATTAACAATCATTTAAATAACAGAGGAAATTCATAGTGTTAAGCAGATTGAAGACTCTCATTAGACAGTGTTTGTCATGGGTGTCCAAGCATCCTAGTGGTTCAAGAGACAACGGAGGAAGTCTTCACGTGACCGGAGGAGCATCACCTTGGTGAGGTTGCTTGTCTGGAATACATGGTGCTAGTGTGTTCTCAGCACAGTGATGAGAATGACTATACTCCTGAACACTGATCTGAGTCTATAGACACTTTAGAGCACACGTCACACATTCTACACCTTATACACACACACACACACACACTTCTCCTACATATACTCTTTGCTTTAATAAATTTCTTGTTTTATTTGTTGAAGCTAGAGTTGTCACGTATGTTATGTTGAGGAAGAATGAGAGGGGGCATGATCCAGGAGTGAGTAAGAGAAGAAGGTGTCTTCAGATTGAGGGAGTGTTGTGGACGGAGTCTACTGGATATCTCCAGGATAGAGATATTGAATTAAAACAAATGTGGGTGTTGATTCCCCTCACTCCAGGGACGACACTTAAGTGGTAAAGAAGAACAAATAACGACTACGACATTCATTCTTTACACACACAACACTGCCTCTGCCTCTCTTCCCCTCGATCTTTCCAGCTGTCACGATGTTCTCCGCTGCCTCTCTTCTCATCACATGACCAAAGACAGTTGTTTGTCTCTGTCTTATTGTTGTATATAATGTTCTGTTCTAGTTTCATTAACCTCTTTCATGCATTCGTTGTTAGTTACTCTGGCAGTCCAAGGAATTCACAACATTCGTCTCAAAAATCACATCTCTGCTGCTTCTAAGTTCTTTCTAATTTGTTCATTTACATTCCAAGATTTGCTGCCATACAAAAAAAACCTGTTCTATATAGCATTTCAGCACTCTCTTTCTTACATTCATTGATAGTGAATTATTGCATACGATACTCGTCATTTTCTGAAATGCGGCTTTTGCCTGCCCTATTCTGCTCTTAATCTCTGTTGCACATCTCCGATCTGATGTTATAAATGCTCCTATGTATTTATAATTATCCACAAGGTTAAGAATTGTCCCTTCTATTTCTATGCCACGGGAGATTATTACTATTTTTTTAATTCAGTACATTCGAAAGCAGTAAGTTGTCCCTATACATAACCACTGCAATATACGCCCTAAAGAAATCCACGAGCAACAAATACCCAGTACCGCGTGCCTGACTGCATGGAAGAGCGCATAAACAAGCACCAACATGCTTTGTTACAAATCTGTGTCCAACTGCGCATAACCCAGGCCAATTGAAATCATTAAGACTATGTTGTCGGAGATCCTACTGTCTTCCCTTCCCTACCCATCTCCAGAAGAAAGTGGAGAATTCCGTGAAGTGGAAGATAATGGGAGAGTATGTACGGGGTGGTGGGGATCACGTAGATATCGATTGCCCTAATGGTGAACTGTATGCAGGCATCTCTGCTCTTAAGACAAATGTAAGCTGGTGTCTGATATCTGGGCAAACGTGTACAGCCACACAATTAGCGTGTTAAAGAAAGCGCACTCTCTCTCTCTCTCTCCCTCTGTCATTCTCTGTCCGAAATTCTCTCTCTTCGTCTCTCTCTCTCCCCCCGTCATTCTCTCTCATTTTCTATTTTCTCCATCATCCTCTCTCATTCTCTATCTATTTCCGTCATTCTCTCTCTTATTCTTTATATCTCTCCGTCATTCTGTCTCCGTCTCTCTCTTCCTCTTTCTATTCTCTCCATCATTCTCTCTCATTTTCTATTCTTTCCGTCATCCTCTCCCTCTCTCATTCTCTATCTCTTTCCGTCACTCTCTCTCTCTCTCTCTCTCTCTCTTATTCTCTATCTCTCTCCGTCATTCTTTCTCTTTCTCTCATGTTCTCTCTCTCCGTCATTCTCTCTTCGCCTCTCTCAAATTCTCTACCACTGTACTATTCTATCTCCCTCTCTCTTTCTCCATCTCTCTCTCATTCTTTATCTCTATCTCCGCCATTATCTCTCTCTCTGACATTATCTCTCTCTCTCTCTCTGCTACTATCTCTCTCCGCAATTATCTCTCTCCGCACCTCTCTCTCTCTCTCTCTCTGATCAATTGATGGAGATTGGAACACATGACCACACCAAGCCGCCGCCCTACAGCACCTCGTGTTTACCAGTAAGTAAATGAGTTGACACCGAGCGTGTGAGACGTAAGATGGTGCATGATGGTGGAAATGACCACGTGTTCACATGCACCCTCTGTGAACGAACATTTACAGCGCGAATTGGCCTTATCAGTCACATTCGCTACCGCCATAGTTAAAAGTTATTATGCCTTTTTAAAGAACAAACTATCGTCTGTCAAGACGGCAAGGTGCCAATGGATGGATGGAAATGAGTTGAGTCCAGAACCGAAATCACATCACTCAGGACAGTTCCACACGTCCTCCGTCCTCATCTGCAACAGCCAGCGAAAGGTCTCAATACTAATGCTACCAATAGCAATCTCATGACGTCGTGTCCGTCTAGCCCAGTGTTTCCCAACCTTTTTTGTGCCATGCCCCACTTAAGCCTTTCTAAAATTCACATTGCCCCCCTCCCCCGTCCCACGCCCCCCCCCCCCTCAACATATACATTATTTTTAATATTCAAAAATTGAAATGTTCACTAAAGAAACTTGAATGTAAGGTTTTAGGAAGAAATCACTAGGTAATTATTGAGCAAACACAGTAAGTAAATTTTCAAAACATATAATGGAGAACTGAAATTCAAGTACAAAATAATTTTAATGAAAGATTTTTCTATATTATTTTAATTATTAGTAATTATTTATTATTTAAATTTAGTGAGATCCTTGCGCTTGATGCTTGCTGCAAAGAGATCTTATGTCAGGTTCCAATTTAGTTAACTTCAGTCTCAAGTCTCCCCGTTTTGTTATATTCAGCCGATTTCTTCCATTTTCGAATTGCCCCCCTTAACAGTCAAATTGCCCCCTTGTGGGGCGTGGGCCCCACGTTGGGAAACACTGGTCTAGCCTTTCTTCAGAGTCCTGAGTGTCGGGCAGATCCTCTGATCACTCCCCGCAGCGCTATTCTCTCCAAGCCATGATGATCTATCTACCCGTTCTTCTGCGCTATACACATGGTTCCAACGGGGCCCGGGCCCCATCTGCCTTATTATGCAGCAATACCCCACCGACTGGCGCACACCCAGCCCACCTGTACGTCTGTTCGTTTCTCAGTTAAGGGGAGCCTCCGTGGCAAAGTGGTCAAGCCGTCCGACTCGGGCTCGAAGGTTGTGGGCTCGATTACGGGCCGCGTCCTTCGGTTCACGAGCGCATTTTTTCGGAGTCCTGAGGGTCGTCGCTGGAGCTACGGAGTTAGTGCTTTGTACAACGCTTTCCACGCTGCGGAAAGAGACTGAGCCACATATGATAAAAACCCGGTGCAATGAAGGCGACTCTGTCGACTTTTAAGCGACTTTTTTCGTTTCCCAGTAAATAAAGTAAAGAACCATTAAGACGCATTTACCATATAGATTTTTTTTTCGGTTTCGTTCTCTTGCTTTGAACCCAAACGTACTTCTCGTGCACTGGAATGATTTTTGGGTGTAGATTAGCTTTCCCTTTTACCAGTGTCCCTAGCCTTCAGGCGAAACCACTCCAACTTCTAAGGCACTTGAAATATACATCCACAAGTCAAGGACGAGTAGTGACCATTTTAGTCCAACCGACGGGGTAGGGGTTGAACCCGCTACCTCGGCATCAGTACATCGAGAGTTTAAGAGCCAGCGCTCTGATCCATTCGTCCACGCTGACCGCCATGTTATACGATTCGATGCCAGTAAGCTCACGGCAACCCAGCCATAGCCAATAATGCCAAACCAAACAGTCGATAGCGCTGCGTGACGTCATAGTCGCTGTCGTATCATGACCGGTCGATTGGTTGGCAGCAATTTGGCTGTGTGTCTGCGGCAAACTACGCCAGTGTTACTCACAAAAATTACCTTGGCAGCCGTTTTTTACAAATATAATTGTGTTAAATAGCAAAACATCGCGCTGTAATTTGCCGGATATCCTTATTATATCACAATTGTATGTCTATCTCTGGACTCTCTAGAGGCACAATGCACTAAATCTAATATGTTATCTATTCCCGTTTCCATCTGGGCACTGGGTCTGTTAACAATCATCTTCTTTTTTTAATTTTGCATTTCCTTTTCTTTATATACCGGTCTCTGTGGCTAAGAGCTTGCGAACGCGGTTTGTGAGCCCGTACACCCGGGTTCGAAACAGCGGTGCTGGTTTTTTCGAAAAAGGTATAGGAGCCGGTCGTTCAGAAAGCAATGGCAAACTACTGAACGTAAAGATTTGCCCAGGAATCACGAACAGGGGTTGACTGCTACGTCCTGAGAAGGACATACAACTTAATTAATTGTTCTTAATATAGGCCCTCAACCAACTCATGCCAAGCCGACCTAGAATGCCGTAATCTCTCGCAGCTCCCTTCAAGCCCTCCCATAATATTTCATCATCACCATGTGCAGTGCCGATAAGCGTTGGCGATCATGTTTCGCCATCTCACACGATCCCCAGAGTCATGGATCAGCTTAGTGTTCTTGTCTCGACCATATCACGTGGCCAATCCATCCAGGTATTTACTTCTCCGCCTTCCCCTTGTTCTCTTCCCCTCGATCTTGCTAGTTGGCACCAAGTTCTTCAATTTATTTCTTGTCATAACGAGGCTAAAACCACCGTGACTGTCTATGTCTAATTTCTCTAATCAGTTTAGTATTTACCTCTGTCTTTAATTCTCTTCTTGGTGTGTTTAGCTATTCCGTTATTTCTTGCACCCTGCTGGTTCCAGACAAGACAGTGTCTAGGTATACTATACGGGTTTTCCCAATGTGTGTTCTTATCCAGCGCCAACGGCTTTGCCTGACCTGATTAACTGGAATTCGTGTAGTTCATGAAATACCCAACACCCGTGGCAGAAACATGATTAACTTAGGCATGTAGTTCATGAAATACCCAACAAAAGTGGCGGAGACATGATTAACCTAGGCATGTAGTTAATGAGATACCTAAATCCTTGGCGGAATCATGATTAACCTAGGCATGTAGTTCATGAAATGCCTAAACCCGTGGCGGAATCATTATTAACCTAGGCATGTAGTTCATGAAATACATAAACCCGTGGCGGAAACATGATTAACCTAGGTCTGTGGTTCATGAAATACCTAAACCCGTGGCGGAATCATGATTAACCTAGGCATATAGTTCATGAAATTCCTAAACCCGGGGCGGAAACATGATTAACCTAGGTCTGTGGTTCATGAAATACCTAAACCCGTGGCGGAATCATGATTACCCTAGGCATATAGTTCATGAAATACCTAAACCCGTGGCGGAATCATGATTAACCTAGGCATGTAGTTCATGAGATACCCAACACTCGTGGCGGAATCATGATTAACCTAGCCATGCAGTTCATGAAATACCTAAACCCGTGGCGGAATCATGATTAACCTAGGTATGTAGTTCATGACATACCTAAACCCGTGGCGGAAACATGATTAACCTAGGCGTGTAGTTCATGAAATACCTAAACCCGTGGCGGAATCATGATTAACCTAGGCGTGTAGTTCATGAAATAAACCCGTGGCGGAATCATGATTAACCTAGGTATGTAGTTCATGAAATACCTAAACCCGTGGCGGAAACATGAATAACCTAGGCGTGTAGTTCATGAAATACCTAAACCCGTGGCGGAATCATGATTAACCTAGGCGTGTAGTTCATGAAATACCTAAACCCGTGGCGGAATCATGATTAACCTAGGTATGTAGTTCATGAAATACCTAAACCCGTGGCGGAATCATGATTAACCTAGGCATGTAGTTCATGAGATACCCAACACTCGTGGCGGAATCATGATTAACCTAGGTCTAACCCCAGCCAGCGAGAATATGCTGTGCCGAATAGTGACCTGGTTACATCTTAATATGCCTCTCTGCAGACGTGAAGTTCTTTTACCTACCGTGCTTGTGCAGGCTGCTGGATTCTGAGCTTGGAGCGGGGAATGAGAGCTCTGCACTACTGTCCATATGCAGATGGTACTCTGGTTTCGGGCAGGAAAGAGAGCCTACGTGTCAACCTCACTCAGCTACACGGAAGCCCCTTTCCAGGACTTAGAGATGACCTATACGACAAGGCAACGGACTTTAAAGTTACAACTCTTGTCTTCCTTATTCCGAGTCTGTACGTTCAATGTAGGAAGTGCTGCCCAAGATATATATCTAGTGTCATCATTTGTAATTCTCTATCTACTTTTATCTCCGGCAGCTTTTCTCGAGCATAACATGTGAGATGCAACAAGTTTTCTTTCTTACGATTTAGACAAGTTGAACATTTTCCACAACTATAAGGCTGGGCCAAACAATGCTCTTTGGTCACGTGAAGAGGCGAGCGGCACAGGAGAATATCGTGACGACTAGAAAGATAAGCGATTCAAGAGACAGGGGAAGACGGAGAGAAATTATGCTGGATGGACTAAAACGGTGGCATGGAGGATTGTCATTAATGTGATCCAGAACACCAAAAGACAGAGACCTGTGTAGAGACACGAACGCTTACGCCAATTTGCGGGGTATTTGGTGATGGTGATTTACACATTTTTATACCCTATTGTCATCAAACTCGTCATTGACTTGGGGACGTAAATTACAAGTACACCCTCAGAAGTCGGAGTGGGTTGGCATGATAGCGAGGGACACTGGTAATAGGAAAAGCTAATACATAAGTTCAAAACAATGTTTTCCCGTAGTGAATTTGAATAACGAAGACACAAACAATAGATTGCACGATTTATTGCCTGGCATATTTCGCTGCATCTCGTCAGGTACATACTGCAGAAATAATACATAAGTAATAAATCAACCCAGTGCATTAGAAGTAGTAGTACGCGTATGGATTACTTTTAAGTTCAAAGCAAACGAGAGAAAAAATTTAAAAAAGAATTATATAACAAACATGTTGTGTTTCCAATATTTATTTAGCATCTTCTGAATTCACGATCAAACTGGCATAGTAATTAGTGCACTTCGCTAGCAAGACAGAGGTTCAGGTCCAACGCCTAACAGTGGCAGGATTCTCTGGGGCCTCACACAATCTGTCCCCGATAATTTTCAGAATGTTCTGGCAAAACAAAAGTCTGCAAGCAAAAAAAAGCATTGATGTATACCAATTAAGATGGCGTCGATTGAAAGAATCCAAGGTCCATTGCATGAGGAATGGTTATGGCTGACAAGGACCAGAAAAGTATAGATAAGCAAGGTCTGTATACACAACTTAAGCAAAGCTTAATATATATATATATATATATATATGTTAGTTGCATATCCTTTACAGGACATTGCAGTCAAAACCAGCATTTTTTTTGTTGTTTTGATTTCTTGGCACGTTTACGTTCAGTAATTTGCCATCGCTTTTGAACGACCGGCACACATACCATTTCGTAAAGAACCAACGCAAGACGGCCTGCCGCCAAATAGCGCAAAGCTGTGTTTCCAAAGCGGGTATGCGGGATCACGAACTGCTTCCGAACCCCTTCGCCGCAATATATATATATATATATATATATATATATATATATATATATATATATATATATATATATATATATATATATATATATGCTTGGCACCTTGCCGTCTTGACAGACGATAGTTTGTGCTTTAAAAAGGCATAATAACTTTTAACTATGGCGGTAGCGAGTGTGACTGATAAGGCCAATTTGCGCTGTAAATGTCCGTTCACAGTGGGTGCATCTGAACACGTGGTCATTTCCACCATCATGCACCATCTTACGTCTCAAACGCTTGGTGTGTGACTTTTCTGCAATAATTTTCTCCTTTGACTTTATTCCATTTCTGATATTTGCCCTCCATGCAACACGTTCAGCGGCGACTTGCTCCCAATGTGCATCATCAATGCCTGTATCAATCATGTCCCGCTTACACACATCTTTATATCTTAGTAGAGGCCGACCCTGAGATCTCTTACCCATCTGTAATTCACCAAAAAAGATATCCTTTGGTATTCTACCATCATCCATCCTCCTAAGATGTCCTATCCATCTAAGTCTACGAAGACTGAGCATGGAATAAACTGTCACACAACCTGATATTTCCAATACTTCAGTATTTGTGATTTTGTCTTGCCACTTAATACCAAGAATTCTTCGCAGGCACCGCATATGAAAGCTGTTTAAATTGTTCTCTTGGTGTGAGTAAGTTGTCCAGGTTTCACTGCCATAGAGAAGAGTACTAAGGACACAGGCTTGATAGACAAGGACTTTTGTTTTGGCAGTAAGCTTCCTGTTCTCCCAGACTCTTTTTCTTAACCTGTTCATTGTTGTTGCTGCCTTACCAATCCGGATGTTGATTTCCTGATCTAGGGATAATTTGCTATTTACCACTGATCCTAGATATGTAAAATGGTCGACTATCTCTAGTTCGGCGTCGTCAATAAAGATTGATGGTACCCCATGTGCACCTTGTGACATAATCTGTGTCTTCTTTTTGCTAATTGTTAAACCAAATTCAGAACAAGCATTGGAGAATGCAGATAGTAGACATTGCAATTCTTCCTCAGAGTGGGTCGTAACTGCAGCATCATCTGCAAAAAGCAACTCTCTGATCAGTACCCTCCTAATTTTGGTCTTAGCCTTCAATCTCTGAGCATTGTAGAGGCCGCCATCTGAGTGTGAGTGAATGTATATACCACCATCCTGATCACGAAATGCATATTTCAGTAGAAGTGAAAAGTATATTCCAAAGAGGGTGGGAGCTAGTACACAACCTTGCTTAACTCCACTCTTGATTTCAAATTCTTCAGAAGTTGCACCATCAAACTTGATTATACCCTTCATGCCTGTGTGGAACGATTCCACAATGGACAGAAGAGTTGGTGGGCAGCCAATCTTCTTTAGTGCCTTGAACAGACCCTCACGACTGACCAAATCAAATGCCTTTGTGAGGTCGATGAAGGCAATAAACAGTGGTTGATTCTGTTCACGGCATTTTTCTTGCATTTGTCGCAATGAGAATATCATATCAGTGGTAGACCGGTTCTGTCGAAAGCCACACTGTGATTCGGGGTAGACTCGATCTCCTAGGATATATAATATATATATATTCGCATATCCTTTACAGGACATCGCCGTCAACACCAGAATTTTTACCGCTGACGTTGATTTCTTGGCAAAGATTACGCTCAGTAGTTTGCCATTGCTTTCTCGGAGGCCGGCTCACTTATCCCGTAAGTTACCAACACGGCGAGAACCGCTTCCAATTCTCGCGCGCTGCGTTACTCCACGTGAATAAACGGGATTGCAGAGAAAGTCGTTTAACGCCTAGGCCAGGGAGTCTGGATAAATAACAGTTTCCAGATTATATATTTTTCTTGATTCCCTTACCCGCTTTCACGCATTGTATGTTATTTCAGTAATTGATATAATGAAAATTGTATTACATCGTTATGTTTGGAGGATAATTCTTCCCATGACCCTGTAACAAAAAAATATGATGCTTAATCATGAAAGCGGGTTCTGCACCCCCCCCCCCCCCCCAATTTATGTAATATGTTTATCTTGCTTTATAAATTATAATCGGCCACTGTAATTAACAGCATGAATTATGTATTGTATGGGTTTCGCGTTACTGGCAAAACATTCTGTTCCAGCTTGCGTATTCAATCTTGATTCCCTGTCGCTGCCTTATATAAGGACGGCATTCGCCGCTTACCTAAGCAATGGGATGCTTGCATGAATGCCTACGGTGACTTCTTCAGACCAACCCATGGTGCATAATTCATTCAAAATGAATGCTTTGTTTAATTCTACCACACCTGTTAATGTTTCTTTCATGCTTTTGTAATAAAGCCATTGGAACGGGTTTCAAATGAACGCCCCTAATGCTTGATATTTGTGGGTTTTTGTTTTTGTTTTTAAGCTGGTGGGGGAATTCAGAAAACATCAAAAAGGGGGACATATATATATAAATTGTTTACAAACGTCTCTTCCACTCCATCGCTCTGTGTGTATCTATCTCAAATTATATACATCTTACCATACCTTACTTAACCTACCTACCCATCTATCTGTCTTACCTATCTATCTTACACATCTATCTTACACATCTGTCTGACTGCCTACCTTATCTCCATCCATCAATCTTTCTCTATATCGATCCACCTCTCCCCCCCCCCCACCCCCACCCCACACAATTCACCTTCCTCCTTGTTTGTTTTTTCATGTTGCCCATTTCTACAGTATTATCTGACACAGCTTCCCATTCTACTCTCGCCCCCTCTTTGTACTCCATGTTGTTGAATCCCAACAACCAACCCTCAAACCCTGTCTTCTGCTTGGAAGAGAAAGCTGGACAATGAGAAATGAAATGGACAGAGAAGACGCTGGGTACATTGGAAATGTGATTTTTGAGAAGAATGCGGAGATTATAGTTCACGGAGAAGACAATCAGCGCTGGGGTAATGAGTGATGCAAGTGTTACAAGACAACATGTCGGATCAAGACCACAAGGAAATGACAAGTGACATATATACGGCATGTCAACAGGAGAGGTGGAGTACAGAAATCAGCCTAGTGTCGGGCAAGAGAACCAATGAACGAATTTTAATTTTAGAGGGTTAAAAAGAGGAGCCTCTGTGCGAGGAGCTACAACGCTTGGCTCACATTCGGGAGACCCCGGTTCGGATCCTCGGTATGGTGATGGATTGTTGTTCTTTCTGTCGGGAGCAAAAAAAAAAACCCTATCCCGTACAGTTCGCGGCGACTGCACTAGCTCATAGCTTAATTCCTCAGGCTCGAGACCCCCCTTGTCCTACACCGCTAGGTACTATAGGCAGTAGATGACAGTTTTGTCAGATTCAGAAATTGGCACGCAGAGGAAGACAGAGACATGTCTATGTGAAAATCGTAAGGTGATCATAATAATACAAACAAAACCAACTTCATTAAACTAGCAGATTGCAGACAGAAGTGAAGAGTCGTGATCGTCGATGCTGCTTCAGACCAGGTATAAGGAGAAGGCGGAAGAAGAAGAGGGAAGAGGGAGAAAGGAAAAGAAGAGCGGAGAAGAAGGGATAACAAGAGGTGAGAAGAAAGAAGGAAGGAAGGAAGGAAGGGAGGGAGGGAGGAAGGGAGGGAGGGAGGAAGGGAGGGAGGGAGGGAGGGAGGGAGGGAGGGAGGAAGGAAGGAAGGAAGGAAGGAAGGAAGGAAGGAAGGAAGGAAGGAAGGAAGGAAGGAAGGAAGGAAGGAAGCTCCAACCATATAATCTGAAATCGCCCGTTCTTCCACCTTATACATCTATGGTCAGTGTTGGAATTCGCAACCAGGTGGATTTTATACAACTGGCCTGGGTTCCCAGGTTGACCAAGCCAAGAATGGGTACCGGGAAATGTCTTCAGAAGTAAAGGTGGCCGGCGTGAAGTCGACCACTTCAAGCCCCGAGTTCTGATGGACTGTATAAAATATGGGACTGGCATCTATGTCTAATGGGTGGGAAAGGGGTCTTTACTTTACATTTTTATTCACTGGGTCTCTCTCTCTCTCTCTCTCTCTCTCTCTCTCTCTCTCTCTCTCTCTCTCTCTCTCTCTCTCTCTCTCCTGAAATCACGTTTCGCATATGCTATATTCTCAAATGTAAGCCATACTACCCCATCGTTAGTAAATCTGACACAGTGGAGAATGTTACTGCGGAGTCGATCCACTCTAGTAATGCGGGCACCAGACATGTATCTGGGTAGACAAATGCAGGGAAAAGAAACACAGCCACCCCACCAATACCATACACCGGAATATGTAAAGTCCCACAAGTCACACCCGCTTGCCAGCAGTTGCAACAGGACTCCTATCACTCTATTTTATCCTCACATAATAGATTCAATCCTATTCAACATAATCGGTTTTCTTCTGTCCCATCCGCTAGGATCCGCCATCTATTGTAATCGATTTGTATCCTATTCGATACCCTCACAATTCCCCCTCTGGACATTTGGTTTCAGTCTGCTGATAATGAAATACCTAAACTCAGCGGAGAAATCATTACCAGCCCGGGGCTACGTACCAGCCAGTCTGTATGCGTTGTGCGGAATCATGACACGGTTATATGCTAATATGTTTCTTAGCCGAGCCGGTGTAGAGTTCCAGTACCGGCCTTGCACACCCCGCTAGTGTCTGAGCTTGGAGAGAGGGAGGAGAGCTGTGTAACACAATCCTCGTGTAGATGGTACTGAGGTGGGGAGAAACATGAATACCAGCCCCACGCAACATCGACACTTTTCGAGGCCCAGATGAATTAAACACAAAATCATCACACTTCAAGGGTTAAAGCCCAGAGTCTAACTTAGGATTCACGAGCAACCAACAATACCCTAGCACAGTGGTTCTCAACCGGTGAGGAATTCCGGGGGGGGGGGGGGGGGGGAATTTTAGGGTTTCCAGGGGGGAAATAAGATTATTTCAAGATCGCGTTAATACAAGAACCGATTACTTGATATTGTTTTTCCCTTCATACTGTACGGTTCTGTACGTCTCACCCTTCTAAAATTCAATTTATAAAGTAAGTAGACCCACAAATCATGTTCTATGTGGACGTCTAGACTTGTTTTAACATGTGCTATTTAATTTAGCTTCCATTATTACGTATACTGTGTAGGGGCAGGGGTGGGATTTTTAGGTAGGAAATACGAAAGGGGGGAATGACGTTCTGAAATTATGGTGAAGGGGGGCACGGGCCAAATGTTTAGGTAGGAAATACGAAAGGGGAGGGGGATGACGTTCTGAAAATATGGTGAAGGGGGGCACGAGCCAAAAAAGGTTGAGAACCACTGCCCTAGCATATATTTTATCCATATCTATTATCTATAACTTCTTTTACTCCTAAACTATTCTGAAATGACAGAATCAAATGAGAACCGTACAATGATTAGAGAAATTAAGCATGGACAGTGAAACATTTTTGGGCACGTTATAAAAAGAAATAAATTAGAGAATTTGGTGATAACTGGCAAGATTGAGGGGAAAAGAACAAGGTGAAGGCAAAGAAGCTAATATATGGATGGCTTGGCCACGTGGCATGGTCAAGACTAGAACACGGAACTGATCCACGGCTCTGGTCATCGTGTGAGATGAAAAGTGACCGCCCACGCTTATCGGCATGGTACATGATAATGATGTTTTGAAATGAGCAGGCGGGTTACCGTGGTTGATCTAGAGCTGTGCTGATAATGTCGCGATTGTGATCAGGCGCGGTTTCTGCGCCTACGTTCGTCGTCTCGCTAAGTGAGGGCAAGACTGGTCCCCTATTCCTCCATGCATATCCGGGCCTACACAATGAGATGGCCCTATCTCATCACATACCCGGGCCTACACAATAAGATGGCCCTATCTCATCACATACCCGGATCTACACAATGAGATGGCCCTATCTCATCACAGATCCGGGCCTACACAATGAGATGGCCCTATCTCATCACATACCCGGGCCTACACAGTGAGATGGCCCTATCTCATCACATACCCGGGCCTACACAATGAGATGGCCCTATTTCATGACATATCCGAGCCTACACAATGAGATCGCCCTATCTCATCACATACCCGGGCCTACACAATGAGATGGCCCTATCTCATCACATACCCGGGTCTACACAATGAGATGGCCCTATCTCATCACATATCCGGGCCTACACAATGAGATGGCCCTATCTCATCATATACCCGGGCCTACACAATGAGATGGCCATATCTCATCACATACCCGGGTCTACACAATGAGATGGCCCTATATCATCACATACCTGGGACTACACAATGAGATGGCCCTATCTCATCACATATCCGGGTCTACACAATGAAATGGCACTATCTCATCACATACCCGGGCCTACACAATGAGATGGTCCTATCTCATCACATACCCGGGCCTACACAATGCGATGGCCCTATCTCATCACATACCCGGGTCTACACAATGAGATGGCCCTATCTCATCACATACCCGGGTCTACACAATGAGACGGCCCTATCTCATCACATATCCGGTCCTACACAATGAGATGGACCTATCTCATCACATACCCGGGCCTACACAATTAGATGGCCCTATTTCATCACATATCCGAGCCTACACAATGAGATGGCCCTATCTCATCACATACCCGTACCTACACAATTAGATGGCCCTATCTCATCACATATCCGGGCCTACACAATGAGATGGCCCTATCTCATCATATACCCGGGCCTACACAATGAGATGGCCCTATCTCATCACATACCCGGGTCTACACAATGAGATGCCCTATATCATCACATACCTGGGCCTACACAATGAGATGGCCCTATCTCATCACATACCCGGGTCTACACAATGAAATGGCCCTATCTCATCACATACCCGGGTCTACACAATGAGATGGCCCTATCTCATCACATACCCGGGCCTACACAATGAGATGGCCCTATCTCATCACATACCCGGGCCTATACAATGAGATGGCCCTATCTCGTCACATACCCCCGTCTACACAATGAGATGGCCCTATCTCATCACATACCCGGGCCTACACAATGAGATGGCCCTATCTCATCACATACCCGGGCCTACACAATGAGATAACCCTATCTCATCACATACCCGGGCCTACACAATGAGATGGCCCTATCTCATCACATACCTGGGGTCTACACAATTAGATGGCCCTATCTCTTCACATATCCGGGCCTACACAATGAGATGGCCCTATCTCATCACATACCCGGGGTCTACACAATGAGATGGCCCTATCTCATCACATACCCACAGCCGGAAACTGCTTCGGGGCAATGCTTTTATCCTGTTTTTTAACTGACTGAGTGCCGCGGGATGATTAATCGTGATATAAAGCAACTTCCCATATCTGCCATGGGCTGACCCGGCCCGGCTTCGCCCAGGCCCTGGCGGGGATCGATCGATCGATCTCTCTCTCTCTCTCTCTCTCTCTCTCTCTATCTATCTATCTATCTATCTATCTATCTATCTATCTATCTATCTATCTATCTATCTATCTATCTATCTATCTATCTATCTATCTATCTATCTATCTATCTATCTATCTATCCATCCATCTATCTATCTATCTATCTATCTATCTGTCTGTGTCTGTCTGTCTGTCTGCTTGTTTGTCTGTCTGTCTGTCTGACCCGGCTTCGCCCAGCTCTTGGTGGGGAGCATCTCATTTAATTCATATAAGTAGTCATATAAGCTCCCGTTCCCGACTATCTGTCTGTCTGTCTATCTGTCTGTCTGACCCGGCCCGGCTTCGCCCAGCTCCTGGTGGGGAGCATCTCATTTAATTCATATAAGTAGTCATATAAGCTCCGGTTCCCGACTGTCTGTCTGTCTATCTGTCGACCCGGCTGTCTGTCTGTCTGTCTGACCCGGCCCGGCTTCACCCAGTCCCTGGTGGGGAGCATCTAATTTAATTCATATAAGTAGTCATATAAGTTCCCGTTCCCGACTGTCTGTCTGTCTGTCGACCTGGCTGTCTGTCTATCTGTCTGTCTGTCTGTCTGCCTGCCCGTCCGTCTCTCACTCCGTCTATCCCACCCTCTCTATCTATCGGGTCAGATCTATCTATCTGTTTATTTATATAGCTATCTATAGCCAGGGGACTTAACCTAAGATATATCAATGCTACTAAAAGTTATGTCCCTTTATAGAATATTTCTTATGTTAAGTCATGTAATTACAAAATGAAATTTTAGTAAGTAAGTAGCCGATTTTACACTAAGAAACTATTACAGTCGGTTGCACAGGAATGAAAGGAAGACGTGTAGAAAATGTCATCTCAATCGGATGTACCGTTATCGAACGCATCCAATACATAACCAACCACACACATACAGTCTCTTTTATATATATATAGATTATATATCAAATTAAAGAGGAACATGGCTGTGTTAATAATTAATTGATAGGTTAGAAATACTATGACAATAATGAGAGGTTTAGTAGTAACAATTGAAATTAAAGATGTAAAAATTATTTTTTTTTTAATTTCACTTACCAAGGCTGTATTTATAATCCTCTTATGTTGATCCTGTTTAATTTACTGAATAATGTTACACACATCACTTGTGTTCAAGAATATCACAAGAACTGCTCCATAACACCAATAAAACACAATGAAAACATATTTTGAAGCACATATTTTTCACACAAAATGGAAAATGTCAGTAACACACACCAGCCAGATTTTACTGAGAAGAATATAAACACTATTTTCTATTTAGCTATAATTATTATTCTTTTAAATTTAATTATTTAAATACTCCTAAATACTGTGTGATAGGCATAATAAATTTAGGGGCATAAATGTGGCCCATTAAGGCATTCATAATTGGATATGTGCCATAATATTATGACATATTATAACGAACTTTCGCTTTTAATGTTGTTTTCAATACTACGAAAGAATCTAACAGACTACTGAATACTGCACGTTGTATGAGTTTTAGAATCTTCACAAAGTCCTTTAAATCACAATAACTATAATATAAAATTGTTTAAAACGGTAATTTCATTATAATATTTGAGGACCAGAACCAGAAGGTGTTGTCATTTTGAAGTTCGAATCACAACAATCATTTCGAATCACAACAAACACGTTTTCTAAAATAAATATGGATGCTAACGACCTGTTTCACACTGCGAAATCTTTCTGCCTCAATTTTAAGTTACCGAAGTTAACTAAAAATTGCGGAAACATAAAAACTGGAACAAATAAAGCTCTGTTTATACTGTGCCACCCTTCTGGTACACGAGTGGCAAAATCGTTCCACTGTGACAGTATACTAGCACATGGCAGAGAATCAGTTAATACAACACGCCTGTTACCATATTAACAACATGTCAGCCATAACTGTGACACACCCTTACTTCCCACTTTCCGGCATTCATTTATGTTTAGCCCAAACCTCTTCTGTTTGGCACAGAATCTGTTAATTTGAAATACACAACACCATCTTCACCCACAAAACGTTTCAACTGCCGCGAGAGAAAAACTAGTAGTAAAATGTCATCTAGCAGCGGAGCTGTTGTCTGCGCCCGTGACATCTGGACAATCCTGATATTGGCGAAAAAATGTGCTTTGAAATCAACACACAAGGAATACAATGAAGGTAGGAAAAACGAGTCTGGAGACTGTCCAATACGCAGATGAAAGCCGCACATAGAAATCTTACGTAGATGTCCATTTTTAGGTGTGTTGTGAGGAGAAATGCGCTTGGTAACTGAGAGATAACCCGGCACACTTAGTGGCGAATGTGCTAACAGTGGTTCTCAACCTTTTATGGCCCATTCCCCCCTTCACCATATTTTCAGAACGCCATCCCCCCCCCCTTCCTATCAAAAATTTGGCCCGTTCCCCCCTTCACCTTATTTTCAGAACGTCATTCCCCCCCACCCCTTTCATATTTCCTATCTAAAAATCCCCTCACCCCTACACAGTATACGTAAAAGTGGAAGGCAATGTAGCAGAAAGTATTAGCTAGGTGTGCAAAGCTATAGCACGCTTGAGCATCAGGATGGAATGAGGAGAAAGATGCTCAAGTCGTGACGTAGTTTGTTGTTAGAGCAGTCAGTAAACATCTAGGACTAGAGGAGAGAAGTCACCATGATTATGGAATTGCAATAGGATTGTTGTAGTGGTCATCAATTGGAAATAAAACTCCATTTATATTCAACTAACAAAACTCGTTAGTCCTTTCTGTGTGTGCTTTGTTATAAAGGACGAAATGGTGCCCACGAACCAGGATTCTTAGTTGGATTGTCGCGGAATCTCAAAACACTGTCTACATCGACACATCAAAGTAACACGTCGAAGTAGCTCCAAAATTTTGAAGATCTTTGTTCTGCTCGTATCAATTGCCCGGAGACAGGATTACGGCACGGTTCTACACTTATATTGAACGTAAAACGAGTTTGATAAATGGCCACTACGTCGTCTGTGGGAGTTACAGCAGCCAAAAGCCCGGCTAGGGGTGGTTGTCTGTAAGTATTCTTCAGTGAACCTCGCTGTACGGACCTGCTATCAAGAATCCTAGCTGTACAGGCAGTTGTTGTCAGGAGAGGTATGAAAACCGGCTTGCCATAGCGGGTTGCGGTGCGATTGTTACCATCCTACTGAGTAAAAGAATAGGAACAACCAGCACGTTTTCTCGGGCTCCTGCGAAACAAGAGGCTCAAGAAGAAGAAACTTGAAAGCAAATATAGTCAAGTAGAGACGTTATACTGAGAGAATAGTATCTACTGTGCATCAAGATATCGCCTGGAGCGAACTGAAAGCCGTTGAATCGTGACCTTGAATAAGTCAAACAAGTCAATCGCTCATTTGAAAAATAAGAAGAAATGAGAAGGCTTTCAACAGAAGCGATGTTGTTAGGGAACCCTCGGAGGTGGTTGGGCGGACTGGGCTGCCGACCTGCTGAAGAGGGGACCCAAAGTTAAATCGCTTTACTGAGCTACTCCAGTCCTTCAAGACGTCGCTTTGATGTGCCCTGTTGTAGGGTGAAAAGAAGCCATAAATCTGGTAGGGGCCCGACCAGGGGCTGAAGTTACTTCTTCTTCTTCTTTCGTTCGCTTGAAATATGTCTATATCTGCAATGTCGTCTCTTGCATGAATTGAACTGTTTTTTTTTTTCAGTTCACACAGTGGTCCATAGAGTTTATCTTCCACTGTCGTCTCTCTAGGCCAGAAGGTTTGCCTAGATATGTTATATTTTGGGCAGTCTTGGAGTATGTGCTCTGCTGTCTGCGACGCCAATCCACATGTGCACATGGCTGTTTCACCAATCTTGAATTTTGTATACATGTGGTTGCGTAATCTATTGTGTCCTGTTCTGAGGCGAAGAATAATGACTTGTTCTGGTCTGTCCATAATGTGGTAGTCATCTTGAGCAGGTTTTGGTGGCTTTCTGACTGATTTGATCATTCTTTTCTTTTGGTGGTATGTAACGGGCACATCAGGCTGTTCCTCTTTGGCTCCTTCCTTAGCCAATTGATCAGCTCTGTCGTTTCCGGGTACTCCACAGTGGGATGGTATCCACTGTATGGTGACTTTATGCTGACTGCTAAGTTCAGAAAGTAGTGTCCTTAGTACTGGCAATTTCCCAGAGAGGAGCGCCTCGAGTACTGATTTTGCATCTGTTAGTAGCACCACAGGTTGTGTACCATTGCTGTTATTTAGTAATTTCTCTGTTGCTATCTTGATTGCCTCAATTTCGGCATCATAGTTATGGCAGTACTTTCCTGTCGGTACTCTGGCTGTGTCCCTAGTATTATTTGGGTATTCTATGTACACTCCTGCTCCTCCATTTCGAACAGCATTTTGTGCTGACCCATCTGTGTAGACTCGGATCCAGAGGTCCTGTGGGTATTCTTCATCAAGGAAGCTGAGAGTGGCTGTTCTGCGCTGCACACTGTTCTTTTCTTCCTTGTCAAATATTCCTCTCACTTTTGTCTGGATTTGTAACGATAGTCTATGCTCATCTTTCCATGGAGTTCGCTCTGGAATAGTTGTTAGGGGGATACCAACTGTGGGCAGATCAGTGGTTTCTCTGCAGAGTCGTTTGGCCTGGTGGATAAAACTACTTCTTTTCAACCGCCCCATAGCTAGGTTTTCAAATCTGTTCTTCATAGGGTGGCCTGGCAAGCTGAGGAACTTTTCTGCTTGTATTAGCGTTTTCGTATCTCTGCGCTCACTCAGTGCCTGTGTCCTCCCCATCTTCTCCATTTCCACTATAGGGGTTGATCTCATCCCTCCTGTGGTGACTCTAAGTGCTTGATTTTGCACCTTGTCCAGCTCTTGTAGTGTGGTATTTGATGCTGAACACCACGCAGTTGACCCATATTCCAGGTGTGGTCGTATGCTCTGTTGGTAAACTTTGCTAAGTATTTTCGTACTGGCTCCCCATGTGGTTCCACTTAGCTTTCTCAGGATGGCTATTTTCCTTCTGGCTTTTGCTACTGCTTTGTTGATGTGCTTTCTCCATGTCAGCTTGCCATCAAATGTTACTCCAAGGTATGTTGGTTCTTTATCTTCTCTTAGGGGTGTTCCATTTATCTGGATGATCCCTGCCTTTTGTTTTGGAGAGAGGGTAAATAGGGTGGTGCTGCACTTGTCAGTGTTTATGCTGACACACCATCTATTTGCCCATGCAGCAAATGTATCTACAGCTCTTTGTAGCAATCTGGTGGCCACTGATGCATATTCATTTGTGCTCCATAGAACCAGGTCATCGGCGTACATTGCCGCTTTAATTCCATGCGGTAGGTGAGCAACAAGATCATTGATGAAGATTAGAAAAAGTGTGGGGGACAAGACTCCGCCCTGGGGGACACCGTGACGCAGTAGTACTTTCTTGCTCTTGAGTCCGTCTATCTGTACTCGGGCTCTTCTGTTGTGCAAGTATGCTTTCCCCCATTTGTACATTCTTCCATTGACTTTGCAGTTTCTCAGTTACTGAAGCGTTCGAAGAAGAAACTCCCTGAAGTACGTGATCGGTTGGAGGGGCATTTCAACTAACACAGACTCCTAGCGTTTGAGTTCTACCTGACAAGAAAACTTTCAGCGAACATAGAGGAATCCGTCTGTCTTGGATTGGGAGCAGAGATAATGGTAATTAGTAAACCTTAAATATCATTTTAGATACCATTGACTGCTTGAACAATTCCTATTGTGTAAAGTAAATACGATCATATCTTTAAATTAGCTGGTTACAAATGTAAATTTGATTTTATTAGTGTATACAGAAGTATTTCAGCATGACAGAACAAGATTCATTGGCACAAGTTTTGACGGGGGTAGGAACAGTGATAGATAGACTTAACACAGTCATGAAACAACAAGGAATGGCAACTGAAATTGTTAAGTTTAGCGGACAGGCAAGAGATTTTAAGAAGTGGGTAACTTCCATAGAGAAATATGCATATTTGGTGTCAGCATCAGATGAAGAGAAAATGAAACTTGCTTATCAAGCAGCAACAGAACCGGTTTCAGATCATATCAGAAGAAAATTAGAGGCTAGAGTAGATGAGACATGGGAACAGTTCAAAGACGACCTGGCCCATAAGTACGCGGAAATAACGGACCCACAACATGCATTTTCGGTGTTAAGACAGTCTAAACAAAACACTGGAGAGACGGTACAATTGTTCAGCGATAGGTTGATTAACTTGGCTGAAGAGGCATTCTTAGGACAGAATGTACGAGGAGAAGAGGTGGAGAGGATGTTAGTCGGGATTTTTGTAGATGGCATAAAATCCGATGGACTGAAGTTTAAGCTGATGAGAGAAAACCCCGAGAGGTTATCACAAGCTGTAGATATTGCGGTACAAGAAGAAAATTTGAGACGTAGATTTAGATTGAGAACAGGACGAGAAATAGGAACTAGTCGAGAAGACAGGATTGAAGAGCCTATGGAGATAGGACAAACAAGGTTCGGATGGAATAGGAGAGGAAGTATACAGACGTTACAAGGTAGTAATAGAAATGCTTATGATGGAAGTAGACAAAGGAGATATCCTACAGGTGAGACGGTAGGTAACATAAATAACACAAATATAGTCTGTTATTCTTGTGGTCAGCGGGGACAAATTTTTCGCTTTTGTGGTAACAGGCGTGTCCAGTCGAATACACAACGTAGAAATGGCAATAGCAGGTTGAATAGGAATGTTGAAGATAGACACAGAAATTTTACAGGTACAAGAACGCAGGAAAACCGGCGCCCTACCTATTAAATAGGACCTGTAGTAGGAGGGAAAATAACAAGGTCCCAAGATTTAAAGAATATGTTAATAACAGGTATAGTAGGACGAGTAGAGAATACTTTCAACTAGATGAAATCAAACAGTTTACAGAAAATAAAACAGATCCTAGCTCATGTATAATAGAAATAGGAAAATATAGAGTTCGTATATTAATTGATTCAGGAGCTCAGGTTAGTGTAATTAAAGAAAGTTTTTTTATATAAAATAGTGAGAAATTGTAGAATATTTAAGAGTCATAATAATCTTCACTCTGTTACAGGACAGAATTTACAAGTAATTGGACAAACAATGATCAATTTTAAATTAGGAGGGATCAACGTAAGACATCTTTTTCATGTAGTGAAAGATTTAAATAGAAATATGCTTATAGGAAGAGATTTTTTAATAAAAAATGGAATAAGACTTTTCTTTGATTTACACAAATTAAAATTCAAGGACGTATATGTAGATATGGAAGAAGACATGCATATATCAGCACTAGTTAGAGTTAAAATGTCTACGACGTTAAAACCACAGTCGGTTAATTTGATACAAGCAAAGGTAAAGAGAAACCCATATTATGTGGCAGGACACACAGTTAGAATCACTGAATTGCAAAAGGAAGTAATTGATGAGCCTGGTCTAGAAGTCCCGGATGGAATAATATCATTAGATAAACACTTAACCTTTCCAGTAATGATTATTAACAACACAGGTAGAGAAATTAGACTATACAGAGGATGTGTAATAGCCAAACTAGAACATAACATTAGTGACATATTAGTAACAGATAGGGTAAAAATGCCGGGAACAAACTATTCAGAAACTCCTACTGAAAGAATTAATAACAGACGCAGACGCGGAAGAAAAGGGAACGTGCAGAAGGATGAATTGATCCATCCATTCAGAAGAAATATAGCCCAAATACATTCATTAGACAAAATGACAAGGGAACAAGAATGGTTGGCACAGTTAAAAGCTCCACCAGAAAATAAAGAAGTATTAGAACAACTTATAAAAGAAAATCAGGATGTATTCGCAATTAATGATTTAGAATTGGGAAGGACAAAAACAGTTACAATGGAAATAGATACGGGAGATCATCCACCAATTAGTTTAAAACCATATAGAACTCCCTTAAGGAATAGAGAAATTGTTGAAAAGGCAATAGAAGATATGTTGAAAGCAGGAATAATAACAAGATCGAAGTCAGAATGGTCATCTCCGATTGTAATTGTGACCAAACCTGACGGTTCACATCGATTCTGCTGCGACTACAGGGCGTTGAACAAAATCACTAAGAATGTAGCGTACCCATTGCCGGTGATTGATATTTTGGGGTTGCTTAATGGCTCTACATTTTTCACAACACTAGACGCAAGATCAGGATTCTGGTGTATCCCGATGTCGGAAGATGCTCAAAAGAAAAGTGCTTTCTGTACTCATATGGGTTCTTACGAATTTTTACGAATGCCATTCGGGGTTCGAACGGCTCCATCTCACTACATGCTGTTAATAAATGAGGTATTAGAGGGAATGCAAAAGTTTGCATTGGCATACATAGACGTCATTCTAATCTATACAGCAGGGGATGTGGATGATCACTTAAAACATGTAAGATTAGTGTTCGACAGATTAAGAGTACATGATGTTAAATTGAAGCTTAGTAAATGCGAGTTTTTAAAAACAGAAACAAAATATTTGGGGTATATTATTAATAGAGACGGAATTAAACCAGACCAAGACAAGATAAAGGTTATTAAAGAGTTACCTCCTCCAACTAACGTAAAAGAAGTGCGTGCGTTTATTGGAACCTGTGGGTATTATAGGCGCTTTATCCCAGGGTTTTCAAAAATAGCAGAACCTATTACTAATTTAACGGGCAAATACGCTAGATTTAGGTGGGATGATGAGTGTCAAAAAGCGTTCGAGTTTTTAAAAAACAGCTTAACAGTGGTACCACTATTGACGCATCCAGATTTGAATAAACAGCTAGTACTATATACAGATGCTTCCGATAATGCTATAGGAGCCTGTTTGGTTCAACCATATGAAGGAAAAGAATCTGGAATACCAGGGGTTAAAAATGAAAGGCCAATTTATTTCTTGTCTCATAAACTTAGCAGGTCTCAGCGCAAATGGTCGACTATCGAGAAAGAGGCTTATGCTATTCATTATGCTCTACAGAAACTTAACTACTATTTACATAACGCAAATTTTGTTATTAGAACTGACCACATGCCTTTAAAATCTCTGTTAGAAGCTCCAGTGCAGAACAGGAAAATACAGACGTGGGCATTGAATCTACAGGGATATAATACAAGAATTGAATACATACCAGGTAGGATTAACACATGTGCTGATTTATTGTCTAGGATCCCCTATCCACAGTCATCAGGAGACACAGAAGATGAGGGTGAACCGGAGATAGATGACCGAAACTGGCAAGTTAATATATTAGATTCTGCCATAATAAACAGAGAAGATTTTGAGAGTTTACCATCGGATCAAGAGTCTGAACCTAGAGCAGAAGACCCACATTTAGCACAATTTAATATGAAAGAAGAACAAGAATTAGATCCAAAAGTCTTACAAATAAAACAGAAATTAAAAGAAACGGGGGAGAATAAATATAAGAAGAATTATTTAGTTTTGCAAGAGGATGAACAGTTATATTATATGAGTGAAAGGAACGAACAGCTAAGGAAATATATTCCAAAACATTTGGAAAATGAAGTTTTAAAAGCATATCATGATGAGAATGGTCATCTCGGTCGTGATAAATTAGTGAAAGCACTTACGAGTAAATATTATTGGCCGAACTTATTTAAATCTGCTTGTAAATATGTAGATACGTGTGAAAGATGCAGATTAAGGAATATGAAAACAATTAAGTGTCCCTTACAAGATACAGATATTCCTCAGTTTCCAATGCAAAAAATTAGTTTAGATATATCGGGTCCTCACCCTAGAACATTATCAGGGAACGTGTATTTAATTCATATGGTAGACGTCTATAGTCTTTGGCCGGAAGTTTATGCAATCCCAGATAAGAGCGCAGATACTGTCATTAATATTTTTCTACAGGAATTCGTACCAAGATTTAGTTGTCCACAGATTGTACTCACGGATAATGGTAAAGAATTTGTGAATAAGAAATTTGAAAAGTTATTAAAAGATTTGAATATAAAACATATAAAGACCTCATACTACAGACCTTCTTCAAATGCTAAGAACGAACGACAACATAGGACATTATACGATATTATAGCAAAGATTGTTGATGAACATGAAAAAGATTGGGATCTGTTCCTAGGACCCGCGCTTAGTGCTATACGCACAAATCAAAATGAGAGCACGGGGTTTTCACCATTCTATTTAATACACGGGAGAGAACCAATACTACCTATAGATAATCTGTTAAAACCAAGACAGAAATATATGGGGGAAGACTTTCAAGAGACCATCATACAAGAAATGCATAAAGCACATGTAAGATTAAAGAATAATATAATTAAAGCTAGAGAAAGACAGAAAAAGTACAAAAACGTGAATACAAAATTACAGGAGTTTAAAGTGGGTGATAGAGTTTATTACAAGAAGCATAGAAGGAACTCTAAGTTTGATGCTCGTTGGGTCCCAGATTATTACGTTTTGGAAAAGCTAGGAAATGTATCGTATAGTATCAAGAACCAGATCACGGGACATGTGGCAAGGGCACACGTGGAACACTTAAGAAGAGATGAGGATGAGAAGAGAAATAATAATTATAATAATAATTATTATTCAGACACCGGATACTTAGATGAACAAGTCGTCAGAGGAGCTACAATAACCCCAGCTTTTAGAAAAGATCCAGTACAAAATCAGTTAATAACAACTCCAGTGTGCGATGATACTCAAGAACAGACAATGCCGAAAACGATAGAAGAAGAAAATGTAAATGAGGATCATTATGATAGTATAGAATCTATGGAAGAGGAAATAGGTGCTCCATTTAAGAATACTAGACAAGCAACGAAAAGAAGAATGGATAAACAAAGAGAAAAAGAAGTAAAAAGACAGAGAAGAATTAGAGATTATTCAACAAGCGGTGAAGATATGCCTCTACTAGAAAGGTCCTTAAGAAAGAATGATAGACAAATTAGATGGGATATTGAACGGAAGAAATTAGCGGCTGCTAGCGAGAGACATACAGATGAAGAAGAGGAAATGGATGAAAAGTCAGAATCAAATAGTAGTATGGAAGAAACTAATAAGTTATACGAAGAAGAAGATATTGGTGTGGAGATAGCACTTATTCAAAGAAACTTGGAGTTGTTGAAGAAGTGGAAACGTAGGAAGTAAATGGATAGAAAATACTGCAGATAGCAAGAAATAAGTTTCATGATTTAAAAAGGAAAGAGATACTTGATGAAGTATATGAGACAGTGGAAATGGAAAAGGCTTCTATTGATACTTTTCATAAATGGTTTTGAGGAGTAGTTAGGCATTAAGATAACTAATATAGATGTAAATTCGAGTGAAGCATATATTTTTTTCCTCTCTGTGATGTAATTGCTGATCGATTTTATGTTTCAACTTCTTGAGTTTTCTTAGATAGATAAGTTAGTCAATGGTACAGCAGGTAGATGTACTCTATAGTAAATAGACAAGTTTTTTTGGTGCTAGAAATACCGTGATTAATGGTAATGATTAAGAAGTTGCTACAAATGAAGGGGAAACAATTGGTGTGCCGAACCACAAGTTCTATTGGTAGATAGTACAGTCATTGTTGGTTAATGACTTTTATTGAGAGAACAGATATTGTTTTAAGTTAGGAATTGGTCTGTAGGTAACAGATATATATACTTGGCAGTGAGTTGTTTTGTTTTCTCGGTTATAAAAATAATGGAATGACTTGTGTGAATAGATATGTGTTACATTGGTTCGTATAGGAGGCCAAGGTTACTGGCTCACTTTACGTAGTTAATTCTAAGTGAATTATATTTTTTTGAAAACCTTCTCTTTAGCGAGAAGACAGTTGTTTTTATTGAATTTGAGTTTTTAATGCCTCATATATAATATGTTTGTTTTTTTTGCTTGATTTGGTCCTGTAAAATGATTGTTATTATTTGATTTTAGAATAGGATTATTGTGTTCTTAGACTTTTGCGTACAAACTATTGGTCCGTAAAAGAGACCAGTAGTGTTAGGTAATACTAGAATATTTTCTTCTGATTTGATAGAATGCATGTTATATTATTTTAAAATGTGTTTTTCTTTGAATGAGTTGACATCTTTAGTTAATATGAGGGGAAACATAAATATGTATAAAAAAAACTATTTGGGGGGTATGATGTCCTGTTTTGATTTTTATTTCGTTTCACTCATAATTTAAATAAGTTGTTTTGTGTGTTAGGTTACCTTGTTAGTAAATATGTTACAAATTTAATTAAGTAAGTTTAATTTTCAAATAATTATGGTGTTGGCTAGAATAAAGAAAATACATGGGGCTTTATTTAAGACCCTTCGTTCAGAAAAGAGTTAATAAAACTAATGAAGGCTAATAGAGAGACACATTCTCTTTGTGAATATTAAGTTGCTGTGATAGTCGGCATGAAGAGGTTCTTATGGATATGAAGTATTAGAAACATAGGTCGGGGATGGCTATGAGAAAGTAAAATAGGAGCTGCATTAAAGTCAGCATTATGTGAAGATATAAGGTTGGGTATATGAAAAAAAAAAGAAGAAGGGGGGGGGGAGGCTGTGAATGGCAGCATATAAGCTGAGGTATATATAGATAGACAAGGAAGCATATCATGGGATGTGAGGGGGAAAGATATAGGAGCTGTGAAAAATCAGCGTTAATTAATTTAAAATGTTCATGGAATAAGAACATTGGTTCGTGGTTGGAGATGAGATATCAGAAATATAGACAAGGTTGTGGATGGCAATATAAATGTTGAATATATATATATGTTGAGAAAACTTAGAGCAACTTAATTTATAGTAAACGGATATGTATTTCATAGAATATATTTTAGAAAAAACTTTCTACAAAAGTTTTTTCGTGAGAAAGAGAGGTAAATGGGATTGTGTTGACTATTCATTCATTATACTTCTTGTACTTTTCACAAACTGGGTGTGCACCCCTTCTTTACTTTTTCTAACTACATTGTTTTCTGTCTATCCTGTGTTGTGAAAGAGTGAGGAATTTCATAATGTCAAATGTACGATAACGATTTATACGAGCTGTTCTTATGATGTATATATTTTGTAAAGGAACCAAGAACGAACAAGAAATATATAGTGATTTACTATATGGCAGGGGAAAGAGTTACGAATAGATTATTGGTTTGGAGGAAGATTAGAGGGGTTGTGAGAGGTAAGGAAAGAGAGGGAATAGAATAGAGGGATTAGGAGTAAAGACTTTTTTTAAGGGAAAAAGTCTTTTCAAAACATAGGAAGGTGTAGCAGAAAGTATTAGCTAGGTGTGCAAAGCTACAGCACGCTTGAGCATCAGGATGGAATGAGGAGAAAGATGCTCAAGTCGTGACGTAGTTTGTTGTTAGGGCAGTCAGTAAACATCTAGGACTAGAGGAGAGAAGTCACCATGATTATGGAATTGCAATAGGATTGTTGTAGTGGTCATCAATTGGAAATAAAACTCCATTTATATTCAACTAACAAAACTCGTTAGTCCTTTCTGTGTGTGCTTTGTTATAGCAAATGTAATAGCATATACTAAAACAAGTCTAGACATCCACATAAAACATGATTTGTGGGTCTACTTACTTTATAAAATGAATTTTAGATAGGGCGAGACATACATAACTGTAAAGTATGAAGGGAAAAACTATGTCAAGTAATTGGTTCTTGTATTAACACGATCTTGAAATGGTCTTCATTCTCCCCCCCCCCCTGGAAACCCTGAAATTCCCCCCTGGGGGGGGGGGGATTCCCCACCGGTTGAGAACCACTGTAAATGAATACAATGAAGGTAAGAAAAACGAATGTGGAGGCTATACAGGACGCAGATGAAAGTCACACATAGAAATCTTATGTAGATTCCCATTTGTGGGCGTGTTGTGAGGAGAAATACGCTTGATAACTGCGAGATAACTGGCACATTTAGTGGTGAATGAGCTAAAGGAAGACAAGGGGAGAAATACTGTGATAGTATGGCCACATAGAAGACATACAAATTACTTTTACTTTATAGGATGTCGCATTCAATCACAGCATTTATTTAGTTCTGTTTCTCTGTTTGTGGTTTACTGGCAATTTTATGTTGAGTAGTTTAATCTACACAAAGTACGCTCACACTATTGTGAAAATCGACGTACCGCGATCTGCTTCCAAATCGTGTGTGACTTACGTCGAGCCCGGCATATGGGGATTATAAAACTGGCCACTATTCTTAAGCCACAAACGCTGACACATAGCAGACGTATTCGTGATGAGAGAGAGAGAGAGAGAGAGAGAGAGAGAGAGAGAGAGAGAGAGAGAGAGAGAGAGAGAGAGAGAGAGAGAGAGAGAAGAATGTGATACGTGATCCAGAGTGATGACTACGAGATGACCAACCAGAATCACCTCATCAGCGCGCAGTATGATGATGATGATATCTTTACATATACCCTTTCCTCCTGTCTTGTGCTCTGAAACGTTCCAAACACCTGGTTATAATAATAGTCCGGGATTCTTTGTTATAAAGTCGCGAGCGTAAGACAGCCATCCCTCGCCAACCGGAATCACCTGTCACAACACGACAGTGAAAACACACTCCAGTTCACAGCGGTTCCCAAAGATCGTTCTTTCGTACTTTCTCAAATGAAAAACATGTAAGTGACAGCATATTTATTTCCCAAATAATAGAAAATCTAGGGTTTGTAGGCTATCGGCTATACAAAATACACCATCAGCATCATCATCCTCGTCATCATCACCATCTCACCCATTAAAACGGACGTGGGTCGTACAGGTGCCGTAATAGAAGCGTCTAAAACTTAGCGAGAGAAATCTTCCAGAAAAACTTCGTCTTACAAGAGTTAAGTCTTCTCTGTTGTGATATATTTCCCAGAACCGGTTCACTTGTCACGGTTTCATTCGGGATGATTCTTGCCATTTTTCGGACAGAGCACATCTCACATGTGTATTTTAAAAAAACAAAAAACGTTAGTTTCGTGTCCTTTTACAGGATGTCACAATAAACCCCAGTCTGTTTTAGCTGTTTTTGATTTTTCTAGGCAAATTTACGTTCAGTAGTTTGCCACTGTTTGAAAACGGCCGATGCTCATACCACTGTAAAAGTCAACGCAAAGCGTTCTTCTTCCAATTGTTAAATTGTGTTCACTATCCCTAGGCCACAGACGCCGGTCGAATTCCTCTATACGATCGGTGTGCTTGTGTGTGTGCATGTTTAGTGCTTTGATACCATGGGGGGTGACACCATCAGTTCACCGTATCGGCTAACACCAACCCCCAGTCACGCCAGCGGAGTTCCACAAAGCTATCTTGATCTCTGTCTAGTGTAACATGACTCAACACAAAACATGGGCTCGGGAATAAACACACCACCACAAGAGTTCAGTTACATATTCTATGTTCTGCCATGAACCCCCCCCCCCCCCTCCCCTTCCCGGACAGCCCAAGGAAACAGCAGCACTCCAATTCCCTGTGCGGCAAAACATTAAACACTCATGAAACAAGTTCAGCCAAGTGTATTTTTTACACGCTCTTAAAGATGTCTCTCGCTGATTTATTTCTGCTCGGAGTAAGACACGCTTTCTGTGTTGACAAAAATGGTGAATAGCGCACACACGCACACGACCCCATTGATTTTCCCCCGAGCGAATGTAGGTTACAAGATAATTCATTTCATAAGGAGATAAATCAACCTGCAAGTTTTTCATTTAGAACAATACGAGGCAAGTGGGTTACTTGGGCAGGTATTCATACACCTGCGACCAGGTTGTATAATCGATTGATGCTGTCTGAAGCCGTCAAGGGTCAGTGTAAGCTTCTAGCATGGCTGTTTAAATGCAATGTTGCATATCCTTTGCAGGACGTTGCCATCAACCCCCCTTCCCGCCCCATGTAGGTCAGCATGACCGAATGGATAAGAGCGCTCGTTCTTAAACACCCGCTGATACCGAAGTAGCGGGTTCAACCCCTACTACTCAACGTTAATGTTTGACTAAAATGTTGACTTCTCGTCCTTGACATGGGGACCATTAATTACAAGTACCTCTGAAGTCGAAGTAGGTTCGCCTGACCGGGAGAGACACTGGTAAAAGGGAATGCTAATCCACAAGCAAAAATCAGTCCAGCACACTAGAATTAGCAGCACGTGCATGTATTATGCTTGAGTTCAATCAATGCGAGCAAACGAAAACTAAAAACCCCAACCCCGGGTTGATCTTCTAGTCAATTTTATTTTCAGTAGTTTGCCATTGCTTCTGAACAAGAAGTCAGCATTGACATCAATCCGATATGTGTAGGGGATGCTACCACTACACAACATCCAGCTAGACATCTCTTACCCTTTCGGCCACGCCGACTGCTAACATGGCGGTAGCGTCAGGAGATCGTGAATTAATAAACAGATTTAGAAAGCAATAGCTGTGCTGAAATATGATTGCCCACACCGGCCATCGAGACAGCTGAAAACACGTGTCATTTGGTGGGACCTTAAGTCACCTCACGCCCGTCTGTATGCTCCATTTTGACTGGTGTATTCTAGAACCCTACACTTAACATTATACTACTATCGATCAACACTTATTTGACCCAACCATCGATCTGTGCTTTAATCACCGGATTGGTTGCAGTCTGCAGACAATGAAGTATCTAACATCATGTAGAGGTAACATTACCGACATAGTAATCATCTCAGCCAATGGGTATATGCCGTGAGAATCAAGACCCAGTAGCATCCTAATATCCTCTCCACAGATGTGACGTGCCAGTACCCTTCTTACACACCTCGCAGCTTTCTGGGCGTGGCGAGGGGAAGGAAAGCCCTGCAACACAGTATCCCCTATAGATGATATGTTGGTGCCGGGATATAGTGTTTACTGACAAAATCATCACTACAACCAACAGCACGGACATCATTTGGGTAATTAGAAAATATCCCTGTTAGGAATCTGCTGAAAGAAAATCAGCTCCCCGGGGTTGTTTCCGGAGTGCTAGGGGGTTGTTTCCGGAGTGCTAGGACGTTGTTTTGGCTGACAAATAAATCCATCCCCAGCATCTGTGTGATGAATGAATACAAGCTAGCAGTTTTTCCCTAGCTGTCCTCTTTTTCACTAGCAGTAACCGCGCAACAAGGACAATCCGTTTCTTAGTCTTAACTATCGGGGCATGCAGTCCCCAAAACCCACTCCAGTCACATCAATGCCCATGAAGAGGTTGTGTTCACACAACTTGGTGAGAAATCTAACCAGACGCCTCCTTCAGATCTCCAGCCCCTTCTTCCTGCATATAATTCAGACACCCGCGGCTGTTGTCAAACTTCCCAAACCTTGCTTTGTTCGTTCTTACAAAGGCTACCCTTCCCTAACACCCATATTTCTATCTGCCCAATATTTTCACATTCTCTAAATATGATACTCCCGTGTGCATTGGTTCCGTTCGTTATGTAAATTCACTAATAGGCATTTGTTAAATAGCAAGTCCATCAGATAAGGACACAGTGTCTGTGTTTAAGACATGTCACTGATGCCTAGTGGGTCAATTGTATGTCTAATGGGTCACTTCTATGCCTACTGGGTTACTCGTATGCCTAGTTTGCCACTTTTATGCCAAGTGGTCTGTATACTACTACTATATACTTTTATTTTAAAAATACAGTTAGCCCCTTTCCTCTAACGTATCCAAAGATTGTAGACTTCTGCGCACTCCGAATCCGATTAACCAGGTCTGTTTGGTCAAGACAACTTCACGACTGTATCTGTCCGTGGTACACACATAATTCTACATGTTAACTTACTTTTTTCTTTTATTTATTTCTTTTTTTCTTTTTTTTTTGGCACTCGCTCGCTTTGATCTCGAACGTAGTCTATACAGTCAACTTCTAGCAGCGCGGGAATGAAATTTGCATGTGAACTAGCTTTTCCTATTATCAGCGTCCTTCGCCATCAGGCGAATTTACTCCGACTTCAGACGTACTTGTAATTTACGTCCCCAAGTCAAGGAGGAGAAGTCAAAATTTTAATCCAACTGACCGGTGTAGGGGTTGAACCCCCCTACCTCAGCATCAGCACACCGGATACAAAACGAGTGCTCTTATCAATTAGGTCCTCCTGTTAACTAAATAAGTGCCATGGGATGATTAATCGTCATAAGCGACTTCCAGTATCTCCATGACCTTATATGTCGATGAAACGTCACTGCGTATACAACATGCCTGCTACTACATTAACAACTTTTACGTCATACTGTGACACACTCCTACTTCCCATTTTCCGCCGTCCATTTTTGTTTGGTTCAAACCTACTTTTTATTTGGCACAGAATCTGTTAAATGCCCTTTTGACTATTGCATAATTCACTCCAGGAGAATAACATTTCAACACCGTGTATCCTATTGTTTTACTGTAATTAGAGCCATTCTAATACATTGCCGGCGATCTCTTGACGTTGTTACTTGCCTAACCAACCAGGTCTCTTCTGTAAAGACGATTTCATTACTCTTTTATCTGTCCTAAGTACACGTTTCAACGCTGGCAATTCAACTGTTGCTCCACTCTAATCAGCGTAATACTAAAACAGAGATGGCGATCTCTTAACTTGGTTACGTGCGTCACATATGAAAAGACCCTATCGATTTGAATCAGATTAAATATTCATGTCAACAGCTCTGTGAAAATACGCTCAGGTATGCCGAGCACAATTTGTCCGTACCAGGCGGAACTACAGTAACATCTCGGGGGCATTTGAATTAAACATGCTTTGGCGTGTGCACTTGAGAGAGTAACTTGTAGTAGCGTGGAGACTAGACGGGAACCTATGGTAGTGTGGACACTTTAGACGGGAACTTGCAGCAGAGTGGAGACTTTAGACAGGAATCTTCAGTAACATGGAAACTAGACAGGAAAATGCAGTAGATCTTTAGACAGGAATCTGTAGTGGCATTGGAGACTAGACGGGAAAAAGTAGTAGAGTGAAAACTTTAGACAAGAACCTGCAGTATCGTGAAGACTTTAGACAGGAAGCAATAGTAACATGGAGGCTTTAGATAGAAACCTACAGTAAAATGAAGACGAGAAAGGAAGTGACAGTAGCTTAGAGTGTCATCAGAAACCTGCATTAACAAGGACGGAGAGTTGCAGTTTTAGAGAAACCCCTGCAGTAACGTGGACGAGAAACAGCAGTAACATGTACACTATACAGAAACCTGCAGTAACCTGAAGATTTCAGATAGAAACCTGTAGTTACGTGGAGATTTTAGAGAAAAATCTGCAGTAACATGGGTGAAGAGCGACAGTAACACGTAGACTTTATACATAAACCTGCAGTAACCTGAAGATTTTGGATAGAACTTGCAGTAACGTGGAGAATTCAGAGAAAAATCCGTAGTAACATGTATACATTTGACATAAACCTGCAGTAACCTGAAGATTATAGATAGAAACCTGCAGTAAAATGGAGATTTTAGAGGGAAACCTGAAGTAACATGAGTGGAAAGCGGCAGTAACATGTAGTCTGTATACAGCAACCTGCACAAGGATGGCTGATATAAATATTTAAGTTGCATATAGTGATTGTGGCCTGAACCTATACTAACACACAAAGAATATGTTACAAACTTGTGACAATATAGGACGGGTTTACACAAATATTTAGTATGGAGATTTCTCACATGAACTTACAGTAACATAGAGGTACTCAGATATAGAGAAGAATCTAGAATACCACATTGTGATGTCAGTTAATAATATGAGGTAATATGGGGTTATTGAATAAAACTATTGAACGTAACTTGCCCAAGAACCACAGACAGCCCAAAAATGCTGGAGTTGACTGCTGCGTCCGGTGAAGGATATGCAACCAACAGTGACATAACCGGCGACGTGGCTCTGGGGGATAGTGAGACGCGAGGTTTCATAATTCCCCGACATACTTAGTCGAGGGCTATAGCAAGCAGGCCGTTTAGTGTTGATTTCACTGGTATGAGGCGTCGACGGTGCAGAAAGCAATGACAAGCCACTGAACTAACATTGCGTGGTAAATAACAAAAAGTCAATGAATAATGGCGTTGATTACAACGCCCAGTAAATGACACGCAGCTAGTGGCATATACAGATGAATGATAATAAACCCGGGGCAACATGGAAATTCCAGACATTTACCGCCATGAACATATGGATATCTCTGAAGTGAATCTGTGTTAAAGGGATTTCTGACCTAGGAAAATGCATCAGTAACTGCCACTCAAGACTCCAAAAATAAAAACAAAAAACCAGATAACTCAAGTATAAAAGCACAGTTCTTATAACCCTGTAAGAACGATTAAACAGTGGCTAAGTCTGCGTCTGGGCCAGACAAATGAACTGATCAACAGAAACGCAGCCACGCTTTCCCAGCCAGTCGAAAGATAATGTATAGCTATGCATTTATGGCAAGTAATTTTAACGAAGTCTAGCCAAATTTTTTATGGCTGTCTTGGAATTGTCTAGAATTAACGGCATGCGCTCTCGCCAGACTCGTGCTACCAGCTATTCACTTATCATCAATCGGAACTCGCTACTTACAGCCATAAACGCCGCGTCCCTTGGCGCCTCCGGAGTGGTATATGCGTGTGAGTCCGCAGGAGATTATGCGCGAAAATAAATGCCAAAGACAGCGCTTAATTAACACGGAAGGGATGTCAAAAATAACCACACTGATGATAATTGGCTTGAACTCTTTTACCACAGAGGGTCTCCCCGGGCGTTTGTATCTGGTAAGAGAATCGATCTGGTCTCGGAAACTTGATTATATAACCTTTCGAGAACTAATTCTCTTCCGAGGACTAAGTCAAAAACAACTATTATCGTGTGACGCTGCTGGTGTTTAAGGCACTTTAAGGGAACACTTGTCTTTACGGTTGAAGATTAGCAACTTCTTGGCCTGAAGATTGTCATGTAACATACAGATGCGTGAAAAGCTCACTGGCTATTACGGCTGAGGTCGGAGGGGGAAATGGAGGAACGTTGCGGTGCCTTCGCCTTGGCATTAACTACAGCATTTGCCTGGTTGGTGACAGACTTTCACCCAGGCATGCTGTCTCCGTGGCTCAATGGGTATTGTTCAGGAAGCTGGAGATGGGCTAGGCTTGAAGTTAGTGGGCTGAGTCTATTAAGAGGTCAAGGCTGACAAAAATCAACCTTCGTTTTTTGCTCCGAGCCACGTGGGTGTAAGTGGAAATGAACTAATACTAGGCCTGCGAGCTGGGGCTTCAGTGCAAAGCGGATAAGCAATGGGCCGAGCTGATGCAGAGAAATTCCTTATAGAGGCAGTGCGATTAAATGAATAAAGTGATGGCTGTGAATCTGCAACCTTAACCAATCTGCAAGAACATCAAGTCAAAAGGGGTGACGCCAGACAAAAGCGCTATGCAGGGGGCCAAAGAAGAATGAATAGTCAACAATCACAGACAGAACTGGTGTCGTCGACTGCTACACGCTGAGGGAGAAACTAAGGAAGGTATCCAAGCATTCACGGACTCACTAGTTAGATATGCAAGAGGATAATCTGATGACTTACTGACTAACTAACTAATGTAAAGTACATGCCAGACGTTGCCATTTAATTGCCAACTGTTGTAGTTATATGTCTCTTATCTCACCGATGATCAGAACCTGTATTTGTAGGTATGTAACACTGCTCTGCAAAAGGCTTCCTGCTTCCTCTTCAACAAAACTGCCTAAAGATATTGTATACAAAGCTGCTGATATCTGACTTGAACTGTGGTTTCAGAGGGACATGTAAAGGATACCACGGATGGGCAGACACCGAATGGAGCAGTCATTCAAGAAGCAGCTAGAAAACTACATGTGGACAATCTGGGACATAGGTGAATGCTATGAGGAGAAATAAACGGTAAAACTGTACAACTGAAAAACTTGATAGGATAAGAACAAGAGAAAGACAGCTTGGACACAAGACACAATCGCAACTAGAACACAGATCAATATTTGGATGGCTTGAGCAAATGGCATACTGGGGAAAAAATAATAGAGACCAGATCCGAGCTCTCGTTAGGTGGCGAAAAATGTTCGCTCACGTTTATCAGCATGGCATATAACAATGTATGGCGGCTGTTTACAACTATTTTTCCCCCTACTATAATGAAAGAACTAGAAAGGTCAGCTCTTTTTTTCATACTCTAATGAAAGACCTAGAAAGGTTGGGGCCTGCATTGCGTGTGACCACATATTCTAGTGTTTTATCCTTTTGACTAATGGAGACATTTTGGGAAATCGCTTACTTGCATCAAAACATATGTATGGGCTATGACTGCTACTGGTATATGGTACAGGACAAGACCCACGTGGTATATCCGGGTTCAATCCTCTACTCTAACAGGATTGTTTTCTGTTAGTAGGTTCAGGTTGTGAGGGAGGATGGAGTGTCACTCATTGCATACTTCCGTGTTGTTGTTCTTGGCAATGTTGCCCACTGCCGGCTTGCTAAGTCCGTCCAAGTGGTGCCGCGATCCCTGTTAGCCCGGTCTTTCTGAGTTACACGGGTTGGTCTTTGTGCTTCCTGTAGGGGCTCAGTGGTATAGCCCACATCGTAACTCCTCCGTGCAGGATCTGTCCAGTCTTATTCCAGCGTTCAATGGATGCCATCAGAAGAGAAAAAAACAAAAAAAACTGGACTAACTGCCAACCGATAATGAAACACGGCGACGGCGTTGTAAGGAGTCGCAGCTTCACATCAGATATCCCTAAGAATTTAAGACTGTTCTGATTGGCTGAGGGTAGTATGTAGAGAATAACCCTGAGTTATACAAGACTGTCAACTCTATAAAACAATTTTGTGGTGAAGAAGAAGAAGAAGAAGAAGAAGAAGAAGAAGAAGAAGAAGAAGAAGAAGAAGAAGAAGAAGAAGAAGAAGAAGAAGAAGAAGAAGAAGAAGAAGAAGAAGAAGAAGAACGAATGAACAAACGAATGCACGAAAGAACGAACGAAAATCTTTATTTTCAAAGGGTTAAGGGCCGTCTGACATTCTGCCCTTCTTTTCTATTTCCTCTCATACATTCTTTCATTCAACATCTCTTATGGAGCAATTCTTTGACAACAAAAGAACAAAAAGCATTAAAACGCATGAAAAATAATCAACAATACATGACTCGTTGAGGCATCATAAATACCCAAGGTGGGTGAAACGTGCCATATATATGGGAATGTTTTTTGTTTTTTTGTTTTTTTTTGGCTAGTTGTCTTTCGAGATAATTTATCATTATTATTGTCTTTGTTGCTGTTTTATTTTTTTATTTTTTAGGGGGCATGTAGTCTGTCCTGAGGTAGTGTTAAAACAGGTTGCGACTGTATGTATAATGACTGGTGGTGTCTTTGATTTCTTGTGGAAGATTGTTCCACAACTGAGTGGCAGAGTATACTAAGCTTGTTTTATATAAGTCTATCCTAGGTTTAGGGACATGAAGTATATTTAGTCGTTAGCTATGTCTTGCGTTATATTTAAACAATGGCCAAAGGTAGCTTGGGGCATTTTGAAATAGGATTTTGTGAATAAGTTTAGCCATATTAAAAAGTAGGCGTTTGTGGAGTGACAGTAACTGAAGACGTTCATGTAGGTTAGAATTGTCTGTACGCTTATCACCATTGATTAGACGCACTGCCCTTTTCTGGAGTGAATAAAGACGTTTTGTTATTGATTTGGAGCATCCATCCCAGATTGTGGAGCATTAATCCATATGTGTTTGTATGTGGGAAGTATAGAATATCTTTCTAGTGTTTTCGTCGAAGAAATTTTTAATTTTCGCAAGTTGGTATACTTTTTTTTTAGAAGTTGTTAGAAAGTTTTTGTAGAAGTTGTGAAGAAGAAGAAGAAGAAGAAGAAGAAGAAGAAGAAGAAGAAGAAGAAGAAGAAGAAGAAGAAGAAGAAGAAGAAGAAGAAGAAGAAGAAGAAGAAGAAGAAGAAGAGGAGGAGGAGGAGGAGAAGGAAGGAGGAGGAGGAGAAGGGAGGAGGAGGAGGAGGAGGAGAAGGATGAGAAGAAGAAGAAGAAGAAGAAGAAGAAGAAGAAGAAGAAGAAGAAGAAGAAGAAGAAGAAGAAGAAGAAGAAGAAGAAGAAGAAGAAGAAGAAGAAGAAGAAGAAGAAGTAGAAGAAGAACTGATTTGCTATATATTTTAATATTCCCATAAACCCTACCCAATGGAAGCCAATCATTACCTACCAACTTCCCTATCCCTGACTATCCAGGATCGCTCAATCTAACGTCACCCCCCGCGTGTAACATCTTTTATTTATACCCCTACACACACACGTCTGGCGGCCGCGGTGAAGCACTGCATACTGCAGGTGGGATGGCGTGTAAACACAGACCTGGTCGGATGATTTAATAGAAAGTGATGTGCCTGGTTTAGTCTACCTGACTTCTATGTCGGCGGTGTCAGGCAGCGATAGGTTGTCTGGCGGAGTGGAGAAGCCATATGGGAAACGTAATCAACGTGCAAGAGACGTGACTTAAGTAAAACAAAAGGTTAACGACCACGTCTCTATGCTATTGTGGCATATGGGGATATTGTGCTTGGCTTATGATCTTTGGAAGAATAGAAAAAACACTCGTGCGGTTCTGCTGTACACATTTCTGGACACTCGCCAGGGCTACAGAGTTTCTGCGATGTGTTGAGAACCTCTTTCTGTCCCCGTTCAATGTTGTTGTTGTTGTTGTTGTTGTTGCTGCTGTTGTTGTTGCTGCTGTTGTTGTTTGTGAATCATCCGGAAGACTGCGAGTTTAACTCTGGAGCCTAGTGCATTGGCATTCGGGTGGCCTGAGCTCAAAAAGGGCTTGCATTTATCCGAGTGAGGTTGGAGTAGAAACTTCTATCAGGACCATCTCCACAGCACGATGATACAGATCTCTCCTTTCCCTCTCCAATCTGAGAAACCCACGAGGAGTGCAAGACCGGAACTGGAGCTTTAGATCTGCCAAGGGGTATATTAGCATTAACCAGGTCACGATTCAGCACAGCATGTACGGACTACCTAGGATGAGGCCTAGGTTGGTCTGACTGAAGCTAGCAACGAAGGTGATCTTTTACCGAAAAGAGCCAAACCAAATGGCACTTCTTGTGTGATTCAGTAGCTCACCAGTTGCCTTGCCTAACTTTACCAGAAAACAAAATTGCCGGTACCCAGTTTTATGAGACTCGGCGGAGTAAGAATGTACATCGGGAGAACAAGGGGCTTCGTTAACCAACATAGAACTGGCACTATTAGCCGCCGTCACTGATGCATGTGTTTGGGGTAGGATCTGGGCACCTAACGACGTGTCAGGAATGAAAGAATGATACTCCAACAGATGACACTCAGTCATGGAATACAACATACAAGGATGTAATAGTGACTTGTGAGAAATTTAACCGTGTTGGGTCAATACTGATAATAAGCATGGCTCATGTATGTACATGCCGTTGTTTGAGAGGGTTAGACAGAACATGCCCGACAAACTGTCGTCTGCAAGCGGACTCGATAAGAATGAAGCCTACACCCACCATCTTTAACGAGAAAGTGCAGGGTGGAACTGAAGCTGTGACCAGACTGAAAGAACATCGAGTCTAGACACGCCACGCCATGCGGGACGCCAAAGAAGAAGTCAACTAACAAAGAACTGGTGTCATCATTCGCTGCACGATGGGAGGTATATTGAGGATGGGATCTGAACACAAATATGAAAAGAACAACTGGACATGCAATGAGGATGGTCTGTTAATTAACCAGAAATTCTGAAAAAGACAGCAGCATTGCCTGAGTCCGAAATCCCGTCTCTATGAAGTAATAACTCAGAGGAAACATTCTGTAGTGGTTCTATCGCTGGCCAAGCGAAGGAATGGGACGGAATCCAACCGCAGTCAAGTTCATAGACATCAGTCCTGTGGTTGTATTTTTGGTGGCCACAAGGCCGGTGTGTGACAAACGACAAGCGGGTCGATCAAACCACCCTGTATATGTCAACATGAACGGAAGTTTAAAGATCATCTCGGCACTCTGGTTCAGGTGGTCAATATTATCCGGGCGGTCTCTGCTTACCAGGTCATTTTCTGGTACACATTTTAGGCTGGATCTGGAAGCCCAGGTGAATTTCAGAAAATTATAATCACATTCCAAAGCGATACAGTTAACACACAAGAAAATGTATGTCTATGAACAATATATTCACTTATGTGTGTTTCAAATATTGTTGAAACATTGCCCGACGAAACATGTCCTAAAATTATGTCAGGTATCACCCGGGACAGATAGAGGCAGGCTGCCCGCCGAACCATGCAAGTATGTTACAGTCAATGCGCCACTGGGACAACTGTGTACACTTAAGATCCCCCGAGCACATCTGAAATGCAATCCTGGTTCTGCAACACGAGACATTCAACATATACTTCTATTGCTACCACCATCCCACAGCCTCACAGTTTATTTATTCCTACACACTCACTCCTGGGACTTCCATGGCAGGAGGCTGCTGTGCAGAACGCCCCAGCTCAAAGACATCATGTGTCACAGACGTGTAGGGAAAAACATCCAATAGAACCGAGAAAGCCCCGGGAGCAGCATCATCTTCCGTTCTGATGATAATGGCTATACACCCAGCTGAACACATAACGGTGGAATTACCCAATAAAGTGCAGGAACCGAAATGATCAAACAACGTCATTAAACGCCACACGACGTCATTAAACAGTAAACGTCATTTCACGTGAGTTACAGCATGATCCCGCTATACAGTACTTTGCTATTTCGGTGCTTCATTTAAACGGCGCACAAAATTCCTCCGACAAACATACCTTTTTTTTTTTAAAATTTGCATACGTTAGCCCGTGGCTAAAAAATGACAATAACGCACAGGACAAAACTAATTACCTGTAAGCAACAATAAGTGGTTTACATGGACGCTGAGCTTAGTGCCCTTGTGCTAAAACTTCCCGTGCGCTAAGGGCTAGGTTCGAAGCTCAACACCTACACCGGTTAGTTGGATTTCAACGTTGGCTTCTCATTCAGAAAGCAATGGCAAACGTAAGACTGTCTAGACAACTATCCTGGGGTTCGGGTTGATCGTTACGTCCTGCCAAGGTCACGGAACATGTAAGCAAGAATAGCCAGTTGATAGCGAACACGATATGATCATCAATGCCTGCAATATCAATAATTAAGAAAGAGCAATAAGGGAAAAACAATAAGAATAAAACCATAAAAACCAGTTTAATACAAGTAACAACAACCATGGTAGGCAATAATGGGGGGAGTAAGCATCGTAGATATCGTCGGCGAACGAAGGCATGACAGACGACGGCGAAGAGAAATCATGTCAGGCGTGGTCAGAGGAAACCATCTAAGCTACAAACGACCACACACACAAATGAAACCGTAATATGAACCACCTCAATTATCGCCAAGACTGAGGTAGCCGACTGAATGAGGTGGGCCGCTGATTTTCGAAGATCTGACGGACAGACGTAGGTATGGGTAAGGAATGTCTGTGTAGTAACGTGTCTTCATTGTCATTTTTCAATTAATCTCACGACGGCTTGGATAGAACAGTGTTGGAAGGCATGGTTGCTGGAAGGAGAGGTGTGGATTGACTAGCACGAACATGGGCACATGACATTACAGACACATTGACCATGAGGGTGCATGTGGCAGAAGAGATGGTAAGAGATCGAGAGGCTTTCCGGCGGACCTCGATGAGAGCGACGTTCTGCAAGGGGACAAGCTACATGATGATGATGATGATGATGATGATGATGATTCAATTAATCGTTTTCGCTACCGCGTTCCTGATTCATTTGAAAATGTTTAAAAGGTACGAGGGTCGACATCATTGCGCCGGGTATTATCCCATATGGTTCTGTCTCTTTCAGCCGGGCGGGCTACCGAAACTGTCGCACAAAGCATGAAATCAGTAGCTCCAGCGACCACCCCACAGGAATCTCCGAGAAATTTGCACTCATAAATCGAATGTCGTAGCGTGTAATCGAACATAAACCTTCGGAGCGCTAGGTCGATGGCGTAACTACCGCGCCACGGAAACTCCCGCTGTTAATCAACAGCATCACCCGTATATTACTGGGACCATAAGTGAAGCAGAGATCAGAAAAAGAGGGATAACGTGAGACTGGCAAGCAGAAAGTAGTGAGATGCCGTAGAAAACTTGAGCTGCAAACTGCAACCAATCATGAACAAGTCAACAAAGACAAGAAAAACAACTCCAAAAACCACGATGAAGGAAGACATATGACGCGATGTGGAGAAAGCGACAAGGAGTCTGCATAGCTAACTTACCTCCTTTCACCAAAGAAAATGTCCAAAATTGTCACCTGCAATATAAAAACTATGCATAAATTGGATGAAACAGGCAAGTGGTAGGGTAAATAACACAAGATAAGATTAGTATTTTGGGATTATGCATAACAAGATAAAAGAGAGGAAGCAAAAAGCTTTTAAACACAGGTGAAACAATGCTGTACAGAAAAAACTGCCCCTCAATGTGAAGGAGTTGCCATAATGCTTTCTAAAGAAGTAGACAAAGTATTAATAGTAAGAAAAAGTGAGGTCTAGAATAATAAAAGCAACATTTATAAACAGCAAACTAAAGTAAACATGGATGCTATTCGGTGTTACGCACCAACAAATGATAAAGACAAGGAGTTAATGAGATAATGAGTTAAGGAGAAAACTGCGAAGAATTATATGAAATCAAAGAAACCGCCCAATCGCAACACTTATAGGACCCTTGTTTCTAAACCAACATTTGTATAGCCCAATCAACACTGCGTGAGTGATGTGGCCTGTATCACGCCGCCGGTCGCCTTCACTCTCCAAGACATATACCGGTACCCGTTTAAGTCCGCGACAACATGGGAGCCCAGGTCAATTTTCCAATTTGACCGGATGCGGATTCAAACCCGTGACCACCAGGCCGACATCTAGCCACTACACTAATGCGGCTCCCAACTTTCTGATAGTCAAACCTCGGTTTTCGTTGCCTTCGGTTTTCGTTGCCTTCGGTTTTCGTCGATTTATTTTTCGCAAAAAAAATTTCTCGGTTTTCGTCGCCCTGCCCACAGGACCTCGCTGCTAATTTTGCAAAAACAAAGGGACCGACGCATTCTTTTGCTCAGTGTGGCGTTGTTTCTCGTTCTGTGAGCATCACTTTCTAATAAGTTAACCCTTTCCCGTTAGCTTCATCATGTGACCAAAGAAAGTTTCCAGAGCCAGCAGCCCTTCGAAGAAGAAGGCCAGGAACATGATCGAGTTGACGAAGGAAAATACTGAAAAATACTAGAGCAGCATTGAGATTGCTGAAATCGGCCGCATGTACGGGAAGTCGCCATCCACGATAAGTTCCATTGTGGCGAACAAGGAAGCAATAAAGAAGGCTAATGTATGGGACGAATGCTAGTGTACTTAGTGATTTAAGGCCAGCAGATCATGGTTTGAAAACTTCAGGAGGCGCACTGGCATACATTGTGTTACTAGGTCCGACGAAGGTGTGAGTTCAGACACGTCTCAGGCCGAAAAATAGTATTAAACACTATATTCATTCTCTATAAAATGTGTTTTTGGTATGTATTTTGGGGTGTCTGGAACGAATTAATTGGATTTACATTGATTCATATGAAAATTGCCTCTGTTTTCGTCGGTTTAGGGTTTCGCCAATTGTCTTCGGACTGATTATACACGAAAACCGAGGTTTGATTGTATATGGCTTGAATGCTAAAATAGGATCAGACAACACCGGTTGTGGAGAAACCACGACTTGGGGGTCATGGATGAAAATGAAGAATTAATCACACACTTTTGCCTCGGGAATCAATGACACATTTAACTTATAGCAACGTCGGTATCACCGACCACAATACAGAAAATCAAATTGAATATATCTGTATTAACAAGAAATGTTGATCGTCTATACGCGGGGAAGAAGATGAAAAGAAAGAAGACGAAGAAGAGGAAGCAAATGAGGAAATGGAAGGGAAGGAAGAGGAAGAGGAAGAGAAGAAGAGGAAGAGGAAGAAGAAGGAAATAGGAGGGGGAGACAAAAAAAAAGAAGAGGAAGGGGAGGAGGAGGAGGACCAAGGAGGAAAAGAAGGAGAAAAGAGAGAAACATATCGGATACCTTGGGGAAGGAGGCGGAGTTCCGGTCAATAACTCTCATATATATAAGCGTGGCCCTACTATACCATGCCAGTACTATCAACTGATATATTCTACTAGGTCACAGTTAAACCGGGGGCAGGACCAGCTCTCTGATAAATCATTCTGGCCAGGCCAGGCTGACCTAGAGTCATGTGCGATCGAGTAGCAGTCTCTCTCCACTGGGAACTGAACCTGGACTGCACTTTCTGCCACGCCACCAAAGCCTCTCTGTCCTGCATATGTACCTATGCACCCAGACTCTACTAGATAACTCGCCATGCGTGCATTGGCAAGCCCATATTTATTATACTTTTCCTACCTCTTTCTGTCTGGGACATTTGTTACTCTACGGCAACGCTTGTCTAAACCAGCTGGCGGGTAAAATAATCACTGTCTGGGTCAGCCGAGGGTGAACTCTCACAGAATGCGACGATTCCGCCAAGTTTGGTTCGGGGTTTTTCTTTCCCTTTCAGTTATGACATACACTTCATTTTTGAGGACCAGATAATTTCGGTTGTTTTCAAACCCACTTAGATGTAAAGTATGGTTATAGTAAAGTACGGGAAGAAAATATTAAATGTCTTCAGGTGTAGTGGGTACATGGTGCTAAACCCATGTCTATGTACAATCGGTGCTGGGTCAGTGACGCGGTCAGCAGTATCACGCTGGTGTCTGTTATAAACAGGGTTTTCGAAAATATGTCTACGATACTTAATACGTAATTTAAGAATATATACTACTGCCCTTGCCGGCTTCCTGGCCTAGAGTTTAGCGACTTTTCTCCATACTCTCGTAAGCAACGTGACGACGATGAGAATCACCAGTGGTTCGAATCGCGTCGGTAACTTACGGGGTATGTGAGCAGGCCGCTCAGAAAGCAATGGCAAACTACTGAGCGTAATCTTGCCAAGAAATCAACAATCAGCTGACAGGTGCTGATGTTGGCAGCAATGTCCTGTAAAGGATATGCAAAACATTTTTTACTACTGCCCTTGAGACACTTTTTGGGCAAGACTGATGGGGAAAGAACACAGGGAAGACAGAGAAGTAAATGTCTGGATGGCTTGGTTACATGGCATGGTCAAGACAAGAACGCAGAGCTGATCCACGACTCTGGTGATCGTGTGAGATGGCGAAACAGAGCATGGTGATGATCGTGCGATCTATGAAGGATTACATTTTGGTCTCCAAAACCCGACCAACCTCAAGCGAGGCTTCCTTCTAAATTAAACTAACCAACGCCAATCTCTGGCATCAGCAAAACATTTACGTCATACGCGTTCACACATCACCAGTGCAACTTACGTTCATGCATTCGATAACAGCGTTTCTCCCCCCCCCCCCCCCCCCCGATACATGGGAGACACTAGTAAAACCGGCGAAAGAAATCTGCTATAACCGTAAGCGCTAAAACAGACATATTACTACCATCTGGAATTTTGAGATAAGTAGCACATTTTTTTTCCATTTTTTTAATTGTTTTCATTTGTTTTTTCATCTTTCTATTCTACTCAATCCGTTTTTATGGCTTAATATAGTCACAGTAGTGTTGTCTTCTCCGTGTTTATATATATTGTGTTTTATGTATGTATTTGTTTGCTGATGAAGGCTAGTCGCATTAACGTCCTATGTTCTCCGTAATTTTGTTCAGTAAAGCTGTATTACTTTGCGTTATTTTATATTGTGTTTACCCTAACTAAAAACAGTGAAGGAATCCGGCTGTTGGATGGGAACAGAAAGAGAACGGGCCATTCACCTCGCAAAGATGGAGCGCGTATGGGAATGTTTCGAATGCGGTAATGTCGGTTCTTGACCGGACAACTCACAAAGTCGCGACCTACCTCAGATTTCACAACCACCATGCACCATGTCGACAAGCGTGGGTGGATGCAGTTTTCCTGCATAATTACCCAACCCTTCTAATATAAACTTTGCTAGTTTATTGTTAAGTCGCTGTCTGAGGCGAAAGAAGACGCTACCGCCGACGCTACTACAAGATCCCTTTTATCTGCACATCGTGTGAAAGCATCCATCAGTGATTACACCGAAGTAAATTCTCTATACTCATCATATGTTCAGAATGTCACCCCCCCCCCCCCTCGCCCCTACACAGTATACTGAAAGCTAAATTTGATAACACATACTAGAACAAGTCTAGGCGTCTACATAAACCGTGAATTGCAGGTCTACCTATGTTATAAAACGAATTCAAGAAGAGCGAGAAGTACAAAACCGTAAAGTATGGAGGGGAAAACAATATCAAGTAATCGGTTCTTGTATTAACGCGATGTTGAAATAATCTTAAATTTCCGCCTCCTGCCCCCCCCCCCCCCCCGGAAACCCTAAAATTCTCCCCGGGGTGGGGAGGGGGGAAATTCACCACCGGTTGAGAACCACTGCTCGAGAAGAACATCATGTTAGTAATAGAAGAAGTCTTACCAATGTGCCGAAAACACAGGCACCGGAATAGGGGCGGGAAACGTCCCGGCCAGTTACCGTATACGGCCCGTGAAATCCATTGGTCTGGCCCTGGCAATGCAACCAGTGACGGGACTCGAAATTCAATAAATCTAGGAGCTTAAATGTTTGACCTAATATAGCAAATTAACTTTTAAGTTGATAATTGTGTATGGTCCGCGAATACTATTATTCAATATAGCCCTTGGCAGAAAAAAATGTACCCCGCTCCTACACTAGAACAATATCAAGTTAATAACAGAACCATGGCTTACCAGTGTATCGAAAAAAACAGCCACTAAAATATCAAGTTAGTAACAGAACCATGGCTTACCAGTGCACCAAAAACACAGCCACTAAAACATCAAGTTAGTAACAGAACCATGGCTTATCAGTGCACCAAAAACACAGCCACTAAAACATCAAGTTAGTAACAGAACCATGGCTTACCAGTGCACCAAAAACACAGCCACTAAAACATCAAGTTAGTAACAGAACCATGGCTCACCAGTGCACCAAAAACACAGCCACCAGAACAATATCAAGTCAGTAACAGAACCATGGCTTACCAGTGCACCAAAAACACAGCCACTAAAACATCAAGTTAGTAACAGAACCATGGCTTACCAGTGTACCGAAAACACATCCACCAGAACAATATCAAGTTAGTAACAGAACCATGGCTTACCAGTGTACCGAAAACACAGCCACTAAAGCATCAAGTTAATAACAGAACCATGGCTTACCAATGTACCGAAAACACAGCCACCAGAACAATATCAAGTCATTAACAGAAACATGGTCACCAGTGTACCGAAAAGTCACTAGAACTACATCAAGTTAGTACCGGCAACGCAGCCAGTCTATTTATGTTTTTATTCCGACGACGTTCGTTGGCGTTTAAAGGAATCAATATCCGTCCTTGAGGAAGAGACAACAGTCTGAAAAGCTATTAGTAGCAGAAAGCCAGCCTAGCAACACACTTTCATCTCTTGTCAGCACTGTTCATACACGTCCCCCTGCGATCGGATGCCAAATCTACCGGCATTTGCCGGGATTCGGGTCACTCGTTCTGGCATCGATCCCCACTTGTGTCTTTCCGCGCCGACATTTCTACTATCATATTTATAGTTGCGAGTACAAGGGGGGAGAGGGCTTGCTCCGTCTCCGGAATTTCAAACAATCAACGCAAAACTAAGCAGGAGGAACAGCGGAAGGACACACAGGCAAAGTACAGCTGGTGACAACACAGTGCCAGCAGACATGACAACACGTGTTAGAGTATACGTAGTCAAATGCTAGAGTTGACAGCGATGTCCTGTTAAAACGGATATTTTAAAAAAAAAGTAGTAGTAGCAACAGTAGCAACAGCAGCAGTAGTAGTAGTAGGGTAGTACCGGTAGTGGTAGTTGTAGTAGTAGCAGCAGGAGTAGCAGTAGTGGTGGAGATGGTAGCAGTAGTGGCAGCAGCTGGAGTAGTAGTAGTCGTAGTAGTAATAGTAGTAGTAGCAGCAGTAGTGGCAGCAGCTGGAGTAGTAGTAGCCGTAGTAGTAATAGTAGTAGTAGCAGCAGTTGGAGTAGTAGTAGTCGTAGTAGTAATAGTAGTAGTAGCAGCAGTTGGAGTAGTAGTAGCCTTGGTGGTAATAGTAGTAGTAGCAGCAGTAGTAGCAGCAGTTGGAGTAGTAGTAGCCTTGGTGGTAATAGTAGTAGTAGCAGCAGTAGTAATAGTAGTAGTAGCAGCAGTAGTGGCAGCAGTTGGAGTAGTAGTAGCCGTAGTAGTAATAGTAGTAGTAGCAGCAGTAGTGGCAGCAGTTGGAGTAGTAGTAGCCGTAGTAGTAATAGTAGTAGTAGCAGCAGTAGTGGCAGCAGCTGGAGTAGTAGTAGCCGTAGTAGTAATAGTAGTAGCCATAGTAGTAATAGTAGTAGCCGTAGTAGTAATAGTAGTAGCCGTAGTAGTAATAGTAGTAGCCATAGTAGTAATAGTAGTAGTAGCAGCAGCTGGACTAGTAGTAGCCGTAGTAGTAATAGTAGTAGCCGTAGTAGTAATAGTAGTAGCCGTAGTAGTAATAGTAGTAGTAGCAGCAGTAGTAGCAGCAGCTGGACTAGTAGTAGCCGTAGTAGTAATAGTAGTAGCCGTAGTAGTAATAGTAGGTGCCGTAGTAGTAATAGTAGTAGCCGTAGTAGTAGTAGTAGTAGCCATAGTAGTAATAGTAGTAGCCGTAGTAGTAATAGTAGCAGTAGCAGCAGTAGTGGCAGCAGCTGGACTAGTAGTAGCCGTAGTAGTAATAGTAGTAGTAGCAGCAGTAGTGGCAGCAGTTGGAGTAGTAGTAGCCGTAGTAGTAATAGTAGTAGTAGCAGCAGTAGTGGCAGCAGTTGGAGTAGTAGTAGCCGTAGTAGTAATAGTAGTAGTAGCAGCAGTAGTGGCAGCAGCTGGAGTAGTAGTAGCCGTAGTAGTAATAGTAGTAGCCATAGTAGTAATAGTAGTAGCCGTAGTAGTAATAGTAGTAGCCGTAGTAGTAATAGTAGTAGCCATAGTAGTAATAGTAGTAGTAGCAGCAGCTGGACTAGTAGTAGCCGTAGTAGTAATAGTAGTAGCCGTAGTAGTAATAGTAGGTGCCGTAGTAGTAATAGTAGTAGCCGTAGTAGTAGTAGTAGTAGCCATAGTAGTAATAGTAGTAGCCGTAGTAGTAATAGTAGCAGTAGCAGCAGTAGTGGCAGCAGCTGGACTAGTAGTAGCCGTAGTAGTAATAGTAGTAGTAGCAGCAGTAGTGGCAGCAGTTGGAGTAGTAGTAGCCGTAGTAGTAATAGTAGTAGTAGCAGCAGTAGTGGCAGCAGTTGGAGTAGTAGTAGCCGTAGTAGTAATAGTAGTAGTAGCAGCAGTAGTGGCAGCAGCTGGAGTAGTAGTAACCGTAGTAGTAATAGTAGTAGCCGTAGTAATAATAGTAGCAGTAGCAGCAGTAGTGGTGGTGATAGTGTTCGTGGTCATGGTCGTAGCAACAGTAGAAAACGATGCTTCGATCAACCAGGAATGCGTATGTGTATATGAGAGAGAGAGAGAGAGAGAGAGAGAGAGAGAGAGAGAGAGAGAGAGAGAGAGAGAGAGAGAGAGAGAGAGAGAGAGAGAGAGGAAGAAGAGAGAGAGGAAGAAGAGAGAGAGGAGAGAGAGAGAGAGAGAGAGAGAGAGAGAGAGAGAGAGAGAGAGAGAGAGAGAGAGAGAGAGGGCGCGATCAATATCCATGTATGTACTCTACTGTTCCCTTTCATCCACCACTGGGACAAAGTCCCTCAACTAACTCACTCCAAGTCGTTCTATTCTTAGCTGTCCCAAACAGCTCCGCCAAAGTCTTCCACATATTATTCATTTCTGTCTCTACTTCTCTTCAACGTGTAGTTTTGGTCTTCCTTTATTTGGTTTGCCCCAGTGCATTCCATTGAAAGACGTTTCTTGTTATGCTTTTGTCAGTTTTTTTTCTCAAATGCATGCATGCAGCGCACCTCTTGATTCATTTGTATTTGCTTAGTTCTCTCAATTATCACTGCGGTAGTGAGTCTGTCAGATCATGTTTCGTCCTATTCTACACAAGCACCAATTCGGAGTCTCCGCGGCGAAGTGGTCAAGCCGTCTGACTTGGGGTCCGAAGGTTGTGGGTTCGATTCCGAGCCGCGTCCTTCGGTTCACGAGTGATTTTTTCCAGAGACTTCTGAGGGTCGTCGCTGGCGGAGTTCGTGCATTGTGCGACGCTTTCCGCTCTGCGGAAAGAGACTGAGCCATGTGGGATAAAACCCGGTGGAATGAAGTCGACCCTGTCGACATTTAAGCGACTTTGTTTTGAAGCGACAAGCACCAATTAACGAATATCTGAGTACTGCATTCGGCCAATTCTCAAAGACAACTACGCACATATGGATAAGGAAATCGTCATTTGATAGAGACAGAAAGATTGTGACGAAGGTTATAGAGACAGAAAGACTGTGACAAGGGTGACAGCGAAAGGTCCACGGGAGATGAGAAGAAATGCTGGTTAGGCTGACAATGCAAAACGGAAGACAATCAGCGGTCGAACTTATATAGAACACAGAGGACAGCTGTTTTCGGAGGAACGTGGTCGCCTGCGTCGCTCGACATGCATGGTCTTGATGGTGATGCTGATGGTAGTAGTACCTTCTTATACTCCAAGAGGAAGTGCCGCAGATTAACGCATAACTACAGGAGTGTACACAAATCCATTTTATGTGACCTACGGTTTAGTGAAAGTAGTTTAACAATTCTCTGACATGCCAAAGTCAAGGGTTCGAAATATGCCGCAAGAGGATTGTTTTACGTTGATCTCGATGGTATGAGCGTCGGAAGTTCAGAGAGAAATGGTAAACTACTTAGGGTAAAAAGCGCCTGGTAAATGGCAATGGACAAATCAACAACAACGAAAAGTAGAATAGGGTAGCTATACTAGAATACGATCACACGTGACAAAATGGACGTTGCGACTAAACGCTTCGTCAGCACACAAACAACACAAACATACACTGGTACAACTACAAGAAAAACTCCACATGGGAAATCACCAACAACAAATAAATTATGGGAATTACTGCAGCCAGATAAAGGATATGCAACTTTTTTTTTTTTATATTCGTCGTAACGCTTTAACATTTCTAGGGCCGTGTCTTGTCTATCTAGTGCCCAACCAGTAGAACTGCTTGTGTTCTTTGTGCTGGTTCGGGTCCTTGTCGAGAAGCATTGTGGGGAGCTGCAGTTTATGTCCTAATGCAGAAGGCTGTTAACTGGATAACTCAATTATAGATCATATTCCCGTGTGTTGCGCCGGCTAACGTCAGCCTGTGATCTTGTAAGTTGTTATTATCGATTCATCTTCCTCGTCTGGGGGTCGTTGCTGGAGCTACAGAGTTCGTGTTCTGTTTACGCTTCGACAGGCTTCTCTTCAGAAAGAGACCAAGCTTTACGGGATAAAAATACTTACATATCCTTTTTAGGACATCGCAGTCAACCCCATCATTGTTTGTCTGTTTGTGATTCCTTTGCAAGTTTACGTTCAATAGTTTGCAACTGTTTATGGGATAAAACCCGTTGCAATAATGTCGATCCACTCGATTCCCTTCTACAGTTGTGGGCACAGATAGTTTAGCTTTGCAGACTCCGCTCCTATTTTATCACAGAATATCGCATTCTGTCTCTATACCGAATCACTGCGTGGTGTTGCGCCTACGATTTCTCTGATGCTATCAATTCTTAGCTGTCCCTTCTGGTTATACCAACAGCTCTTCTATGGCATATAGCCTCATACGGTATCATTTTTCTCTCTTGTGCTTTGGTTAGAGACTAGGTCTGAAATTTGTAACAAAGAGTCGGTTTGAACACACCGTTGGTCAGGTGTCTTTTTAGTTTCCGTGTCGATACTTGGATGTCAGAGCAATGATGAGAGTTGTAAAATCCCATCGTACGCCTTCTTTCGATCCTGTCAAGCCCTCGTCTTCCGTAAAATACTCCCTATGTATTTACATTCAGAAGTCTTCGACAGTTAACTGCATACATACATACATCCACAGCTGGGTGAATAGCTATGATTATGATTCCAAAGACGCGACAGAGGCACGTGATGGACAAACTAGAGTTAAAATATAGTGGGAAAACAGCTTTAGGGACAAAGATGGGACGGTGTCTGTAGACTCCCCTACACCCATTTTGGTTTCTGAGCTAGCAGAGGAAAAGGAGGGCCCTGCAACACAGTCACCGAAGGAATGTTACTGTGGTACTGGATCGCGCGCGCGCACACACACACACACACACACACACACACACACACACACACACACAAATACACATATACAGACAATTTCTTCCAATCGTCAGGCCTAAAACACTGAGTTCATAATTGTAGACAAAACACACATACCATACACGGCTGTCTAAGAATCCACCACGAAAACGCAGCAATAATCATAATTATAGTCAATTAATTAACTGACAAGTGAAATGTGCGGCTGAAATTCCATATGAAATCTGATGAAAGAAAGTATTCTTACGCGAGATAAGATTAGGCAAGTTTAGAAAGAAGTAAGTGGGAAAGCTTAAACAGTTAAGTAACATCAGTTTAATTACAATATCCGACATAGAGGATTACATTTGTCAAAGTCTACCAGGCACTCGAACAACTGTAATATCAATGCTAGTCATCACTGTCACAGAGAAATAAAGCGTACACCAGAAACAAAGAACAGAATAGGACAGGACAATCAAAAAATGCATTTTATAAAAGTGAGCGGATAAGTCCTTGTCAGCAGAAGATAAAAACTAACAGCTACACGTTTTATAGAATCAATTTTAATTGATTCTATATAACGTGCAAAAGTTCGCTATTGATTATATATATATATATATATATATATATATATATATATATATATATATATATATATATATATATATATATATATATATATATATATATATATTCAGCTGTTCATTATTATTTTCTGTTGACATTAATTTGTATAAAATGCTGTTTGTACTTCTCCTGTCCTGTTGTTCTTTCTTTCTTGTGTACGCCTTCTTTCTCCATTACAGTGATGCTTAGCACTGATATTACGGTCCTTTTTCGGGTAACTGTCCTGGGGTAGGCATTGATGAATTCAATCCTGTCTTGCAATATATGGCTGTAAACCCAATGATAATTAAGTAAATAAGCCAGAACACCCATTAAAGGCAAAGAAATATGCTTTTACAGAGGAATGTTTATAATACCACAGATGCCGTAAGTGGTTTCTAACTAAGGAGAGTTGATGAGAGAATGGCTACTACATCTTGTACTAAACAAAGCTGTACAATTTAACAAATCAGAAACACCTCTCCAGAGAGCTTGGCGTGGACTCGTTAAGAAAGAAAGAAAGAAAGAAAGAGACAGACAGACAGACAGACAGACAGACAGACAGACAGACAGACAGACAGACAGACAGACAGACAGACAGACAGACAGACAGACAGAAAAAGAACATATTTTAGACCGCCAGGCGTCATGACAAAGAAAGATACCAGCATATTGACTGAATTATACTGAATAGGAACCCCGAAGAAGCACAATCGTCCACGCTAATTGGTAAGGCATTTGACGACTACGAAGATGACCACGACGGCGATGATAATAAGAAACACCCAATGTCCTGATCCCTCCCCTCCCTTCTTCTCTCCGCAACTTTCTAGTTAGTGCGACCCCAAAAATCTCCGAGATCACTTCGGGCATATATCCAACAATCAATACAGAACGGTGAGCTACGTGTTCCTTAACCGTAAATGGACGTGTCCAAGCAACAATATGGTAGATTAACATGTCGCCCGCTCCTCGGTCACTCCTGGCTCAAAGATCGCACCATCTATCTACCCACCAGCATACACCCAACTTCCAACGTTACAAGACACCCCCACCCTCGGATTGGTCGCTAGTCGAAAGTCACCGCACTATCGATCTGTCAAAAGACCAAGCTGGTGTGCCAAACAGCCCAGGGTGTCGTCGGTCAACCCAAGTTACAGCAAGATCTGGACTCATGGGAGCAGGGCATTTTCTAGCAGTCTGGAGGATGCCACAGACAGACAGACAGACAGACAGACAGACATTTATGAAATACTCTTTCGTGCTTTCTTTATTTCACGTGGCTTCCAATTTCATTATAGACGTGAAGGATAATACAGCTTTGTTGTCTCCCATTTTCCAGTCTGGTTCCTCTTTTACGTCATAGTTGGGGGGTGTCGTGATAGTACATATCCGTCTATGTTCTGCAACATTTCAGGTTCGAATCCTGTAGTGGACAGTATTCTCTGGACACATGTTTTAGAGAAACTTGATAATGAGTTAGTTAGTCGCGGTTGCAACTTCACGGCAAAGGGTTTCCCCCATAATGATCCGATCCTGTGCCAGAGAATATCACACAAAATGCTCCTCACTGCCCCATGTGAAAAGTGGAACAAACAGCAGAACCGACAAACCGGCACTTGCACAGGCAAGTACGAGCACAAGGCCGCTGCCAGAATGCCATCACAACAGTCCGCCACAAAAATTACAGTTCATCGTCGATGGAAGCGACAGTCACTAGAAAAGCAGCAGCGTCACACACACTACTGCATAATGCAAAATTAGCTAGTTCAGCAACCAGCCACCGCCATTTTCTGAACATGCAGTTTACAATACAAAAACGTGGACAGATGCATACGCACTCCACAAGAAATCCACAGCTCACTTAACTCAGTAGCTAGGCGGCGTAACCATGTACTACCAGTTCAACGTGAGGAAAATGCGTAAGCAAGTCGTAGCCAGAAGCAAAAACATTCCAGAGGCCTTAACAGCCCATCCGCCTATCCACCATGTTGGATCCAAACGATTGCAAGGCAATATAAAACGAAATATAAAATCAAACACCACTGCACTCGGTGCACTTCCACGCGTACTCTGTCCCCTTCTCCAGTAGCTAATGATTCCAGTGGTCGTGTGATTGAACGACGGCCTGCGCTTTCTTCTGCGCATTGAATGTCGACCGTATGCTCACCCCAAGTTGAATCAGGCTCTCCAGGTGTTTTGTTCTGTTGCACTTTACACATGATGGGTAGCGAAGTCCCAAACCTTCTCGGATGAGTGCGAAAATAAATGGCCCGTTGTGAACATTTCGCATTTAAATGAATGCCTTAGTGGGTAAACATCGCGCTGAGCAGGTCATGAATGCAATAATGAAGGCGTGTTATATAAAACACCATACGATGGCGGCAGTTCACGGTAATACAGACAGGAATAACAGTATATGCAGATAAACATATCAGTAAATAAGGCTATAAAAAAAACAACAATAAATCAGATGACATTATGAATAGCACTCTTTAAAACAATAGAACAAAGAGAACAGAAATGAATGATCAATAGCTCCCCAGTGAAACATGGCCAAATTTAGTTAACATAAAAGGGAATTTCCCATGAATGGAAGCAGCTTGGAAAATTCACCTTACCGAAATAGCAAAATAAAAACAGCAAGTTCAAATGAAATTTTACCCACACATTTGGGTTTTTCTTTATACTAGATGCAGGAAACGTACGGCCTGTGGGCCTATAAAGCTTGCGAAATCATTTGGTCTGGCTTTACCAGGGCAACCGTAGGCGAGACTCGAAATTCAATAAATCTAGGAGCTTTATAAACAAGTATAAATAAAGTAGCAACATCATCAGTACCAGCTAGCATCGCACGCCTCAATCTAGCCACACAATTGAGAGTGGATTATTTAGATGACTGACCAAATGTGGCGGGATAATTTTTTAGCTAATAACTTTATATGGCCGCCAAATGCTATTTTAAATATCCAAATAGCCCTTGACAATATATTTTTTTTAAAGGCCCCACCCCTGCTTTAGAAGGAAGAAGTAGAAACAGCCCATTCATAGTGTTATTTTTTTTTAAAGGTAAAGGTATTTCCAAGGCATCGGTGGCTGTGGTTTAGGTGTAGATAAGGCAGTTTCACAATCCCGACATACCGGGCTCGAAGTCAACCGCAGGTGATTTGCGAACAGATTGCTTGGCGCTGATTTTCACAATGGTATGAGAGTAGACCGTTCATAACGCAAGAGCAAATTAGTGAGCGCAAAACTGCCTACAAAATCACAAATAATGGGGTTGATTGCAATGTCATGTAGAGGACAGGCAACTAACTCTGCCGCAGGAGTGAGACGTGTTAGGCCTTCAAGATAGAAGGGCTACAAAATAATGAGGTCGGATTATTAGTTCCCTTCTCCTTTGTAGATAACTCTCACAGTTTTGTGCATATCTTATACAGTTCACATGTTCGGGCAACCCGTTGATGCTGGTATTCACTTCATGCATTAGTATTTTGGGTGCTGTGTCGTTTTGAAATTATTCGGTGGTTATCGTGGCCAAGAGGTTAAACCATCTGTTTGGTGCACAGAAGAAGGTCGTGGGTTCGTTTTGGAACGACTGCATTCGGTTCTGGAGTGTAGTTTTCTTCGGAGACTACTGGAGGTCGTCGCCGGAACTACGGAGTTCGTGCTGTGTGCGACACTTTAGGCAAATGCTCTGAGGAGAGATACCAAGCTATAAAGTCCTGTGCAACGAAGTCCTTTTTCCTTTCAAACGTTTTTTTTTCCCCATGTTCGAGCAATTTTCCTCAAGCCTTGTTTTAATGTCTCTTTAACAACTCTTACAGACAATCATTTTGTTCTTTAAAAAGGAGGGATTTGGTTGAAACTTTCGATGTGTGTATGTCTTTAGTTACGCCAAGATTCCTAGACGTATGCTACGTTCATGTTAATCACCATCATCATATGCCTTACCAACTAGCACAGGCTTCAGTGCCTCTACAAAGATCTCGTCCTTGATCAACTCTGCTGATATTCATCCATGCTAATGACCAAGTTCACACAGCATCATTTCACTCAGTCTGTCACTGATCTTTTCAGCATCATTTCATTTTTCTTCCACCGTTCTTTCCAGTTGTCACGATGTCTTCTAGGTATTTTTTTCCCCTCATGACATGACTAAAGAACGAATTTTGTCTCTTTTCTATAGTTGCATGTAATGATCTACTTTAACTAGCCTCTTTCCTGTCAGTCGTTGTTAGTTATTCTGGCCATCCAACGTATTCGAAAGATGCGTCTCATGAAGCACATCTCTGTGGTACTAATGTAGTCAACGTGAATCCTCCAAGTAAAGATCAACTAATATACCCTTCTACACGACTGAAGGCGCATTCTGCGTATGGTACTAGAGCCAAATGTGTATAGACCTATCGGTAGGCTTGGTCATGGGAATGTTATTCCCTGGGAAAGGTCCCATGGGATGGGGTGGGACAGGCATAAATTACCATGAGATGGGATAGAAAAACATGTCCCATGGACAAGCCTGCCTATCGGCCATCGAGAGGTAACGTGGTCAGTTTCACGCCGGCCGCCTTTACATTCCCAAGGCATTTCCTGGTACCAATTTTAGGATTGGAGCCTAGTGACCTGGCAGCCCAGGTCATTTTTATAAATTCCTCGAGGTTTCGAACCCATGACCATCAGGCCGACATGTAAGCATCCAGCCACTATCATACAGCGGATACCTGAATCTCTCTATGCTGGCATTTATTACCTCCCGCCCAGGCGTTGTTTCAACCCGTTACCTTCCTCGGTAGGGTTATTTAGGACGCCAATTTGGACTTAATCGTCTCCTTTTGTGACCTGATAATTCGCAGAAAGACAGACATAATGGGCGGGCACGCAAGCAGATGAATAGATAAACAGACAGACAGACAGATGAACGAACAGGCAAGCGGATGGACGAAAGTACAGACAGATAGACAGACAGACAGACGGATGGACGGAAATCAGAGATGGACAGACAGGTGCATCTATCCCAACTTGCTATCCTTTATCTGCTCTAGTGTACTAAGGAAAGCTAACATAACCGCTGGGTCTAATTGTACCCTTTGCAACTATGGTGTAGCCCAGTGTTTCCCAACGTGGGGCCCACGCCCCACAGGGGGGCAATCCGATTGTTAAGGGGGGCAATTTGAAAATGGAAGAAATCGGCTGGATATAACAAAACAGGGAGACTTGAGACTGAAGTTAACTGAATTGGAACCTGACATAAAATCTCTTTGCAGCAAGCATCAAGCACAAGGATCTCACTAAATTAAAATAATTACTAATAATTAAAATAATATAGAAAAATCTTTCATTAACATTATTCTGTAGGGACGCAGAGGTGTTTCCAAGGCACCAGGGCCGGGTTATATACTGGCCAAGACCTATTGACGCGTCCTCGTCGAGCGTCCTGGGCAACGGGTCCCTTCGGGGTCCTGGCCAATGTCAGTAGGATCGTCGATTCCTCCGAAGTCGGAGAGTGTCTGCGTGTACGGCGAGGAACCACCAGTCTGCACACCAATAAGCCAGACATGGGACAACGGATACTCACGCAAACCTCAGGTCCTGTATGACATCACACTGATGTTGGAGAACAGGATGCCTTCATCCGACATACAGGACTTCGCGTTGGAGCTCAAACCAACGAACACAAGCAAGCAGCAATTATTTTGTACTTGAATTTCAGTTCTCCATTATGTTTTGAAAATTTACTTACTGTGTTTGCTCAATAATTGCCTAGCGATTATTGGTCCTGGCTAGGATCGGGTGCATTTGCTGCTCTACTCCCCAGTAGTGCGCCTGGTCTAGTCGGGTGCCGGGATGATCAAATAAAAACCCATCACATATCTTCACCTTAGATGTGGGCCTGGTGGACCACTGTGGGCAATAGCTCACAGTGAGGCTAAGGGTCCACACAAAAAAGGGGGAGGCCGTGGAACCAGCTTGTCTGGGGTAACCGCCAACACCCCCCCCCCCCCAAAAAAAAAAAAAAAAAATTCACCCAACACAACCGACACACAGCTCTGACCCCTCTGGGAACCGTGATCCCTTCTAAAACAAAAACAAAAAATTCAAGTTTCTTTGAACATTTCAATTTTTGAATATTAAAAATGATGCATATGTTGGGGGGGGGGGGGGAGAGAAAGAGGGGGCATAAGAATTTTAGAAAGGCTTAGGTGGGGTATAGCACAAAAAAGGTTGGGAAACACTGGTGTAGCCTATCCGACCAATTATACCATGCTTCCACTCTTTATTCATTCCGTTTGTGGTGTTACGGCAATTACCCGAGTTCCGGCGTTGTTCGTTTGATGTTTAGCTTCCTATTCATTCGGTTATTTAGCAATTGACCTAACCAGGTTGCCTACTATCAAAGTGTGTCACAGCTCTTTGGGAACTAAATGATGTGGTCTTATTCTGTGATTGTTCTTTCACAGTGGTTATATGATAGTAAAGTCTATAGTTGCTCACGTGGCTATTGTCCAATGGACCCTATTTTAGATAATGATCATTATCATCATGTGCCTTGCTAATACTGTTAGCGTTAATGTCTCTCCACAGATCTCGGCACTTGGTGTGCTGGATCAACTCTTGATTATATCCATCTATGTATCCGTCTCAGTCCAGTCAGCAACATTTCTCTCTGTCTACCTCTGCTTCTTCTCTAATTGATCTTTCGAGCCGTCACGATAGTTTCCATTGTTCCTCTTCTCATTATGTGACCAAAGAATGACGTTTATCTCCTTCTAATATTATATATAATATTCTACCTTCATTAGCCTTTCCTGTGCAATCTCTTTTTTTTTTTTTTTTTTTTTTTGCGTTCGCTCGCTTTGAACTCAAGCGAAATCCATTCACGTGCCACTGCCTCCAGTGCACTGAATTGATTTCTGCGTGTGGATTAGCTTTCTCTATTACCAGTGTCCCTCGCCATCACACTATCGTCGTTAGTTACTCTAGCAGTCCAGGGTCTATTAGAGATAAGGATACACTTCAACATTTTAAAGCTGATGAAATGGCGACGGAATAACGGTGTTGTTTTTTAGCAGAGGACACTGTTGTATTTTTAAGAGGAGGATGCGCTGTTTTTCATAACCGTTTCAGGAATGATTTTCATGAAAAATAGGAGAACAGCAACAAAAACGGAGAGCTAATAACACAATTACTAATAAATTACAACCAGGTATTGATTGGTGCTTGCGCAGAATTGTGGGGCTCATGGAGCGAACTAAATATAAATAAATCTGACTGAATCAAGAGGCGTGGAAAAGAATGCTGACGCTGAATATGTCACATACTGAGAAAACCTTTTAAAACATAATTAGAATGCCCTCCTTCTGAGACCCGCAGGACGGACGGGCGGACGGACGACACACGTACGCACGCACGCGCGCGCACACACACACACACACACACACAAAGACCATAAAAACGCACGATGAAAAGAATTAAAGAGACCTAGATGAATACTATTGGGAAGGCACGGAGGACAGGAAACAGCTGAGTTGGTTGAAGACGTACCCCATAGAAGAATAAAAGGCAGAAAGAGAAGAAGGGAAAACATGCTAGCGTGATAAAAACAATACCAGATATGGAATATCGTTTGTTCTTTATAACAACCATACGTATCTCGGATGGCAGAAAGATGTTAAATTGACGAATGTGCAGTCACAATGTCTCTATAAAGTCAACCACGTTGCATTATTTCATCACAACTCTGCTTCAGTTATTTAATTTGGTGGATATGTATGTCTGGTCTGACCTCCCTTGCCTTTTATCGCCTCAAGTATACCTTTCATTATACCCCCTCCCCCAGAGAACAACTCCCGGTTGGAGCCTGAAATAACTAACACTACTGGAGCAAACGTTACCAACGAAGGCTTATGTCCAGCCCGTACTGTGCTGAAGCGTGACCTGCACGCTCCGCCCCGCAGATGTGAATTTTCAGTACACCACACTGTTTTGTTTTAGCGAGCGGAGGGAAGGGAGTTTATCAAAACAGAGAAGGGAGCGAAATGTTACTTGGTACCGGGTCGTGAGAAAAGTCGCAAAGGCAATCTCCCTCCAATAGTTGCCACCGATGTTCAGGTCTCAGAGGTTCTTCATGCCAATGCAACGGACTTAAGTTACAACTCATGGTCTTCTAGCGGGATCAGAATCAAACCAATATCTTTCATAATTGCACATATAACTCATCAAGCTTATATGCGATATAAAAATGGTATTATCTTCCATGTTAACTGTATAAAGTACATTTACAATGTTAGCTGCTGTTAACAGATAGACTGTGAGTCTCTGTGGCGTAGTGATTACGCTGCCCGCCTCACGTTTCGAAGGTTGGGGGTTCGATCTCGGGCAAGTGCAATTTTCTCGGAGACTCATGGGGATCGTCGCTGAAGCTACGGAATTCGTGCTTTGTGCGATGCTTTCAGCAGGCCGCACTACGATATAGAGACCGAGCCATACGGGATAAAACCCGGTACAAAGAAGTCGATATACTCTGGCGTTTTAATCCCCCCTTTTTAACAGTTAGATTAAGATATACAGAAACTATACACATTTTGGCAGACTCGTTGTGTTTTTTAATTACTTCTCAACATATAAGCTTTGTCACATGAAGAGTGGCTATAGTTCTCTGTCTTTGCGGCGTAGGGAGGGATAAAGTTCAAGCGGAATTTGCTAAGCATTTACAATCAATTAACATTTCGTTGTTCCGCCGTACATATCATCTTCGAGGGCACCCGAACAGTGGAGCAAACGGGTTTGGTCTGTGTGGATATTGTAGCACGGTTGGAAAGTGGTTACAGGCTGACTTCGTCACATGGAGTGGCAAATTAGGTACAGATTCTCAGCAAAAAAATGAATGGCGCACCCTCCTTACCACCATCACTACTAGTAGTAGTATTATCGGTCTACTAGTGGTGCTAAAGCCGGTCTCCCTGGTCTAGAGGTTACGCAACTTTCTCCGCAATCCCGTACACTCTCATGAGTAAGGTGACGTGCGCGAGAATCGGTAGCGGTTCTGTCCGCGTCGGTAATTTACGGGGTATGTGAGCCAATCGCTCAGAAATCAATGGCAAACTACTGAGGGTAATCTTGCCAAGAAATCAACAAGCAGCTGAAAGATACTGATGTTGACAGCGATGTCTTGTAAAGGAAACGCGAACAAAAAAACAAAAAAGTGGTGCTAAAACTACTATTGCACGCCCCACCGCCACCAGCCCCTCTTTCTTCTACTTCACTCATTTTGCTTTCAGCGTCAAGTTGAGAAGAGACGTCTATCTGGAGAGAAGTTTAGTGTGAGCATCATCCACGGAGATATTAAACACACGTCATGGGGGATATATGGTCACGTCTCCTTATAAAGTCGGAACACGGTTTGTGTGAAGACACTATGATCCCACCTCCTGTTTCAGTGCCGACGATGGCGTAACTTGTAGCTAGCTTCCAGCTTTGAGGCGCGCATGTGGGTTTACTGTGACCCATCTGAAACTAAATACCACATCGACCCGACAGTTACTATTAAACTCCCTGTGGCAAGCTTCACAAATCGTTGCTGAGTTATTGAACCAACACAGCTCAACACCCATCTTCCAGATTATAATCAATGGATGGAGATCGATGCAGGCCCCCCCCCCCCCACCCAACTTTTTGGGCCTTACCTTATCATCATCATCATCATCTGGTTTCTTGCCGATTGCCGTCAACGCTCATGCTTCTCCCTCTCTTGCGATCTCCAACAGCACGTAATCAGTTCGTGTGCTGACACATTTCCGCACTATGGGCGAAAGGCATCCAGGGATCTGCTCTCATCGTATTCCTCTCTGTATCCATAAATCTTCAGTTATCACAAAAATCAACCAGTTTTTCTCTTTACCGTGTAGCCAAAAAATTAGGACCGCCTTTGTCTGTTGTTGGTGAAAAGTTGCACTTCTGTCTTTTAAAATATTCAGATTAATCATTTTGGCTGTTCAAGGAATGTTCAGCATTCTTCTATAAAACCATATTTCTGAAGCCTCAAGAAACGTTTAGCTTGTTTAATAACCGTTCTGGATTCACTACAATATGTTACAGTAGGTTTTAGAGGTCAGCATGGCCGAATGGATAAGACCGCACGCTCTTAAACTTCCGATGTGCTAATGCCGAGGTAGCGGGTTCAATTCCTACACCGGTCAATTAGACTAAACTGTTGACTTCTCGTTCTTGACTTGCGGACGTAACTAATAAATACCTCAGAAGTCGGAGTGGGTTCGCCTGATGGCGAGGGACATTGATACAGGGAAAGCTAATCCACACGAAGAAATCAGTCCAACGCACTACAAGAAGTAGCACTACACCTGAGTACAAAGTGAGCGAACGCAAAAAAAAAAACTAGTTTTATATAACATGTAAGAATTCTTTCTAACCACCGATGACAAGGGTATATTTCTTTAAATGTTCATTTTATCAAATGCAGTGTTTACTTGTCCTATACTGTTCTTTATTTATGTGATACATTTTCCATCTGATGTTAGCCATGTGCTTAGATACTTTAATTGTCACACGTCCCAAATTAATACCATTTACGTGTGTGCGTGCGTGCGTGTGTCTGTGTGTGTACTCAAACTGAGGCCCATTTGTTTCACTTTTTTACAACCACTACTATCTATGATTTTCTGTTAACTCCTCCTGACTTGCTAGCAAGACAGTGTGATCAGCGTATCTAACCTTTATGATCACCAACGGCGATCCTTGGCATATTTTCTACAAATCTCATTACACGCTGACTGCATGGTGAAAACAAATCAGAGGACAGTACACTAGCTGGGTGGGGGAGGGAGGGGGAGGGGCGGCGTCGATTTGCAGAATCAAATCAATCCGGGCACTGGGGAAAATTTTTGGCAATTAAGAGTTCCAAAAATCGGCAAATACACGTTATCATCCTGCCTCTGGTGTTTTTAAGCTCTTATTTTGAAACATAGATATTGATTGGTGCTCAAGGAAAAGAGTATCGAGATGGTCGGGCGTCAAAGTAAGTGCTATCCCGTCATCGATGCAGTGTGTAATTTGTTTCAGTTCGATGCGTTTATATCATATATTTGCTCCACTGTCTATCATTTAGAGAAAGAGAGAGAGGTGAGAGAGGTATAGAGGGGAAGAGAGAGGTGGAGATGAGAGGGAGATAGATAGGAGAGGGAGACAGAGGGGTGGGGATATATATATATATATATATATATATATATATATATATATATATATATATATATATATATATATATATATATATATATATAAAAGAGTCTGGGAGAACAGGAAGCATACTACCAAAACAAAAGTCCTTGTCTATCAAGCCTGTGTCCTTAGTACCCTTCTTTATGGCAGTGAAACCTGGACAACTTACTCACACCAAGAGAAACGTTTAAACAGCTTTCATATGTGGTGTCTGCGAAGAATACTTGGTATTAAGTGGCAAGACAAAATCACAGATACTGAAGTATTGGAAAGATCAGGTTGTGTGACGGTATATTCCATGCTCAGCCTTCGTAGACTTAGATGGATAGGACACGTTAGGAGGATGGATGATGGTAGAATACCAAAGGACATCTTTTTTGGTGAATTACAGATGGGTAAGAGATCTCAGGGTCGGCCTCTACTACGATACAAAGATGTGTGTAAGCGGGACATGATTGATACAGGCATTGATAATGCACATTGGGAGCATGTCGCCGCTGAACGTGTTGCATGGAGGGCAAATAGAAATGGAATAAAGACAAAGGAGAAAATCACTGCAGATAAGTCGCACACCGAGCTTGTGAGACGCAAGATGGTGCATGATGGTGAAAACGACCATGTGTTCACATGCACACACCGTGGACGAACATTTACAGCGCGAATTGACCTTATCAGTCACATTCGCCACGGGTTGTAGTTATTATTAAGCCTTTTTGAAGCACAATGTACCAAACTATCGTCTATCGAGACGGCAATGTGCATATGCATGCATATATATATATATATATATATATATATATATATATATATATATATATATATATATATATATATATATATATATACGGCATTGATACCCGGGACATTTGAAAGCTAAACGTATTGCTAAATATTGCAGCAGATAACATGAACAGCAATATACCACCTCGTACAATGAAGTCAGACAACCAAACATACATGTGGAAAGCGTGGTCTCAACCAACATAATCCGCCATCGTATTACCAGATCCCACACCTCCTGAGTCGCAGACAAACCATCAACTTCAGACTGCACGGGGCAATGCCGACTATACGTGAATGACAGGCATCCAAAACTCCAGAGCACATCTTTCTAGCCACTTTAGTAACTTTTTCTAAATTGTTTTTTTTTAAATTATATAACCTACATAGTTGGATAGCTCTTGAAAAAACAAATCCAACAGTACCTTATTCAAGTCTGTAGGTCAATTTTAAGCCGAGTTTGTGTGTAAGTTTACCGTTTAAAAGGGACATATAGAAGAAAAACGATTTTGACCTTTCACTTTTTGTGACCCTACCTACACACTCACACAACTATTGGTTTACACCAGTGGTTCTCAACCGGTGGGGAATTCCCCCCCCCCGGGGGAATTTTAGGGTTTCCGGGGGGGGGGGGGATTTTAGGGTTTCCGGGGGGGGGGGATTAAGATTATTTCACGATCGCATTAATACAATAACCAGTTACTTGATATTGTTTTTTCCTCTAAATTTTACGGTTCTGTACTTCTCGCTCTAATGAAATTCGTTTTATAACGTAAGTAGACCCGCAAATCACATTTTATGTAGATGTCTAGACTTGTTCTTGTATGTGTTATTAAAATTTAGCTTCCATTTTTATGTATAATGTATAAGGTGGGGTGGGGTGGGGGGAATTTATAGGGAGGAAATTCGAAAGGGGGGATGACGTTCTGAACATATGGTAAGGGGGGTGTATGGACCAAAAAAGGATGAGAACCACTGGTTTACACTGTTGCCAAGGGAGATTAACACAGCAGCCTGTCTAACTCAAGGAAAGTAACTCTGCCGGTTTATATATACACACACGCACACAGATATATACATCTTCACGTCATCTGTGTGACGTCAGACCGCGCGTGAACTGCACGCGAGTCATGTCAGCCAGCGCAAATAGATGCATTTTGACAACAGATATTTCGTTGGAAGATGCAAAATTAACAATGATATGGTCCATGTAAAGTGGTGAAAAATTAAACATACATACAATAATGGGTGTTGAATGTAAACATGCATTCATTATCATTGTAGTCGCTCTGAATATTCCATAACAATATTAAATGTTCCTAGCTGAAGTAAAACTGCCATCTCCCGCCATTGAAATACAGCATGCGATCTTCAGTTTCAGTGTGACATTGATTGCCAACTTAAATGGTCGAAAATTATAAAATACACGTAAAAATGGATGCTAAATTTAATAATACCTTGTAAAACAATGTAATACGTCTCATAAAACGGTATTTACGGGTTTACTTACCACTCAGAATAGGTAGCCTGATTCTCCTGTATAACAAGGATTCCCGATGCACCAGAAATGCAGAACGCAAAACGGGGTGGGGAAAACTATATCGAGTAAACTATATCAAGTAATCAGTGTCTGTTTTAAGTCGATCTTGAAATAATCGTGGAATATAACATCGTGAGTACGCTTACAGTCCCCATATCGGAGACACAAAAACAAATATCCAAACGTAACCGCAAGAAATATTCCGGTAAAATATGGCCAAATGAACAGCAGTACCTACATCTTTCAGACTTATCCCGTCTGTCCGGAGACTCTGCATCAGGTATGGCTGCAAGAAGCCAGACTAAAGACGTGGAGTACAAAACAGAATCTGCAACAGACAGCAGGAACTACAATGGACAGCCGGGTTAACAACGAACAGCAGGAACTACAGCGGACGGCAGAATCTACACAAGACAACAAGGTCTACAACGGACAACAGGATCTACAACAAGCAGCAGGGTCAACAATGGATAGCTCGCGCTCCGAAAGTTGTGGGTTCGATTCAGGACTACTACGTCTTTCGGCTCACGGGTGCATTTTTCTAGGAGACTCCGGGGGGGGGGGGGGGGGGGGGGGGTCGTCGCTGGAGCTAAGGAGTTCGTGCTTTGTGCGACGCTTTCGGCAGGCCGTCCTGCGGAAAGAGACTGGGCCATATGGGATTAAACCCGGTGTACTGAAGTCGATCCTCTCGACTTTAAAGAACAACACGATCAACAGCCGACAGCCAGATCTACAACAGGATATACAATGGAGAGCTGCTGTATCCAGAAAGCACTTAACGTCTTGAGGCTAAACATCATGCAATGTGGAATAACAAGTAGAATCCTGGTTGTCTAGTTTGTTCATGGAACTCGACTTCCATTCCTTTGCTTTTCTCAAGTCCCCATTACACACGTATTTATTTACCGCTTCGACAGCACCTTGAATTTATTCACCACCCTTGCATTCGCCTACCAATGTGTAGGCCCCAGGAGTGTGTTCTATTCAGAGATCATTCCGACGACTCAAGCACATCAGTTAAGTAACTTTTGACTATTGTTTATGCAGAAGTATCAGTGTATGTTTAATTTTTATGAGCTGACGAAGAATTTAGCCGCAAACGACCTTCCTGTCACTTGAGAATGCGCTCTTGTAAAGTTAATCAATTCCCCTTTTCGCCACCCATTGCATCCACTTAGCATTTCCTACAATTTCGTCAAACTTCAATCTCTTTTTTATTTCTAACAAAACTAAACAAACAAAACCAGATGGCGGATGAGCGTGGTAAACGCAGACAATTGTCACACGTGAATCATTTCGACTGGATTAGCTGAAGCAACATCCTACCAGATTTCCAACTAGATAAGTAAAACTGCGATTAACCTCCACTCGTTAAACCGTCAGTATCTAAAAAAAAAGTGCGTGAGTAACAAAACAGAGTAACAAAACAAACAGACATCTTTAAAATTGTCCACGGATTACTTGTACACCCTACTGTATAAAGCTTGAAGTGACTATGCTGTATGATGGCAGAAGTGACTAATCGAGGAGTTGAGCTTGATCTGGCGCGCCACAAGTTAGTCAACTAACACAATGTCATGCTCTTTATTTGATAATAAGCATTCTTTGAGTGCCCGCTTTACAGCCACTTAACGCGGATGATCATCTCGTCTAAGTGTTGCGTTATAACTGCTTTTACTCGTGTCGCCATTGTACGTTTCTGTCATGTACAGTAAAACTTCGAATAGCAGTCACCGTCCGGATAGGGCTGTGACGGATAACCGAATAAACACATAACAGAACTATCTTCATACATATGTATAGTAACGTGATTTCACTGCGTTTTGTGACGAAAATGAAAATAAAGTCCTTAATAAGTTAATAATACATACATGTATTTAATTTTACAAAACAATCAATATGAATTTCAATATAAGAGTGGTAATGTACATAAATGTATTGTAATATTATAAACCTACGTTACTTTAAAATAATATGTTATATCCTTCTGTGTCTTTGAGGGTCGAGCTTTCTGCGCGACGATGTTCTGTATCTTACGCAAAGGATCTGTGTTGCATTTTTCTTCTCTTGCATTTCAAACCAGTCGACGCACTTTGATATTATTGTTTCTGCCTCTGAGGGGGATAGTTGTGGGCTTTTCTTTCTTTCTTTCTTTCTTTTTGGTTAAGAACTGATCCTTCATCGTCATCAATTTTTTCTTCTTATGATAGTCACGCTAGAAACAATTTCATCATCGTCCAAAATGTCAAATCTTCCATCCATTTTGTCACATTCCAACCAATCTGTTACTTCTTCTGACGAAATGTTTTCACTGTTTAGAGTCCTACATTGTTGCACAGTTGCACAATACTAGTCGCAGTTTTACCTTTCTTCAAACGTTTTGATAATTTCAAGTTTCTGGTTAAAACCTAGCACTACACGTTTCAGCTTTTCAGCCATTTTACATAATAAAATAAGAGATTATGCCTTACTCTTTAGGCCCTACATATAAGCGGCGAAATCAAACACAGCTTAAAAATATCTGTCAGGACTGAGACCAGTATGAAACACAATAGCGACTGGCTGTTGATCGAGTGAGAACATGACCGTCCACGCTTACCGAAATGGCACATGATGGATGGATGAAGTGATGGGTTTGTGGCGCGCCAGATCAAGCTAAACTCCTCCGCCACCGACGATTAGTCACTTCCGCCATCAAGCAGTACAGTCACTTCCAGCTGTGTACAATAGGATGTAAAAGTAATCCGTGGGCAATTTTAAAGATGTCTGTTTGTTGATACTCAAGCATTTTTTAAGACGATGACAGATTAAAGAACCTATCGGTTAAATGAGTGGCGGTTAATCGATGTTTTACTGTATATATTAAAGCCACTAGGTTTACGTCCTAAAATCTGCAACACGATGATCCTATGATGCCCGTGAAGTGTATACTGTATATACGAGCCTGTCTGACGTTTCTTCTTCCTCTTCTTCGTCTTCTGTGTCTTTCCACAACATTAGCATCGCTTGAAGATGGATTATCCCTGACATTCTACAACGCGGGTACTAATCTCGATGTTGTCCCACAAGGTGGAGTATTCCCAACATTCTAATAGAATGCGGATTATTCCCGACAAGCTTTTACAAAATCGATTATTTACGACATTTTCGCCTACAAAATGGAATCTTCTCGACATTCTGATACATCACAGGTTAATCTCGACATTGTCATACACGATGGAATACTCCCGATATTCTACAACAAGATACATTATTCCCGACATTCTACTACAACGCGGATTAATCCCGATATTGTCCCACAAGATGCATTATTCCCGACATTCTTCTACAACGCGGATTACTCCCGATATTGTCCCACAAGATGCATTATTCCCGACATTCTACTACAACGCGGATTAATCCCGATATTGTCCCACAAGATGCATTATTCCCGACATTCTACTACAACGCGGATTAATCCCGATAATGTCCCACAAGATGCATTATTCCCGATATCCTACAACAGAAGACCATGCCGATATTTTCCTGTAGCGTGGATAGAACCCGACATTGTCCGGTAAAGGGTTGGTTTATTGGAAGCAACCCGCCCATGAGGAAGTAAACGAATCAAATCGGGAGCTCTTAAGTACTTGATTATCAATCCGGGCACGTTCCTTCCTTGCCTGGGAACACGCTGATGCATGATAATCGATGTTTTAAACATATCACCGAGTGTGCACGGATTCTACCCGTCCCCCGAGACCCCAGGATGTGCCAGAGATATTCAACCGACAAGCAAACACGAACAGCCTTTCGATTTCACTGATTAAACAAAAATGTTACTGGTGGAACAAAGCTGAAGTCCGGGGAATGTTGTTTCTTGGGGGTATCCAAGTTTGAACGGACGAACATTATTTTCAACCGGTTACAATGAGAATGGGGAACGCTAATTTGGTGGAACCTCTCTTCAAGCGGAGGAAATCATACTTACATCTAGGAAGCAACAATAGACAAAGATGATAAAACAGACAGCGATACTAAAATAAGAATACAATAGGCATGGGTCTTTCCTTGTAGCACTGGAGACTTGTAGAAGTCAAAAGAATTTTTTTTTTTTTACACGTGCTACTATTTCTAGTGCACTGGACTTATTATTGCGTGTGGATTACATTTCCTATTACCAGTTTCCCTCGAAATCAGGCGAACCCATTCAGACTTCAGAGGTACTTGTATTCCACGTCCACAAGTCAAGGACGAGAAATCAACATTTTAGTCCAAGTGACCGGAGTAAAAGAAATTATAAGTAGCACCAAACTTAAAATAGTTAACCCCAACGTTAAATCGGTACTACAATATGGATCAGAAACATTTAGAGCGACTAAACGACCCAGTTAGTTGGACATCGTACAGAAAAGGCCGTAAAAGCCACTGCTCTGACATTTCACAGAAAGAAAGAAAGAAAAAAAGAAAGAAAGACAGAAAGAAAGAAAGAAAGAAAGAAAGAAAGAAAGAAAGAAAGAAAGAAAGAAAGAAAGAAAGAAAGAAAGAAACGCCAAACCATACCCAAGCAAAATATGTACACGGAGTGGATTCTAGTATATATACACTGAAAGCCTCGCCGGCACTACTGAGTTGGTGCACTGAACTAAGAAACTCCAAGAGTAATGTACAGGAAGAGAGGGTGAACTAAGTAGTAATCCTAAACTGCGATGAAGATGGTCTTTGCACGCCAGCCTCAAACAGTCACAACCTGCAGGTCTACATTTGGTAGAACACAAAAACGCGCGGAATTAACACAATCATATGTATACTACAACTACCTCCAGATAACAACCTACAACCCGGCTGGTTGGTGAGAATCCTCCCAAACCCTAACCCCCTAAGTCCGGCGCAATGTCGTTCTTACACAGCAAGGGTTCGTGCACTGAGCTGAGAATCACCCACTGTGTTGTGAAGGAGAGAAGGTGAACTAACGAATAGTCCTTGTGCTCCTTGTGGGAGCACGTGTGCTCCTTGTGGGAGCACGTGTACACCTCGGAGGAGCAAATGGATCACCATAGTCTGGTAAGAATGAGGCAGCGAGGTGTGACGAGAGGATCTGGTCGACGCTCGACGCTCAGAGGAAAGGCGAGACGGACATATAATCAGACTGCTACTGGAACAATTAGTGTTGGAACTCTTCGCTGGTGACTGAGGATGGGGACGGAGCGTCTATGGGAATGCCCCGAATGCTGTGATGTCGGTTCCTAAATCAATCAACCAATCAATCAATAGTTTTAAAATGCGATGAAGGTGGTCTATGAATCCAAACAATTAAAACCGCGAAACCTTCTCCGTCTTGCATAACATACAACACACGCGGACTTACACTGCCGGCACCACTGAGTCCGTGCACTGAAATTAGGAACTCCCAGTGTCACGCAAAGGAAGAGACAGTGAAATAGCCAATAATTTTAAAATGCGATGGAGATGGTTTTGTAACCCAAACAGTTAACACACCTTGACATCGTCTACATTTTGTATAACACAAGTGAGCTTAAACTGCCGGCAACAAAACAACGTAATTATCCTACCAACACCACAAGAAAGCAACACACACCCGGGGTGGTCGGTTAGAACTCTCTGAAGCTTTTAAAAAGTTCGTTAAGTCCGGTCGCCGTCCCCGACTTAGGGGTAGTGAACACAGACTCACAATCCCGACATATCAGGTTCGACGACAGCCGCAAGCAGAGAGCGTTGATTTTCCCAACGGCCTAAGCGTCAGCGGGTCAGAAAACAATGGCAAACTACTGAAAGTAACATCTGCCCAGATAATCGCAAACAGCTAATACATGCTGGGGTTGACTGCAACGTCCTGTAAGGACATACAACTACCTTAACCTTTAAGTCCGACACACAGGCGTTCTTACATCGCGCGCACAAAGAACGAAGTCTAAGATGTCCCAACAGTAAGATCCAAACACCAAGCTGCTACTGAGTTCCAATGATCAAAGCCGCCTGAAGCCTGCAGCAAGAAACGTTACCATCCACAGACACCGACCAGCAATACCCCTAGAAATAATATGACCGCCGACATTTGGCAACACACAATACTGCCTGACACAGGGCCCTAACGAAGGGGCTGGTGATGCCTTGCAACATGCAGAACTTTGGCGAAGTAATAATGGCGGCCGATGCGCGGAGAACTGGTTGGTGTTCTCGTCTGCTGACACTTTCGCGTGTAGCAGGTAAGGTGTCTTGGTAGGGATAAAATCGTAGTTTTACAACGTCAACCGCCTGGGTAGACGGACTTTCTCACGTAGAGCGGGTTGATCTTGGTGCCACAAATTGTACTTATGTGAGTATGCGTACATACATGCCTACGTAAGTACGCACATACACACATACTAAACGTACCACCCAACCACGTACCCACAAATGCATACATACACATACATACTATACGTACCCATATATACACATAGGCACCGACGCATAAATGCATACATATTATACGCATCCACCCACGTACATATTATACATACCATAGGCAGGCACACAGGCACCCACACATACATACGTACAAATTCACACATACTATAGTACCCACCCACGCACACTGGCACCCACAGACACATACATACATTCACACCCATACATACTTTACGTACCCACCTATATACATCCATACATACCATACGTACCCACCCACACATACATAAACATCATTACACACTATACATACCCACCTACACACAGGCACCCACATATACATACACACCCATTCATACTATACGTGCCCACCTATACAAACGTGCACCCACACATACCTACACTGTCATTTGTCAAACTGTCATTTACTGCCAATATAGTACCTTGTGGTGTATGGCCGGGGGGGGGGGGGTGTCTCTGAGCCTGGGGAATTATAGCCGCCTGGCTAGTGCAGTCGCCGCGAACTGTGCAGGTTAGGATTTTCTTTTAGCCCCCGACATAAAAATTCCCATCCCTTACCGATGATTCGAACCTGGGTCTCCCAAAGGAGAATCCAACGTTCTAGCCACTCGGCCAGCCACTCCTCACACATGCATCCATATACATCCAAAAATAATATACGTACACACCCACATACATACACATTTAATACATACCATACGTACTCACCCAGGCACACACAAATATACAAATCCATATATACCATAGCGCCCACCAAGGCACCCACACATACATACACACACTTCCATATATATATATATATATATATAGACCAAGAAGACGGTGGAGAGATCATACATATACAGACCTACAAGCACTTGGAATCAACGACTGGCAAGAGAAGGTCCACCAGAGAGACGAATGGAGACGGATTGTATCTGCAGCAAAGAACCTCAATGGCTCGGAACGCTGAAGAAGAAGATATATATATATATATATATATATATATATATATATATATATATATATATATATATATATATATATATATATATATCATAGCACCAACCCAGTAACCCACACATACATATACACACACCTATACATACTATACTATACGTACGAACCCACCCACCCACCCACCCATCCATCCATACATACATACATACATACATACATACATACATACATACACGCATACATACATGCCCATGTACGCACATACCCGCACATCGATACGTACATGTCTATATCATACATGCATGCACATCCATACATGCTATACATACCCACGCATGCACACACACACACACATATACATGCATACACTTTTAATGAGCCAATTCTCCCAAGCGAGTCAGAACTTTGGCCTGACAATACGTCTGGAGAAAAGTCATGAACCTGAGCGCGAAGACTTAGACCAAGTGTTAACACTGATGATAACGCCCTTGAAGTGGTGCATGACTTTATGTACCAAGGTTCTATTGGCTGGCAACGACCAACGTGCCCTGGGTGCAGATATCGATAACCGCATTGCTGCAGTCATTTCCGCGCGTCTATGGGGAAATCCCAAACTTACAGAGAAAACTGAAATATGCAGTTGCAGTTATCAGTTATCAGTTGGGGTATCTTCATTCCACCCCGGACAGGTCCATAGGTGCTCAGATCCTCCCCCCCCCCCAGCATATGCATCAGCGTTCGGTGGTTAATAGTGCCAGTTCTGTGTTGGTTGACGAGGCACCTCGTTTTCCCGATGTCTGGCCGTGTCAATTCTTACTTCCAAGTCTTTCATCCTGGACAGCGATGTGGATTCACTGACGTCAAAGTCCTCTGTTCTCGCCATATCTTTGAGGACGTTAATAACATCGGCACGATCCATGGGCTGGCCATCTGCAGGGGGTGCAAAGCCAGCCAGTTTATCAGCTCGTTCATTTCCCTCGACTCCCGCATGTCCCGGGACGAAGATGAAGAGGTGACTTTACGGACAACAGACTTCCGCAGCGACTCAGTCCACTGTCTACGTACAGATCCAGCTTCGACCTTCCGAATCATGCTCATTGAATAACTTAGTATACACACGTTGGTATAATGCTGTGATTCCAGCCATATAAAAGCCTGTGTTACTGCCATCACCTCCATCGTCATGCTGCTCGTGGTCATGGAGTTGGCACCACTGGATTCTTGAAAGGTTCGGCCCGCTGAACGGGCTATAAATCCCCACGCACTTCTCTGCTGCTTTACAACAAATCCATCTGTATAGATGAGCACTTCGGGGCTATCTGAGCGCGTTACCCTCTGCATTGACAGCGGCAGGGTTCTGCTCTCTGCACCGTCTGTCGAGTGTGATAATGCAGGAGAAAGTGCACTTAAAAGCTGAAGGCAACGGCACCCATTCCTTGCCGGGGTTGATACTGTAGTAAAACTGCAGACCTGTCTGACGACATCTTCCGCCCGACCCATCCATGACTTGCCCCTCTTTAGCCTTTCACCCTTTTCTCTGAATATAGCTTTATGCAGAGGGTGCCGCTCATCTGCACTTATTTTTAAGTATGCACGAGCTCTCCAGATCTTGATCCTGTGGTTCATTGTCGGGAAGTCAAGAAGGTATCTCATTGCTACACATCTGGTGTCTCTCGTACAGCCCAAAATAGTGCGCATGGCTTCGTTTTGTACCTTTTCAAGTCTTCTAATCTGTGTAGGGCTGACAGTGAGGATGGCCAGGGCATACTCGATGGGTGAAAGCACCAGTCCTTGGAACAGAAGTATTAGCAGTCTTTGCTCGATATTGGCAGTCGCCATGACTCTCATTGCTAACAAACCTTTTCGAGCTTTCGTTATGACATAATCGAATTGATCTCTGAAAGACAGGCTACGATCAAGCCTCACGCCAAGATATGTCATCGACTGGGTTCAACTCAAAATGCTCCCATCCATTCTCACTACATGCAGGTCTGTTTTCACAATATGGTTGTTTAGGGAGAACCATGTAACCGATGCCTCTGCAGGGTTGACAAGGGCACTTGCATCAGCATACCATGAGGAAATTCGATCTAGTTCGCCCTGCATATCATTGGCAACCGCCTGTCTACCTCGACCCTGTCGATACAAGAGAATGTCGTCAGCAAATGACAGAGTCCTACCCCTCCCGTCCAACTGTTGTTCAGTGATCGGCACCATATACACGTTGAATAGTACTGGTGACAGTGGTGAACCCTACGGCAATCCTGGACATATCGTTATCGGCTCAGAAGACCAACTCCCGCATCTTAGCACCACCTTCCTGTGGAGCAGAACTGCAGCTATCCATCGTACAAGGTGAGTGTGCACTTTCAGTCTGAGGAGGGTTTGCATCAAGTGCTCGAAAGATACTCTATTATATGCGTCCTCTAAGTCTATGGCGGCCGCACATGTCTCTTCTCTGACCTGAAATCCTTCGTAAACATCTTGAGCAAAGACCGCTGCATTCAGCCATGACTCTTTGTTACGTCTGTATCCTCCAAGTGTGGGCGGGAAGCAGCTAGTTGTTCCAAGTCACAAGCAAGTCTGTGTGCTACAATTTTCTCAAGTAGCTTGCCAGCAGTGTTCTGCATTGTAATGATTCTGTAGCCGCTTATCTTGGAATGGTCTTTGTTCGGTTTTGGCAGCGGCAGCAAGTAGCTGTGTAGCCATTCCTCTTTTATATGACAGCTCTGGATACTGGTGTTGAATGCAGTTTGTGCTGGGGAAAAACTTGTTGGGCACGTTATGGGGTAAACAAAAAAATAAACTGGAAAACTTAAGTTACTGGCAAGATTGATGTAAAAAGAGCCAGGAGAAGGAAGAGAAATAAATACCCGAATGGCTTGACCACAGGGCATAATCGAGACAAGAATACGGCTGATCCCAGACTGGTTATCGTGTGTCACGGCGAGCCATGACTGCCCATGGTTATCGACACAGCACATGATGATGATGATTGAGGACAACGCGTCTGATCGCAGAGCGTGGAGTTGCACTAGAAGAAATCATCTTGAGATCAGCGAAAAAAAGACTACCTCAACAGCGCGTAAAATGACGTCGGATTTTCCGGAAGGTGGTTTCCTGCTCATTGGGCGCATCAACTTTTAGCCAGATATGACTCACGAAAGCCAGTAGCTGCTTGCTGCGTGCGTACATACATATCTACCTCCATACACTACGTACGTATGCCCACTTACATACAATCATACTTACATACAAGTACGTACGAAGATACTCACCTGCCTACATAAACATCAATACAACACATGAAATTCACAGCAGTGTCAAGATTGCATCTTAGAACACCATGGCATACTGTAGTTATCGCCACTACGATCATATATACATGTTCTGCAAGTCTGTGGGTTCTCCCACATCCAACGCCTGCCTTCCTAACGCACATCACTCGGGTTCGATTTATATCTATAGATTTGTGCCTTTGCTGTCAAAGCCATCAGCGGGCAAGTGGCAGGAAGTCAATGAACAGCAAAGACCTTTCCCCCCTCACGATCCTTAAAGATCAATCAGACCCCTGTGTTCGACAGTGCAGCGTCAGCAATACAGTATTGCCAACAGGAACGGTTCGGTTTCATCTGAACGTAATAGTTGTGTTTCTAGAGGTAACTTAATCCCATCCCTGTGAGCTTCCTACATCTGGAAAGGTTGGAGAAGTCCCAACTGCAGCTACTGCTGTAGCGGATATGAAATGATAGGAACCTCCTATGTGCTAGGCTACGGGACTTACGTGGATGTGGAAGATTAGGGGAAACCACTACACTAATCTTCACGGAGCACGTCATTATACACTAATCTTCACGGAGCATGTCATCATAACATTTTCAGAAGCTGCTTGCTAGTCTTTGGACTCGTGGGCATTGATTGGCACAACAGGTTTCGAGGTTAAAAAGGATGCAGAAGCGCTGGTGTTCCAGGATCGCATCTCGTCCTGACACCTCTCTCTCTCTCTCTCTCTCTCTCTCTCTCTCTCTCTCTCTCTCTCTCTCTCTCTCTCTCTCGCTCTCTCTTTCTCTCACACACACACACACTCCCCAGTATTAGCATCCTGGGCAGACACTAGTCAGTACCCAGGTCTTGCATGGACAGCTTTGAGCGCTTATGAGCATGATCGGGACAAGTGTGTTGTTGTCCTGAGGGATGGATCCCTGTTATCACCAGTGCCCAGTACAGTTCTACCACAGTGAACAATGAAACACAGCAGAACAGGTTATTGGCTTTTGTCCAAGAATTCTTCGAGACCTCAGATCTTTAACGTTGTAGTTGTGTGTGTGTGTGTGTGTGTGTGTGTGTGTGTGTGTGTGTGTGTGTGTGTGTGTGTGTGTGTGTGTGTGTGTGTGTGTGTGTGTGTGTGTGTGTGTGTGTCGGGAGGGAGTCCTCTCAGTGCCGAATGCGTTAACACGCCTGCCTCGCGCCCCGAAGGCAGCAAGTTCGTTTCCGGACTCCGTCATAAAGTTCAGGTGTGCATGACCTCGGAGACTCCTGGGAGTGGTCGCTGGAGCTACAAAGTTGGTGCTCTGTGCGATGCTTTCGGTAGGCCGCTCTGTGAACTGAGATCCGGCCATGTGGGTACAATGAAGCCGATACTCTCACCTTCAAAACACCTTTGTAATGTAGTTGTATACACGGTTTGTTTTTTTAATTTATGCTGACGAAGGCTTTGCAACCGCAACGTTCATTCACTCACTTGTGATTGCGTACTTGTAAAGCTGACCAACTCCACTTTCCGTTTCCGTTCATCTACTATATAGTGAGCAACTCTGGAGTCAGTGGATTTTTCACAATACCAGCTATTGGTAGTACTATCACTAAGTGTGCAGAGAGCTTAGAAACCTCCAGTTCGCACCCTCAAAGGCATTGACACAGAAATTATGTTATACAATTTACCGTGCAGTATTTCTACAGAGCTGTTTGGTTTTATAAAATAACCCCTGTAGTTATAACAATAATATAATACTTTTGTAAGCATCACATTACAGGTAAAGGTTCTGCCATGGCAGATTCTGCTGTTGGGATATAAAGTGAAGGTTTTCACAGATTCCAAGCCATGAAATGTGAGATGGGGTGGCCAATTCCCTTCCTCACCGCCTTTGTTTCCTCGACAATTCCCTTCCTCACCGCCTTTGTTTCCTCGACAATTCCCTTCCACGCCGTCTTTGTTTCCTCGACAATTCCCTTCCCCGCTGCCTTTGTTTCCTCGACAATTCCCTCCCACACCCCCTTTGTTTCCTCTACAATTCCCTCCCTCGCCCCCTCTGTTTCCTCGACAATTCCCTCCCTCACCCCCTTTGTTTCCTCAACAATTCCCTTCCCCGCCGCCTATGTTTCCTCTACAATTCCCTCCCTCGCCCCCTCTGTTTCCTCGACAATTCCCACCCTTACCCCCTTTGTTTCCTCAACAATTCCCTCCCTCGCCACCTTTGTTTCCTCTACAATTCCCAGAAAAATTATGAAAATTGACTGGTACCAATATGTGTATGAGGCTGGGTCAACCCCCAAGGCCGTCATGTTAAAAAAAAAAATTAACCCAGCCTCCGCTGGGGATTGAACCCGGCCTGCTGTCTTGGCAGGCAAGCGAAGCATTATCTCCGTTCATGCATTCATTCAGTAGCATGTCCTTTGCAGAACCTCGCTCCCATAACAACCTTCCGGAAAACCTCTCGATTATAAGCAACATGCCCCGCATCCGATCTTACAGCCAATAAAATCAAATAAGTGACGAGAATGTTACACTCAGGGCATCCGCTAAGGTGTTCAGTTTCACCTCAGCAAGCCTGATGACTTCCCACACAATGCGGCCTGATTCAAAGAACAAATTCACGTCACGCTTGCTTAAATCTGCACGTAATCGTGTAACCATCTACAACAGCCAGGTAAAAAAAAACCATCAGATTTAACGGCAGCCAGATCACGTGTCGCTACAACTGCCCGCACCTTCACACCCCTTACCTGTGTTTACATCAGGTAAGTGTGCGGTTAACGAACTACAGGTAGCTGGCTCGGGCAGGAACATACAGGGACAATTTCCCCATGATAAAGTTCCGATAAGGAAAGCCGCGAATAGATATCTAAACGCAAACACAGCCCGATGTGTTCACTGGGATGAGTCAGACCAGATGTATAACTTAAAATAAACCAACAGTTGATTTGCACGTACAGAAGACAAAGGAAAGATGTAAAGATCATAGCACGCACTCTACAATCGAAAAAAAATGCCCAGCTTCAGCACGTCTTATATACCCCATTGGAGCGCAGGATCTGAACCAAGTCCTTCCACGTCCTCTTACCTTCGGCGCTCAATTCTTATCCTCCTCACACAGAAAGGACTTTCTATTGATACAGTTAGGCAGGTTTTCTCTATGTGTGTCCTATCTAGCGGCAGGGGATTTTTCTCGCCTTCTGATTCGTAGCAATGTGTTTAACTCTCTCCCTAAGCTCATCAGTGATTCTGTCATATCAAGTTAATGCTTATTCCGCGCGGACACCAATTAATGGATGTTTATAGCTTATTAGTAACCGGTTTAGTCATGATTGATGTCTTTATCCATACAACTGTGCTGATTTTACATTAGAGTTAAATACACTGTATTGTTAATTTGGTAACATTAATTTCTCTTAACTTCCAAACATTATATTGTAATATAAGAGCTCCTCTTCTTCTTTGTGCCTCCTCCCCTCCGTTAGACACTGGACAAGGTGGTGGAGTACAGGTTTATTCCCACCACCAACCCCACCTCCGACTAGGGTCACGTGGAGCCATGAATGCAGGTGGTGGATGGAGTTAAAGAGCAGCTAACAGATAGTTGTAGGTTATGGTGTCCAATTTTACATCGATACACAGAGGGTCTCTTTTTGGAGACAATGGCTGTGGTCATTGACCAGTATAGTCACAACTAAGAAGGAAAGCAATGGCAAACTACCTTCTTTGCAGAAGCCTAGAAAATCATGTTTTGTCAATATGGCGAAAGATGGCCGCCCACGCTTATCAGCATAACACATGATGTTACTGCCATCCCATCTGTCCACATTGCTACCTTAATATCTACCTGATTCTATCTCACCTGAACTTGCGTACAATTCTATATCTTGCAGTGAGGTTTCACGGAGGGGGATCAGGTTACCATGACACTTGCTTGATATATATTCGTTATTTTTGTCTTTCGCCTGTGAATTTTCTTTTCAGCCCTACTTGTAACCTGTCAAGTGTGTTTAATGTATCTTGCATCTGATTCCGTGGGCGGAGCAGGAGGGTAATTTCATCGGCTGAAATCCAGATCATCAAGCTGCTCTGACAGAGTCCATTGAATACCATGTTTAGTGGTAGGTATTGTTTTCATAATCCACTCTGGGACACACAGGTGTTTCCAAGGCACCAGGGCTGGGTTCTATACTGGCCAAGACCTATTGACGCGTCCTCACCGAGCGTCCTGGGAAACAGGTCCCTTCAGGGTCCTGGCTAAAGTCAGTAGGATCGTTGATTCCTCCGAAGTCGGAAAGTGTCTGCCTGCACGGCGAGGAACCACCAGTCTGCACACCAATAAGCCAGACATGGGACAACGGATACTCACGTAAACATCAGGTCCTGTATGACATCACATTCATCCGACATACAGGACTTTGCGCCGGAGATCACAGCCGGCGAACACAAGCAAGCAGCAAACATAATCCACTCTATAGTTAGTCAAAATAACAAAGGTGACAAAAAGGCAATCACGTCGCACACCTGCACTTATTTTAGATGAAGAACTGCATTTCATGTCGTTATCATCATCATCATCATCAAGTGCCCTGCCAGTGTCCATGTCTCTTCACAGACCTCTGTCTTTGGTCTTCTGGATCAACTGCTGCTGATTAAATGTATCCATGCCACTGTCTCAGTCCATCCAGCATCAATTCTCTTAGTCGGCCTCTGTCTCTCTTCCCCTTGATCTTTCCTGTTGTCACAATGTTCTTCAATGTCCCTCTTCCCATCACATGACCAAAGAAAGCTGTTTGTCTCTTTTTATTGTTGTATACAATGTTCTAGTTTCATTAGTTTCTTTCAGGTAATTGTTATTGTGACCTGCTATTAAGTTTATATGTTACTTTTATTTAGTTATTGATCCTCCTATGCGATCCTATAGTGCCTTATTAATTTCCAAAGAGATTCCCTATTATGCTGTCAAAGACCTTGTCATAGTTCACAAATATATCTTCTGCTGGAATACTATCTGGACCAGTAGCTTTCCCATCCTTCAGGAATTCAGCAGCTGATCTAATTTCTTAGATGGCTTCTCACAGTTGATATCCTGTCTCAATTCTGCAGACTGGATAATTGGATCCTTTTAAGACTGGTTTATTCAAAGTCCAAAAAGTTTCTCAAAGTACTCCACCCAACTGTTCATTGATCTTTAATGTTGGTAAGAACTTTCCCATTATTATTTGTGATCAATCCACTTTAGTGATTAATGTTTCCTATTTTTCTTGTGCTGTTGTAAAGGTTTCTTAGGTTTCCATTCACTGCAGCTACTTCTGCATCGCTTGCTAGGACATCTAGATATCGTTTGTCTCACCTTATCCACTTTCTAATTATTTCTTAACCCGTGTGTATTCTTAATTGGCTCTGTCCTTAGTAGCTCTGGTTTTACTATCATTGAAATCTGCTTTCTCTCTTCCCCCTTTCTTCTATTTTAAGGGTTAACTGTGCTTTCTATACTTGTCCACTGTTTCTGAGGACTGCCAAAGTAACTAACAATTGCCTGGAAGAGGGTAATGAATGTACAACATTATATACAATCATAGGAAAGAGACAGCATTCTTTGGTCATGTCATGGAAAGAGAGGTGTTTGAAACTATCATGAATAGAAAGATCAGTGAGGGCAGAGGCAGACTGAGACACATGATGCTAGATGGATGGCAATGGTGACATGGAGAACAATCATCAGCAGAGTTGATCCAGAACACCCAGGACTGAGATCTGTGGAGAAACATGAATGGCTATGCCAGCTGGCAAACAACATGATAATGCTGATGTTTAGTTAGTTAAGTTAGTTGCATATACTTTACAGGACATAGCAGTCAACCCCAGTATTTTTTGGCGGTCGTGATTCTTGGGCAAGTTTACATTCATTAGTTTACCATTGCTTTCTGAATAACCGGCACCCATACCATTTCATAAAACAGCCTGACAGTGCTGTAAAGGTAATCCTTGAATACAAGCAATGCATCTTGAAAAGACCAGTTAATTTTCAAGTCTAGTGGTATACACTGTCCATAAGAACTTCAGTGTCAAATCTGATTTGGAATTTCACAAAATGTAACTAAACCATGCTGGATCCCATTGCGAAAGTCTACAGAGCCAACACTGATAAATAAATACACAGTGATCAAAATAACAACCCACATCACAGCCTTCATAGAAAAATACAGTGTTAAAAACACCCCATGGAGCAGACATAACAGGAGGCTTCTGAACATCAGGAAAAGTCCCAGACAATGCCCCATACCACCAAAATCAACGCTTCGTGATCTGCTCCCTTCCACACTGCCTATGGCTGACCCACTGAATTGGTGCTGGGGAATTAAATAAGTGTATATCCCAGACCCCTTAGCCACAGAAGATGACAAATTCTATAAAGTATATTTATTTTTATTTCAGCAACATGACAGGTTAAATATTGTATCCAATTTTATAAGAAAACGCCATTGGAACTACATCAGCCATGTACTCAGAATGGACAAGACAAGACTCCCCTACCAAGCCCTCTTATGGTCACCAGTAGGGAAAAGAAAACGGGGAAAACCAAGAGCGACCCTGCATAGAAACATCATCAGAGAAGGCTCATTCAACGGCCAAGTGAACATCCAGGATCTACAACAGGTAGCAGCGAACCGCCAGACATGGAGAGCCATGACTTCTGCCCTATGTGCCGCCTTAGGCAAGAGGAAAGACTAACTAACTAACTAACATGATAGGTACGGAGCCTGTGTCTTTCATCAACCTTTTCATGACCATTAATTATATCCTCTTCTGTAAAATTGTGGGCTTATTCTATAAGATTCCTGCAACAACCAATGCTGGCTTTCCTCCTCCAGAAAACACAGTCAAATGTAGCTGTTATTGATGATCCTAACAAAACTGCAGAAGAGTTGTAAGATGAGGAACTAACCACATCAGACATGATCAGCCGACAACCACCACGAATAGATTGTTCTAACTGTTACCAGATTCAGTGTCCATAATCTGGGACTATAAGTTAAAGTTACAAGACATTCCAATCAACCCCAGTATTTGTTGGCTGTTTGTGGTTTTCTAGAAAATGTTACTATCAGTAGTTTGCCACTGATGATCATTCCATTGTGAAAATCAAAACAAAGCAGTCTGCTCCATAATAGCCTGTGGCTGATTTCAAACCCTATATGTTGGAATTGAAAAACTGCATTTACTACCCTTACGCCACAATTAAAGGAAAACAATTAGTAAACAAGCAAAACAGAAATCCCTTAAAGCTTCAGTGATGAGGTCTGACAGAAGAATGCTTACAATTCCTTGGACGGACAAAATAAGTAGTCTACACATTTCACAAAATGCTAAGACAAAGATAACTTATTACAAACATCAGAAAGAGGCAATCATCATTTTTTTTTACCACATTATGAGAAGACAAACGCTGGAACATATTGTAACAACAGGAAAATTTCTGGAAAAAGAGATTGAGGAAGACGGTGAAAATTCTTAATAACATAGTAATGGCACAGAAGAGTGTCAGCACAAAGTGATGCATGCTGCTGGAGATCGCCTAACATGCAGAAACTAGGTCACCTGCATCAGTTGGCAAGGCACTTGATAATGATGATGATAAGTGTTATGGACTAATTGTGCGTGACTATAGCTCACCCCTGTATCACGGTAGAAAGGGCAGTTTGCCTTGTGCGAGAAGCACTATTTTGAGAAGCACGCTTTTGATTTTGACAGAGGTCGACCGTGGTCCAGGTTGGCCCGAATCATACAAGCCATATACCAATGTCAGAGTGTTACTTCTGACAGACTCTACTGAGCCATGGCAACTTAGGATCTATGAACAAATCATATCCTTTGCCATGACAATACCAGATCCTCTGCCATGACAATACCAGATCTATTACTTGATTTGCTTCATAATCTACAACAATAGGGATTATTCAAAACAAGTTACATGCAGGCTGGCCATAGCCATGTAGAGATGAAATAGTTTTGATCATTTGGTTGTGAGTCATGGACCATTTTGCAATCACTAAAGAAACAAATTTTGACATTTGAGCTTAAATGTTACATAAAGGTTCTTAGAATATCATGGACTAGAAAGAAAATTTGGGCATTTGAGCTCAAATTTTACAGTAAAATGTTTAGAATATCATGGACCAAAAAGAAAATTAAAATACTGAAATTTTACAAGATGTGAACACTGAAGAAAACTGGCTCATAAACTAGCAAGTCTCAGAAACTAAAACACTTTGGAAATATTAGCTGATTAAATGCCAATGGATAATTATTCGTCTTAAGTGACTTCCCGTATCTGCTATGGGCTAATATAAAGTAGTATCGCCTAACTAAATCCTGTTAATTTGATATATAATACAACATGTCTGTTACCATATCAACAACTTTTAAGTCATAACTGTGACACACTCCTACTTCCCATTTTCCGCCATCCATTTTTGTTTGGTTAAAACCTTTTTGTTTGGCACTGAATATGTCAATTAGTCGGTTAGTCGCGGTTACAACTTCATGGCAAAGGGTCGCCCCCATTATGCTCTGTTCCTGTGCCAGTGAATATCACATAAAATACTCCTCACTACCCCAAGTGAAAAAAGCAACAAACAAGGGTCAAGAAAAACCAACAGCCTGCACAGGTATACTATGCATAATGCTGCTACCAGAATGCTAACACAAAAGTCCGTCATGAAAAATACAGCTCATCGTCGATGGAAGCGGCAGTCACTAGAAAACCTGCAGCCACACATTACTGCATAAGGCAACCAACCCAGTTAGCTCAGTGACCGGCTAGCCGCCATTTTTTGGAGTATGCAGTTCATGCTAACAACCACGGACAGATGTAAAAACACTCCATACAAAATTCACAGCTCACAGCGTCGCTTCACACACTCAACTCAGTAGCAGGGCGACAAAACCATGCACTACATTACATGAGGAAAGTGTGTAAGCAAACCGTAGCCACAAGCATAAACACTCCAGAGGCCTTAAACAGCTCAACTGCCTATCCTCCATGTTGGGGATAAGCATCACAGTGGCTTGAAGAGAACATTGATGGAAGGTAAGGTTCACAGAAGAACAGGCAGGGGTCAGTCAGCTCAAAGATGGACACAGGACATAACAGATGTCTTGGGCATGAGGATGCATGAGGTGGCAGAAATGGGCAGAGACAGAGAGGCTTTTGGCCGCACTGTGATAAGAGCGACGTTCTGTGAAGGAGTCTCTGTGGTGAAGTGGTCAAGCCGTTTGACTCGTGCTCCGAAGGTTGTGGGTTCAATTCCGGGCCGCGTCCTTCGGTTTACGAGTTAAATGTATCGGAGACTCCTGTGGGTCGTCGCTAAAAGCTACAGAGTTCGTGCTTTGTGCGACGCTTTCCGTGCTGCGGAAAAAGACCGAGCCATATGGGATAAAACCCGGAGCAATGAAGTCGACCTTGTCGACTTTTAAGCGACTTTTAAGTTCTGCGAAGGACATGCTACTTGAAGATGATGATGATGATGACTGCCTCGTTAGGTCAATCGCATCCTTCTGCATTAAAAACAAAATCTACTACATTATTTATCCAGTCTATGAGTGTCAATGTGGAGTAACACTTAACACTTTCTTCGTTTCGATGTACAATGGTTTTCAAGTTTTCAATTGAAAGCGTGGAGTTCAAAATCAATACTGACTAAAAACAAAAGTCTAGTTCCATGTTCCATGGGGTAGCGGGGTAGGGGTATCCCCTATCAAAGGAGAAGTAAGGCGCCTCCTTCCCACCGCTAGCCTACGGGACACCTTTGGGCAAGGTGGAGTACCCGTTTAGCCCCCCGATCAGGGTTACATGAAGCCATGGGTGCAGGTGGTGGATGAAGATAGGGAGCAGCCAACAGATAGTTGTAGGTTATGGTCTCCACCTTCACGACGGTAGGCAGAGGATCTCTATTTTGAGACAATGGCCACCGGTCACTGACCAGTATGGTCACTGCTAGGAAGGAAAGCAATGGCAAACTACCTTCTTTACAGATGCCAAGAAAATCATGTGTGAAATCATCGATAATCAGAGAAATGGCGTAAATGGGTGCTCCATAGGAGCAGCCTCGCCCGGTAGGGATAGTCATGCGCACCAGGTGACTCCAGACCGTCAACAGGCTACTAGGTGCAACAGATTAATAGGCAAAATTTAGTACATGCGATTGTTACACACAGTGAACAACTAGGGTTAGAATTAAATTGTAAAAAGACACAGATTATGGTCGTCACTAGGAAGGACGAAATACCACAATGTAATATACAAGTAAATGGGAATATTCTTCAACAAGTGAGCAGGTACAATTATCTTGGAACAGTAATAACATCTGATGGGAGATGCCTTGAAGAGATTAGAACAAGAATTGCCATGGCAAAAGTAGCCTTTAGCAAGATGAAAAACATATTGACCAATAAAAAGATGTCAATTGAAACGAGAAAAAGAGTGTTGAGATGCTACATTGAACCTGTACTTTTGTATGGATGTGAAGCGTGGACAATGAGCTGTCAGGCTGAAAAACATCTGATGGCTGTAGAGATGTGGTTTCTGAGGAAAATGCAAAGAATACCATGGACAGCCAGAAAGACCAATGAACAAGTCCTTCAAGAAACAAATGAAGATCGTAAATTGATTAGAGAAATTAGACGTAGACAGTCAAAATTCTTTGGGCATGTTATGAGAAGAAATGGATTGGAGAATTTGGTGACAACTGGTAAGATCGAGGGGAACAGACCAAGGGGAAGACCTAGAAGCAAGTACCTGGATGGCTTGGCCTTGTGGCATGGTCGAGACAGAAACACGGAGCTGATCCACGACTCTGGTGATCGAGTGAGATGGCAGAACATGACCGCCCACGCTTACCGGCATGGCACATGATGGATGGATGGAGTTCCATGTTCCCTTTATGTGCTGTATTATTATTATTATTATTAGGTATATATTGCTGCCCCATATTTGTAGATCAATTGCATATTTGTACAACATGCACTGGATATGTGATATATCATATAGTCACCTACCTTCACTTTCCAGAAATTGCCTGGTACCCATGTTATATAGTTATAGGCTGGGTCGACCTCGAAACTAAAAGATATCCTCTCTTTGATGAAGATTCGAATACATGACCACTAACTAAGCTGGCAGGCATTATGTCAGTGCAGTATTGCCATTCTCATTCTCCTTCAGATTATCTAGCGTCCACTAAGTTATAGTCGTTACTTAAAGTGATTAACTTCTCTTCGAGTCTTCCCACTTCTTATCTTTTCTGCAAGCGGCCGTTGATCAATAGTGTAAAATATGTTTGTCTTATTTATAATTTACGTTGCTTAATCCCCATTACAACAACCACACAAGATACTGACAATAATAGTAATATTGGAACAAGTTGGCTGTTCTTTCTTCGCCCGGCCAAGTACTAACGAAATACACACTAACTAGACTGCTGAGGGACCAGGACACACATTTTTTTCGCTTCGCAATGTTTTGACCTCAAAGACAAACATGCATAACTAACAACACTTCGCCACACGTATATTTTCACAAACCTCCATCTGAACAGCACAGCAGCTTGCTATGCCTCATATGCACTTACAAAAACAACGACAACTTACCCCATACAATTCACAACTTGGCGAAAAAGATGTAAGTATCCGAGGTGTGGACAGAAAACAACCACAATACGCGATAGGTACATGGGTTGATTCACCCAGATTTTTTACTGTACGCGAGCCAGCTTATTATTCTTACGCCTGGTTCTGGATAAGCACAAAAGTATTTGATAATATAAGTTGGTAAGAAGTCAAATGAACGATAGAAATCCATTATATTGCATACATGTAAATATAAATTCTATTTGGTCGGTTGTTTGTTACGTTAATAACTGCATCGAAGGGTTAATAAAAGCGATAAATTGAGGCACGTCAAGTTAAATCAAACTAACTGTTAAAGTGCATATTACTCGTATGTCCTTTATGAGTAACAAATGAAATTGAATTGTGACTTAAAAATGTTTAAACTATAAATTTTCTAGTCTTTTAATTAATATATTGTTCTTAGATTTTAGGTATGTACTAAAATTACTAAATTGGTGCAATATAAATGTAAAATTTATGTGATTCAATCAATCAGCTGATTAAAATTGGCCTTTAAACATTGTATTACTTATTTCATTTGATTGATAAAATCTAATTAGTATTTATTACAGTGCGCATAATAATAATATGCTTGAAAGCATCTTAATTCTCATTCATTCATATTCCCCATAGCCTATAAGGCTGTAGGAGAACTCACATACAACACTGACACATAAGTGCACGCAAAAGTGGGCGCACAAACGCTGCACTTTATATATTTGTCTTCGTGTACATCGGTCTCCTGCCAACATATGTACTGTACAACTACAAAATAAGATTCAATAATACATAACAAGAGTACAAACACTTATAAACATGGTGAACCACATCAGGTAAAATAAAGTAAATCACTTCGAAAATGTTCATGCTTAAAAGACTAGAATAATTGTTTGAAACAAATTACATAACCTTTTATTTCAAAGTTTGCCGTGTTACTATATTGATTACATCTTCTATAAATCTCGGAATGGCCTATAACATATGCGGCTAGCACCATATACTCAACACACCTAAAAGCTTGGGAAAGGGTCCTTGACTTTATCTTTTTCATATCACGTCAGGTTATTAGGTAAGGATGATTTAGAACAATATATAACTGTGATGTCGGTTCCTAAATCAATCAATCAATCAGTCAATCAATCAATCAATAACTCGTCATCAAACAGGGGTGGCATAACTATAGGTCAATTACATATCGGTTGGTTTGATCGAAAGACGAAAGCATAACCACGGGTCGGGATGGCTTTAACTGAATAGATGTACAAGTTATATATTTCACATTAAGACAATTGCTGAAAAAATCCAAGTGTAAAATGTCAATCTGTAGTCTTGATTTATGGACTACTCAAAGCATTTGATTGAGCAGAACATGGAATGTTATGGAATATGATGGGGGGGGGGGGGGAATATAAAAATAATAAACTGACAGGTATATATGAGCCTTATAATATAAGTGTTACAGAAAAGTATGAACAATTTACTGGATAACGACAGAGAGAGAGAGAGAGAGAGAGAGAGAGAGAGAGAGAGAGAGAGAGAGAGAGAGAGAGAGAGAGAGAGAGAGAGAGAGAGAGAGAGAGAGAGAGAGAGAACAATAAGATTAAAAAGACTGGTTATTTAGACAAATAAATTTGGGGAAAAGGAAATATTTTGGCCATATAAAAAGATATGGCTGTCTGGAAAGGAGAAGAGAAAGACCACAATGCCGATGGCTTTAAGGTGTGAGAGATAAATAACCCATCACAGCAACAGAGGTAATACATCTGGCTTATAGAAAGAAGTTTCGACAGACTATTAAGGGCCAAAGTTCTGCACAGATTAAGCCATTGGATGACGGCTGATTTCAGGTTATTCCGTCCCAAGACCTGCTTGAAATATGTTTAACAGATTATATGCCAAGGAAAGGGTAGGTTTGCACTAAATAAAACTGAATGACGAAAACATTGGAAGTTAGGGTGTGTCACAGTTATGACTTAAAAGTTGTTAATATGATAGCAGACATGTTGTATTATAATGCAATGACAACATTTCGGCTATATATAAGCTCATCGCAGATACGGGAATTGGCTTAAGATGAATGAACATCCCATGGAACTTAATAAGTTAAGTTGTCACTCCATCATACACCTTCTTTGTGACTGCCTATAAACTTATTCTTGGGATCATGCATGATGTTGTGGTTTCCCGTTATCTTAAGAAAAAGAGATTCGTACAAACCAAACATGTTATATAAATATTCCCTTATAAAAGACCTAAACAAACTTGCCTTGTTTTAAAAATATATCGAGACATCATTTATGATTCGTATAATTACAGATATTGCCACATTCTTTCTCTTTCGGGTAATATTTTAAACGTTTGCAGTTTGCACAACGAGCTGTGTGCTACAAAATAATTAACATATATCGAAAACGACTGCTCAATCTGGACAAACACATACAAAGTGGATCTTAGCCTCAGTTTCGTACCCGTAAACAGTCAATACATAAATATATGCAAAGGCAATATCCGGCATTGTTTTCCACTAATAGCTAGCTAACTTCTAATGTATTTGTGTCTGTTAAATAGAAAGAAAGGACTGAAGATTTCGGATCCGGGTTCGTCTAAAATTTGAAAGATAATAGTGGTGTTTATCTATATTCTCATGAGTTGTCTACTCTTGGGAACCCTATGCCGTTCTTTAGAAGCAGGCCTTTCTCTGACAAACTTGGGATACAGACAATAAAACACTAGATGTACAGTAGTACTTACTTGTAACTATATAACCCATTAGCATACTTTAACTTCCCTCGTATGTTACAAGGGTCCATAAGGGAACAAAAGAATAGTAACACTGTAACCTACCATCTATATCGTAAGAGGCGATTAAGGAGGGTTGACGTTCGTCTGGCTAAAACCTTATATACCGTAATTAATGAATAACATTAAAAAAAAAAAAAACTAGAAATGTACGGTAAGATTTGCTAGACCACAATCACAAGTAATAAAATGGACGTTGTGGCTAAAGCCTTCGCTAAGCACAGAAAGATAAACATACACCGACACGACGCCATGAAAAACACTACATGAAAATACTAAATAGAAACATAAAAGATACTTATGCGTATCCTTGTTGTGGACTGGACACGTTTTTCATGGGATCCGGGTGAATGATTCGTATTAATTACCTCATACCGTAGAAAACTCAGTGCAAAACCCAATCTGTAATAAATAAAGGATTTTGCGCGAGTTGAATTAAGATCTATGCTCCATCGGAAGATGAAAAGCAAGAGAAGAGGTCAGAAGGATACATTAAGTCAGCACTAACCACTTTTCAATTTAAATGTATTTGAAGATGGCGAAGGTATACCACGAAGGTATTATCAAAGAATAACAACTTTTATACACCCTTGTGGTCATTGAAATAACGAGCAATAAATCCACAGGTATTAATTGTTATTCATAAAGGAGAGATGTGGGAGAGTTAACGAAGATGATTGAAAACTGATAATGCAGTATACATGGTCAGATGTGGATTCGACGCCACAGCTCATCATCTGCTAAAGTGAGGGAAAGACCGGTCACTTATTCCTCCGTGCATGCAGGCCTACAAAACATGATGCTACTATCGCATCACAGACCCCTAGCAGGCTCTTGCTTGGAGACATAATAGATGAGAAGTAATGATTGGGAAGCATAGTCGACAATATCAACAAACTGAAAGCTAAAGGCACACGAATCTACCGCCTTCACACAACAGCCTTTGGCAACTTGTGTGCATTCATCGTGGATCATGAAGGGGTAAGGTAGCACAGTGGCAATCACATTTACCTGCGGGCCTGGTGGCCTACGTTCGAATCTCTATCGAGGCGGGGAACAAAATTGACTTGGGTCCAGAAGTCAACCGAGCCTAATTTAGTAAGTAAAAGACCCTTTTACACACACACACACACACACACACACACACACACACACACACACACAAACACACATTAAGGAGCATTGGGTATATGGTGCTAGACGTGGATGATGTGGTCCATATTTTGCTAGCAGCCTTTACTTCTGGTGGTAGATGTGGTCTATATTTTGCTATATGCTTTTACTTCTGGTGGTAGATGTGGTCTATATTTTGCTATATGCTTTTACTTCTGGTGGTAGATGTGGTCCATATTTTGCTGGCAGCCTTTACTTCTAGTGGTAGATGTGGAGGATGTGGTCTATGTCTTGCTAGATGCCTTTACTTCTCAAAACATATCCTGATACCTATTTTATACTGGGTCGGTTGGTCAGCTTTAAAAATACGTACCAATGATGCTTGCTTGCTTGGTGTTCGCTGGCTGTGAACTCCAGCGCGAAGTCCTGTATGTCGGATGAAAACATGCCGTTGTCCAACATCAGTGTGATGTCATACCGGACCTGAGGTTTGCGTGAGTATCCGTTGTTCAATGTCTGGCTTATTGGTGTGCAGAATGGTGGTTCCTCGCCGAGCAGGCAGATACTCTCCGACTTCGGAAGAATCAGCGATCCTACTACGTTAGCCAGGACCCCGAAGGGACCTGTTGGCCAGGACGCACGACTACGATGTGTTAGTAGGTCTTGGCCAGTATAGAACCTGGCCCTGGTGCCTTGGAAACACCTCTGCGTCCGACTTACCGATGATGATTGTAACCCAAGACCGCAGGTTCAGCAGGCAAGCATCTAGCCACGACGCTACCGTGGAAACTCAGCGTAATATGGGTACCAGGAAATGTTATGGGATGTAAATGCGGCCGGTGTGGCATCGACCACATCACCCACCGAGTGCCGATTGGTCTAAAAACTACGAGGCGAGCACCATATATCGATATGTAAAATAATCCTTTTACCGCCATTAAAGGGTGGATGGGTACCCGTGAGATGATACTGGATATCACTGGCATCTTGCTGTCTTGACAGACGATAGTTTGTTACATTGTGCTTCAAAAAAGGCATAACAACCTCTCCATGGGACGCCTGGGCTGAATTGTAGAGACCATGTGTGGCCCAAGTGGATAATTTTAAACACTCAGGGGCATTTATAACATCAGATGGAAGATATACAACAGAGATTAAGAGCAGATTAGGGTAGGTAAAAGCCGCATTTCAGAAAATGAAGAGTATATTATGCAATAAGTCACTATCAATGAATGTAAGAAAGTGAGTGCTGATATGCTATATAGAACCAGTTTTGCTGAATGGCAGTGAATCTTGGAATGTAAATGAACAAATTAGGAAAAAATTACAAACAACAGAGATGTGGTTCTTGCGACGAATGTTGCGGATTCCTTGAACTGCCAAAGTAACTAACAACGATTGCCTAAAAGAGGCTAATGAAACTAGAAAATTATATACAACAATAAGAAAGAGACAAACAGCTTTTTTTCGGTCATGTGATAAGAAGAGAAGCTTTTGAGAACATCGTGACAACTGGAAAGATCGAGAATAAGAGAGGCAGAGGCAGACCAAGAGAAATGATGCTGGATGGACTGCGACGGTGGCATGGAGGAATATCATCAGCAGAGTTGATCCAGAACACCAAAGACCGAGATCTGTGGAGAGACATGAAGGCCTACACCAGCTGGCAGGGCACTTGATGATGATGATGTATTGCCCATGCAGCAGAATCCCTCTCTCGGGCTGCCTAGTTTAAGCCAGACGAAAAGTAACACCAATACATCTGTGAACTGATATACCGGCTTCATATATATATATATATCTATCATCGTAAAATCGATAAAGGACAGTAGGTATTTCATTATCAAGTAACAGTTCCTTTGTAGAAAGTCATTCTCATCACGCTTGGGTCCAGCCTGGGGAAATATTAATTGGAACACAATCCTGTCATTGCTGGAGACTGGGTCCCGACCATTGTGTTCATGAAGTAAAGTAAAAGTCACGGACCCATTTACGCAACTTGGGTCGTCTTGACCATATGGTGCTAGCCTCATTTTTGGGGTTGCGTGGTCTCGCGGTATGGTGTCCGCCTCGAGTGCTGGAGGTCCCGGGTTCAAGCCCCGGTGAGGACCGGGATTTTTTTTTCACGTGGACTTCTAGTAATAAAATTTCCCCTGGTCTCTGGGTAGTGAGATCGGACGCCCGTGTGTATTGTTGCGCACGTAAAAAATCCCCTGGCAGTTGGAAATCGAAAAAGAGTAACCTAACGGCGCTGCCCGGGCAAAATTTCGAGTTAAAAATCTACCCAAATATTTCAGGAATCTCGCCGGAGCTACGGAGTTCGTGCACTGAGCTAAGTTTCTCTAGACTCAGGTTTGAGTTAGGAGGAGAACGGAGCACTTATGGGTTACACCCGTGTGCCGTGATGTTGATCCATCGACTAAACTAAACTAAACTAAACTAAACTAGATCAATACCGCTCCCGCAGCCTTTATTTTCCTTGACATTTTCTGGTACCCACTTTAGGCTAAGTCAATCTGGCAGTATATGTCAATTTTGAAATTTAACAAATCCTCCTTGATGGTGATGAGAACATACGACCGCTGTGTTAGTTAATGTTGGCAATAAACATTAAGCCAGCCCTACAGTTTCTAAACTAAAGGCACACCAGGCATTCAAAGTCTACCCTGAAAACTAGGACAACGCCTTGCCGCAGACAGAAAGTTTGTTGCCACGCACGACCAACTAGAATGGAGGACAGAAGATAAGAAAATGGTCACTGAATGGCGACAGCTAAATACGCCAGTCTAAAGGCTGGGAGATGCGTACCAGAAGCAGTCACAGGACGCAATAACCAGACACACACCAACCAGTAGATGCATGCGTGTTAGGTGTGGATGAGTACATCTGGTGTTTCCGAGCCGAGAAATACATCCCAGTCTGGTCTCTTCTGTAAATATTGGTAATAAACTAGTCACATACCGATCTCCCTGGCCTTGGGGTTAACGTCTTTCTCCGTAATCCCGTATATTCTCGAGAGTAACGTAACCTGCACGAGAATCTGTAGCGGTTCTCGCCGCGTTGGTAACTTACGTGGTATGTGAGCCGGTCGCTCAGAAAGCAATGTCAAACTACTGAGCGTAATCTTGCCTAGTACATCAACAGCAGCTGAAAAATGCTGATGTTGACTGCAACGTCCTGTAAGGGATATGCAAAAAATAAAAAAAACTAGTCACATAACAAGACCCCGATGTGTCTGCATGTGTGATAACACACACCCTCTGGATCTCTTGGGTAGTGAGATGGGGTTAGTTAGTTAGTTAGTTAGTTAGTTAGTTAGTTAGTTAGTTAGTTAGTTAGTTAGTTAGTTAGTTAGTTAGTTAGTTAGTTAGTCAGTCGAGGTTCCAACTTCACGGCAACGGGTCGTCCCCATTATGCTCTATTCCCGTGCCAGAGAATATCACACAAAATGCTCCTCACTGTCCAATGCGAAAAGTGGAACAGACAGGAGTCTCGGCAATCCAACATCCCGCACAGGTACGCTGTACATGGCGGTTAGGCATTGAACCGCTACGGCTTCTGGAGTAGTTATCCTTGTGGCTGCGGAAAGGGGAGTTGGTGCCACCCAATTTGGAAACCACTGCTGCAAAAATGCAAGGGCACGGGAGATATTTAAAGACACTTGACCGCAGGTCAGTAAATACTGCGTAATTGATAATATTTTGAGAGATTTGGAAGCCAGTTCTTTGCCTCAATATTCTGTTGAGTTCGGAAATTCAGAATAAAGTCACAATTTTTATTTGCATGTATGCAGTTGGAGATTGAACTCATCCGCAGGCGATTTGAAAGCAGACAGCCTTGAGTTTGATTTTCTCAATGGTAAAAATGTCGGTCGTTTAGTAATCAATGGCAAGCTACTGAATGTAAACCTGTCTAGAAAATCTCAATCAGCCAGACAATGCTGGGGTTGATTGCCAAATCTGGTAACGGACAAACGACTAACTTGAGCAGTAGAACGCACCATTGTGTACTTCGAGTGTGAAGTTCCCATCGATTTCCCTCCCTCTTCAACCATCTCACTTTCTCTTTCTTCTGTGTCCTTTCTCTCCCTTTCTTATCTTTCAAGTTCTCCCTCTCCCTCTCTGTCTCCCTCTTCCCCTCTCACCCTCTCTATCTCACTAGTCCCCAATCCCTCTATTTGTCTCCCTCTTTCTCTCTCTCTCCCTCCTTGTCTACCTCGTCCCCCTCTCAATTTCTGTCTCCCTCGTCCCCTCTCCTCCTCTTTGTGTATCTAGACCTCTCTCTTCCTCTCTGTTTCCCTCCTCCTCTCTCTCCCTCTCTGTATTCACTTCCTTCTCTTATGGGGGTAGAACTCTTCTTCTACTTAAAATTCTGCTGGCCTTTAACTCAAATTTGAAAATAGTTCCCCAACCAACCCCAGTCGAGCCGTCAAATCTTTATTATATCCTTTAGCCATGCCCGCCTCCTGTATGCCCTCCCCGTATTACTCATCATCTTCTCCCTGTGTTCTGGTTCTCACTCAAGAGACTTTCTTATTATACTTCGATTCTTCTTCTTCTGCGTTCATCCGGAGTTTTTTTTTTTCTTTTTTCGGACGTGATTGCGTTGTGCCTGTTTACAGCAGAGCTGCATTCTTGCGCTGTTAGGCCGACACATACGACTTCTGCGGGCATTTGTTGACCGGGTTAACCTTCCCGGATACTTCGACCCGATTTCTCAGGAGACTTGGGTTCGAATCCTCGGTAAGGTTTGAATTTTTTATTTCTTTTCTGTCGGGAGCAAAAATAAAACTCAAACCTGCACAATTCGCAGTGACTGCACTAGCCAGGCGGCCTTATTTCCTCAGGCTCAAGACCCCCCCCCCCCCCCACCCCACCCGGCGTATACCGCAAGGTACTTACTATATTGGCAGTAAATGACAGTTTTGACAGTGTCCTACTCAGTGCTAGCGTCTTTTTCTCATCTCTTGATTCACTTGAATGTGACTAGACATCTCCATGAGTTCTACATTTGTGATTCTGTAATCGATACAATTATCTCGGAAGAGTCATAACATCTGATGGGAGATGCCTTGAAGAGATTAGAACAAGAATGGCGAAAGTAGCCTTTAGCAAGATGAAAAACATTCTGACCAATAAAAAGATGTCAATTGAAACGAGAAAAAGAGTGTTGAGGGGATACATAGAGCCTATTCTTTTGTATGGATGTGAAACTTGGACAATGCAGTCAAGCTGAAAAACATCTGATGGCTGCAGAAATGTGGTTTCTGAGGAAAATGCAAAGAATACCATGGACAGACAGAAAAACCAATGACCAAGTACTACAGGAGACAAATGAACATCGTAAACTGATTAGAGAAATTAGACGAGGACAGTCAAAATTTTTTGGACATGTTATGAGAAGAAATGGATTGGAGAACTTAGTGACAACCGGCAAGATCAAAGGGAACAGACCGAGAGGAAAATACCTGGATGGCTTGGCCACATGGCATGGACGAGACAGGAACACTGAGCTGATCCACGACACTGGTGATCGAGTGAAATGGCGAGTCATGACCGCCCACGCTTTCCGGCATGGCACATGATTGATTGATTGATTGATTGATTGATTGATTGAATACCATTTTATTCCCACTATTCTGTGTAGGCAGCACTCGGTGAATGTTTGTAGTTTCTATTCCTCACTAGCAGTGCTCATAAATATCCGTGAATTTATTTCTCATGCCATGAAATTAATCAACAATAATTTGAAACAAACCAACGAAAATAATCCATTTACCGCAATAAAACCACATATTCCTTACATTTTCCCGTCTCTCCTTTAAGTGGTAATCAATACCGATATATATTCTAATTATTATTATATCAGGCCACCAGTACTTTGTTAACGTCGAACTTGTATTTTCAAAAGTCATTTGGTTTACGTTATATGTTATTTAGACTGTCGATGGCGCATTCCTTGTCCATTCGTCGTTTCGCCTCCTTCCATTAGTTTGGTCCCAAAGGATATCCGGTGAAAAGAACTGTTTCCTGAAATTGAGTTGGTCACAACGCTCTAAGAAACTATTGATCCATGTGGGTCAGTGTACAAGTGTTCTCCCAACGGCTGTCTACTGACCATGGATTTATCGGTCAGTCGGCGTCAATGACATCGTCTGCTGACCTCTCCACTCAGACAACTCCCCATAATACCCCCAAAACCCCCCGCCTGAATCCTTTCTGGACTGTCAGCAAAAGTTTCGCCTTATCTCGTATATTTGGGAAAAAGAGTGGGAAAAAATCCCCTAGCAAGGAATGTAGTGGGGCATGTGAAGTTCTCGGACCATCTTATTTTTTCTAGGCCTGGGGAAGGGAGGGATTGCTGGTCAGTCTTTCCTTCCCGTAGCGAGCATAGAGTCCAGGCATCAAAATTTCGCTCGACGGTGCTCCAGCCACTGTCAGCGCAACTCCATAACCGTGATACCAAGGCGCCCGATACATCTGTTATATGAATAAAGTAATCTCTGTTATTGTCTACTGTGTTTGTTTCAACAGAAGTGGAGCAATTCCTTGCGCTTTTATTTTTGGGTGTAATAGTGAAGTAAAATGTATCCTAGGTATTGATATCACTACACCGGTCATCCTCCTCCTCCTCCTCATCATCATGTGTCATGTCGATACGAGTGAACTGTCATGTTTCGCCATCTCGCACCATCACCAGAGTCGTGGATCAACTCCGTATTCTTGCCTCAGCCTTGCCACGTGGCGAAGCCATCCATATATTTACTTCTTTGGCTTCCCTTTGTTCTTCCCCCTCAAACTTGCCAGTTATCATCAAGTTCTCTCAGTTATTTCTTCTTATAATGAGTCCAAAAGATTGTGACTGTCTGCGTCTAATTTTTCTAATCAGTTTACGGTTGTCATTTGCTTCTTGTAGGGCGTTCTCGTTTGTTTTTCTGTCGGTCCCTGGTATTCTTTGCATTTGCATCAGAAATCACAAATCCACTGCCATTAGATGTTTTTACACCGATCAGTTGGACTAAAATGTCAACTTCTCGTCTTTGACTTGGGGACGTAAATTACAAGCACCTCTGAAGTCGGAGTGGGTTCGCCTGATGGCAAGGGGCACTGGTAATAGAGAAGGCGATTCAAAATTCAAAAATTAGCCAAATGCACTAGAATTAGTAGCATGCGTATAGACTTCGGACTTCGCTTTAATCCAAAACGGTCGAGAAAAAAAAAATACACGCACGCACGCACGCACGCACGCACACACCTCCGCTGAGTTGTAGCATAGCAGTGGCGTGGCCTGTAGGTTACAACGTGTAGACCTGGTTCGATTACAGGTGTCCATTTGGCTGATACAACATAAGTAAAGGATAGTAAGATCAGTGGCGTACGGGCGCACCCGAGCGCCGCCCCGGTGCTTTAAATAAATGTAAGGAGTGTGCATAGGGCCGTAGAGAACGACACAATTTATAGTTATAAATGATGCTTTATGTGCCACAGGTTTGTTATGTAACTATCTAAACAAATCCTAACTTAAATATTGAGCACAACCCACCACTGGCAACGCTGATCGTATTCTGGTATGAACCTAAGGCCTATTCACGTCAATATGGAAGCACTAGACTCGAGTTTCGCTCTCGTTTGAGCTCGTCAGTAGTGCATATCCCTGACCGGATCCGGAAACAAGCCCAGGATCACTGGCGTGTGAAGCGGGTGTGTAACCACGCGGCACACGTTGGACACGCCAAATTATCACAACAGAACACTACAACGTTACCCATCGTAGGCTATGCTCAAGATTGCCCAATCGCCGCGACTGACGTCCACGTCTTTCCTTCTTCACGTCTCCTTCACGTCTTCCTAAGGTGGATTGTGCTCAATATTTAAATTTCAAATCCCGAAACAACTAAATAATCAAATCCTAACTTACCACAATGACTTCTTTGTTGCATATAACAAAACTCCCGAAACTGTTTCGTGCGATAGGCATGTGACGTCACAGCGCCATCACATGTTGTAGGCCTGGGTGCAAGCAGGCATAGCTGGCCAGTGTTTTCCTCTGTTAGCGGACGACGAAAGCAGGCGGGGAACTCTCGTGCGACGGCGGTCATGACATTATCAGCGTATCCCCCTATCAGCTCACTAACGCGCCCGCGTCTTTGGTGTGCAACAAGATAATTGTTGTCTTGGGTGAGACGTGAGACGAGACTATGCTACTACACGCGTGAGTTCAAAGCGAGCGAACGCCAACCCCCCCCCCCCCCCCCCCCACACACACACACACATACACACACACACAGAATATAACATAATAATACGGGGGAAATATAACATAAATGGTACCACACTTTGTAACTAGTAATATACGATCATGATAGGTCTGCTGGGCCGAATGGATAAGACCTTATTGCTCCTAACCTTCCGGTACGCTGATGCCGATGTAGCGGGTTTAACCCCTACACCGGTCAGTTGGACTAAAATGTTGACTTCTCGTCCTCTCGTCCTTGAATTGGGGATGTACATTACAAGTACCTGAAGTCGGAGTGGATTCACCTAATGGCGAGGGACACTGGTAATAGGGATAGCTAATTCACACGCAACAATCAGACCAGTGCACTGGAAGTAGTATGTGTATGGACTAAGCTTGAGTTCAAAGCGAGCGAACGCAAGGATAAAAAATATCATCATGATGATGATGATGATGATGATGATGATGATGATGATGATGATGATGATGATGATGATGATGATAGTAGTAATGATAATAAACAATACGTCCACAGCCATGCCACCATATTGTGTAGCTTCACGTATTCACTATTACTGGTAGTATGTGTGCTGGGTGTAAAGCTATTTATGTTAGCACAACGCCACTCTCTTCTCCATCACTGATCCTGGAGTAGAGGATTAGATCTTTAGCATTCTCGGACAAGCACGGAAATCTTTGAGAATCCATGTTACAAATCCCCGGCAGTTGGCCAGACTAAATTTCAACTTAGGAGAACTATCCACAAAAACTACACAACTCTGACAAGAGATATGTATAGACGTTGGAAGCTCGTGATTCATGGCATCAGTACAGGATGAATCTTTTTATTATAGTCCATGTTGTGTGGAGTGGCGATCAAGTCTGTCCACATCCCTTTGTCTCGTGTAATGCCAATCATTTTTGATACTGATGTTTCTCCATGCCATGGTGGCACAATGTCCAGCATCTTCTCTCTTATTCCGCCTCCCCCCTGCTCCTCCTCCCTTTCAACTTTCCCGTTGCCACGACATACATTAGCTTTTTCTTCTCATGACATGCCCAAGGGATGTGAGCTGTCTTCTCATGATGCGAGTAACCAGTTCATTTATTTCAAGATATCTTCATTGCTATTTCTATCCGTTCAAGGTGTTCTAATCATTATTCTATACAACCACACATCTGCAACCTCCACATAACTCCCATCTCGTATGCTAATTGTTCATGATTTGCTTTGATACACCAGGATTGGCTCAATATAGCTCTTAAGAACTCTTATACTTATCTCGACTGACAAAGACAAAATTTCAAATAATATGGGACGCAAAGGTGTTTCCAAGGCACCAGGGCCGGGTTATATACTGGCCAAGACCTATTGACGCGTCCTCGTCGAGCGTCCTGGGCAACAGGCCCTTCGGGTTCCTGGCTAAAGTCAGAAGGATCGCCGATTCCTCCGAAGTCGGAGAGTGTCTGCCTGTACGGCGAGGAACCACCAGTCTGCACACCAATAAGCCAGACATGGGACAACGGATACTCACACAAAACTCAGGTCCTGTATGACATCACACTGATATTGGACAACAGGATGTCTTCATTCGACATACAGGACTTCGCGTTGGAGCTCAAGCCAACGAACACAAGCAGGCAAGCAAGCAAGCAGATAATATGCTTGATTTTCCTTGGGCTTGTAGCAGAACTCTTGTAAACTCGAAGAAAAATTCTGGTTCTCTCGTTTGGTCACCTGATTTGAACCAGTAAGGGTAATGTTGAACAGAGACATGTTCAAAACTTCATTAACTGTTTCCTCCAGGGACACCACTAGTATTGGCATTTTGTCTTACACATAAATTACTGTTAGCTCCCCTGACATTATCAAATACCCTTGATAGTTTCTATTCAAAGTTTCTTTAAAACCGAAACGCGGATGCAGAAGTTCATCAATTCATTTTCATAAACATGTGATGCCAAGTGATCAGTCTCTATTCCGACTTCTCATATAGAACTGCAAGAATTATATAGCATTGGTTGTGGCTAAACTCGCCCATGGTTTTCCAGTATTGATGTTTGGTTTTAAACATATCAGCTCGTCATAACATACGTGTCTCTGCCTTTATCTCTCTTTGTTTCGTTTCTTCTGTCTCTGACTATCCGTCAGTTTGTTTCTACGAGTTATTTCGTAACTACGAGTCTAGCCATCAGTATCTTATTGTTACATCTTGGGGTTCTGAGTGTCGGTCAGAGCATAAGGGCGCTTCCTGCAGCACCATTCTCTTGAGCCGTGATGATCTATCTGCTCGCCTGCACTATACGCACAATTTCACAGAGCACCGACCACATCTGCCTTATCACGCACCAATACTCCACCAAGGGGTGCAGATCCAGACAATCTGTCCGCCTGCTTGTTTCCCACCACACCAGCCTGTCATTGGGGGGGGGGGGGATTTCAACAGGCACTCTCTATCTTTGATTGTTGAATGGACGCCTGACTTCACATTTCTCGTCATACTTTGTGAACTAGTTACAATTACGACAATCAGGTGCTGTTTGTCCTCCAGGAAGCGGAGCGCCGCTGTGACTGTCTCCTCCTTCATTCTCAGACTAGATGTGGTATCATATGCTAGGCTCTCCTGCACCAAACTCCGTCCACTAACCTTCGCCATGAACTCCAATGTACTTCTTGTGCCTCTTGGCACATAGCACGGTCGCAAATTGTAGTGGATCAATGGTTGCACCTGTGCAGCCTGCAGATCAATCCCTGCAAGATCCAGAGGAAGAGAACATCTAGAACAGTGGTTCTCAACCAGTGGGGAATTTTCCTTCCCCCCCCCTCCCCCGGGGGAATTTTGGGGTTTCCAGGGTGGGAATGAAGATTATTTCAAGGCTTCGTTAATACAAGAACCGATTACTTGATCTTGTTTTTCCCTTCATACTTTACGCTTCTGTACGTATCACCCTTCTGAAATTCATTTTATAACGTAAGTAGATCCGCAAATCACATTTTATGTAGATGTCTAGACTTGTTTTAGTATGTGCTATTAAATTTAGCTTCAATTATTACGTATACTGTGTAGGGGCAGGGGGAAATTTTTAGGGAGGAAATACGAAAGGGGGGAATGACGTTCTAAAAATATTGTAAGGGGGGGGGGGGATGACGTCCTAAAAATATGGTGAGGGGGGAATGACGTCCTAAAAATATGGTGAAGGGGGGGGGGGGGCACGGACCAAAAAAGGTTGAGAACTACTGATCTAGAACATTATAGGAAAAACTACATCACCAAGCATGTACGGATATTGGGGATCAGACTTATGCTGGGCTGAAGAGAATTGTTGAGAGTAGGAGACAGCGGAGAAACACAATGATGCAATGACACTGATTCCTAACCGAAAGCAAACGAAACCAACGCGGTGTACGTCATCCATTCATGCGTTCAATAGCATGTCCTTTGCAGAACCTCGCTCCCATAACAACCTTCCGGAAAACCTCTCGATCATAAGCAAGACGTCCCGCGTCCGATACACCCATTTGGAGATAATCCGCAATATTCCTGCACCCATCTTCTCTTTGGCCTTCCTCTTCCTCTCTTCGCGGACATTTACTCATCTATGATTGTTCTCTCCAAACTATCATGACGTTTCAGGTGACCAAAATATTCAGTTTTCTGTGTTTTATCGTATTTTGTAGTCAACCTTCTTCAATATTTAGCTCTTGTCGTGTGGGTGCATTCGTTATTTTTTTCTGTATCCAAGATATTCTTAGAACCCGTTTATAACAGTTATATTAAAAGGCAATGATGCGCTGTTCGGCTTGTTTATTAAGTGTCCAGGTTTCACAGGCATATGTTGCAATGGGAAAGATGCATGTTCTTAAAAATATAATTTACGTTGTTCTATCTGTCCCACTCCACAATTTATTCAGTTGTTTTAGTTTCTGAAGAGCAATAGATAGTCGTCTGGGGTGTACGTAATAAACAGAAATATCATTTTTATGTAACCCTTGTGCACTTTAAAACAGCGTTATTTCAGGGAACCCTCTTGCACATGCATATCCCTATATACATACTCCGACTGTTCAGTGGCACCCTCCACTTGGTCCCAGTGAGCGCTTACCACATAACGCTCATCGTAAAGTAGCCCAACGTCGAGATAGGCAGTGGCTGTTCATTGCCCAGTACACTCATATGCCGTGCACACCCACATGCCCTGGACACCCACATGCCCTGGACACCCATATGCCCTGCACACCCACATACCGTGCACACCTACATCCTCTGCACACCTACATGCCACGCACACCCACATGCCCTGCACACCCCCATGCCCTGCACACCCACATATCCTGCACACCCACATGCCCTGCACACCCACATATCCTGCACACCCACATGCCCTGAACACCCACATCTCCTGCACACCCACATGCCCTGCACACCCACATATCCTGCACACCCACATGCCCTGAACACCCACATATCCTGCACACCCACATGCCCTGCACACCTACATCCCCTGGACAGAAAATCCATGATATGCTCGCAGCCTGGGTCTTATCGCGCAATACGAGCCCGCCACTCGGAACATGCTAATTTCGACTTTCTAAAGCATACTCTGCAGGTTTATCAAAACACAACGTATCTGGGTTGTGCTTTGGGTGCAGGATGTGTGGGTTGGCAGGGTATGTGTGTGTCAAGGTCTCACATAGAGTAGGTATGGACATAAAGTTAGAAGGGATTTATAGAAGGGATATAACACCAATATAAGGGAAGTAAACGTAACTATTCGAACGCTCGAACAATCTCGAGCCTTCGAGAAGGATGGGTCAGTTTGCCTACAGTTCCGTGGACACAGGTGGAACCCGCCTACAGCGTGCCAGGACTATTTCCACGATAAGCTCGAAGAGAGTTACACCCCGTGTCCGCCCGACACACGTCGAAGGGCAGACGGCGACTGGACACCGAGGACGAAGGAGGGTTTAGCTTAAGGGGGACTTGATAGATAGAAACCAAGTGTATTTAAGGATTGTTGATTATAAGATAGTTGATAGAGTTTTGCTGTGATGGTTAGGTGTATGATTGCTTTGTTATGAACTGTGATATTGTAAATATCGTAACTGGCTGCGAAACCCATTCTTCGCCAGATTACTGTGAATAAATGATATAAGAAAGTATCAGAATGGAGTTTGTTGCCTGTCTGAGCCCGAGTTTCATTTCCCTAGGTCTTTAGGACGTTGACAGTGTGTGTGTGTGGGGGGGGGGGATGTGTGGTTTGGGGATATGTGTTTGGCTGAGTGGTTGGGATGTGTGGGTGGGTGGGTGGAGGATGTGTGGGTGGGTGAGTGTGTGGGTTGGGGGATGGGTGGCGGATGTGTGTGTGGGTAGGGGAATGTGTGGTTGGGGGATGTATGTTTGACTGAGTGGTTGGGGGTGTATGGGTGGGTGGGAGAGGAGATGTGTAAGGGGGTTGGGGATGAGTGGGTGGGTGGGGGAATATATGTGCTTTGGTGTGTGTGTGTGGTTCTATTGGTGGTTCTATCACGTACTATTGATGAACGAAAGATGAGTGATTGGAAGAGCCGAATGTAAGACGAGCCTGCATGCCCAATTTGTAACCCTTCGAAACTAAAGTTCAATCAATCAATCAATCAATCAATCAATCAATCAATCAACCAACCAATCAATCAATCAATCAGTTCACGCCCAATCATTGACTGCCTCAACTTCCATTCTCATGATTGATGTGGTAGTGGCATGTTTCTGACTCGTATTGTAAACAGTGTCAGTTTGTCCATTTAATGAAACCCCACCCACGTCGTTGAAATCCATCAGTGTGTATGACCACGGTGCCTGGGCGTGAGCTGTTTCACGAACACTTCTTCTGCATCACACGCCTGTCCATTCCCGACTCCCTAGATCCAATAAGTCAACGTTTTAACATGTTTTATACCCATGTTTATAAATAAATCGCGATCGGCGTTAGCGCATCGACTAGTACGCTTGCCTGCCGGCCCTGTGTTCGAATCCCTTTCGAGAAGCGGAGTTATGTTTTTTCTAATTCACCTGGCTCCCAGGTCGACCCAGCATCAGAGAATTTTCGAAGCCATAACATAAAGGAGACTGATCCAGCACCCATCGAATGTCGACTAGTAAACAAAAAATATGCCCTTGCACTTCACACCTGATAAGCCCTAAAGAGTGGTAGGTGTCATTTACTTCCTGACGTAACAATTATATCAGTTATATATATTAAGAAGCATAGGCCTACTTTCAAACGTCAGGACGTCCTTGAATACTGTGGCGCTCAATGATTGATTAATTAATCAGAATGCACTTGAGTGTTCCCGTTGACATTGTGCCAGCCCGTGAAGTGCGAACATGTCCTATCCCCTAGCGATACCAAATGACAACAAATCTTAGCCCACGTCAACCACTGTTGTCACGTGTGACCCGTATTATGTGTCATCTGCCCATCTTCTGTACACGCACAGTAAGTGACCTTGGGGCTATATAGTATATCACTGGCTCATTACCTGCCCACCTTACTTGTGCTGTCATGTTCTGGCCTGTAGTATTGATTTCGTTGTCCCCACTTTACTAACACAGATTGTTTCAGGAGTGTAGCATTGATTTCGTTCCCCCACTTTACTAACACAGATTGTTTCAGGAGTGTAGCATTGATTTCGTTTCCCCACTTTACTAACACAGATTGTTTCAGGAGTGTCCCTTCAACTGGCTCGTTGCCTGCCTAACTTATTTGTGCTGTCATGTTCTGGCCTGTAGTATTGATTTCGTTGTCCCCACTTTACTAACACAGATTGTTTCAGGAGTGTAGCATTGATTTCATTTCCCCACTTTACTAACACAGATTGAGTTGAGTTGAGCCAAGAACTGACATCACTGCACTCAGGACATACCCATAGTGCTCCGTCCCCTCGTTCAACAGACAGCGAAGAGTCATACTACTAATCGTACCCACCGCTATCTGATTAAATGTTCTCCTGGTCTTCCCTCTCAGTTTTGAGATTCTTCCAGAACCCCTGCCGATCCCCCACAATCTCATTCTTTCCACATATGGGTTCTCAATCTGTTCCTCCGCCTTCTCCACCTGGTCCCACAAGCGCACGACCACCTCCCCCCTTGTCCATAGCTAAAATTCCACCAAGAGATTGTTTCAGGATTGGCTCTTCAAGACTGGAGTGAATGATGTTGCTCCTAGGCAGTCTTTGTGGTGAAGTGGTTACACCGCCTGCCTCAGCCCCAAAGGTTTGGGTTCGAATCCGAGCTACGACATTCGGTTGCGAGCCACGACATTCGGTTCACAAGTACAATTTTCTCAGAGACTCCTGAGGGTCGTCGCTGGAGCTAGGGAGTTCGTGCTCTGTGCGACACTTTCATCAGGCCACCACTGCGGAAAGAGACCAAGCCATATGAGACAAAACCTGGAGCAATGAAATAGACCCTCTTGCCTTTTTGATGTTGCTCAAGGTTCGCTCCTGCCTTTGCAGGCACATACGTCTTGTAGTTTCGCAGCTGGCTGGTGCTCTCAGTGAGACTATTTCTCCTCCTCTAGACAGCATACCACTATTGTCTTTTAATTACTGAGTTTGTCCTATGTTTTTTTCGATGACAAATTTCAAGTTGATGAAATCAGATGTTATTTGAGTCGCTATCTCATGACTATTAAATCATGCAGTGACGAAGTCGGTTCGGACCAAACATGGTACATCATTGTGAGCACTTGCTTGCTTGTGTTCGTTGGCTTGAGCTCCAACGCGAAGTCCTGTATGTCGGATGAAGGCATCCTGTTGTCCAACATCAGTGTGATGTCATACCGGACCTGAGGTTTGCGTGAGTATCCGTTGTCCCATGTCTGGCTTATTGGTGTGCAGACTGGTGGTGCCTCGCCGTACAAGCAGACACTCTCCGGCTTCGGAGGAATCGGCGATCCTACTGACTTTAGCCAGGACGCTCGACGAGGACGGGTCATTAGGTCTTGGCCAGTATATAACCCGGCCCTGGTGCCTTGGAAACACCTCTGCATCCCATTGTGATCACTAAAATTGTGGAAGATACCACGAAACAAAACAAATAGCACGATGATCATAGTATGGTGTTCTGTCCAAATGGGAGGTCATATTTGGCGATATATTATCTTTCGGCACTGAATAAGTTAAGTTTCTGCACAGCTCAACGGGCAGCTGCCGGTGCGCTGAGGTCGATGAAAGATTATCCTACTGCAAGTCTCTGTGTTGCCATTGGGCTGTGTAATATGGTTTCTGTTGACAGGCAGAAGAGTAGACAGTGGTACAGATAGTAACTACCATACCGGTGGTCAGCATGGCTGAATGGATAAGAGCACTTGTTCTTAAACTTCCGGTGTTCTGATGCCGAGGTAGCAGGTTCAACCACTACACTGGTCAGTTGGACTAAAATGTTGACTTCTCGTCCTTGACTTTGGGACGTAAATTACAAGTACTTATAAAGTCGGAGTGGGTTCGCTTGATGGCCAGGGACACTGGTAATAGGGAAAGTTAATCCATATGCAAAAATCAATTCAGTGCATTCACTAGTTGTAAGCACGTGTATGGACTAAACTTGAGTTCAGAGCAAGCGAGGAAAAAATAACCCATAACACTCTAGTCTGCATGAAGTGATAAGACTTGACATATACCAGATCACATAATTGTGAGGTGGGGATAACAATTTCCTCTATTCGTCCCAGAAAAAAAAAATATTTAGGATTCTATTTATTAGCCAATATTGCCATTAGCATCAGATATGATTGTGTAAAATCCCACATGAACAGGACTGAATCTGGATTCCGTCGACAGAAAAATCTGTACAGTATCCCCTGTGCCACTTTAGCTTACAGATAAATATGGAAAGACATTCAAATATTGGATGTCAGAGCTAAGATATGCCAGATTTAGGCATTATCCTCATGGTGAAGTGAAGTCTTCATGGGAGTGAAAATACCAGAGTTAGGCGTCATTCTGAAGGTGGGATGAAGAGTTCATGGGCTAGGATATTCCAGTATTAGGCATAATTCTGGAGGTGGAGTGAAGTCTTCATGGGAGTGGATATACCAGAGTTAGGCATCGTTCTGGAGGTGGAGTGAAGTCTTCATGGGAGTGGATATACCAGAGTTAGGCATCACTCTGGAGTTGAAGTCTTCATGAGAGTGGATATACCAGAGTTAGGCATCATTCTGGAGGTGGAGTGGTCTTCATGAGAGTGGATATACCAGAGTTAGGCATCATTCTGGAGGTGAAGTCTTCATGGCAGTGGATATACCAGAGTTAGGCATAATTCTGGAGGTGGAGTGAAGTCTTCATGGGAGTGGATATACCAGAGTTAGGCATCATTCTGGAGTTGAAGTCTTCATGAGAGTGGATATACCAGAGTTAGGCATAATTCTGGAGGTGGAGTGAAGTCTTCATGGGAGTGGATATACCAGAGTTAGGCATCATTCTGGAGGTGAAGTCTTCATGGCAGTGGATATACCAGAGTTAGGCATAATTCTGGAGGTGGAGTGAAGTCTTCATGGGAGTGGATATACCAGAGTTAGGCATCACTCTGGAGTTGAAGTCTTCATGAGAGTGGATATACCAGAGTTAGGCATAATTCTGGAGGTGGAGTGAAGTCTTCATGGGAGTGGATATACCAGAGTTAGGCATCATTCTGGAGGTGAAGTCTTCATGGCAGTGGAAACAACCAGAGATAGGCATAATTTTGGAGGTGGAATGAAGTCTTCAGGATGTAGGATATGCCAGAGTTAGGCATCATTCTTAAAGTGAAGAGAAGTCTTGTTTCTTATAATTCCGAACTCTGACACACAAGATCTTCTGTCTCTCCAGAAACTCACATAATTCCTTAATCTGAATGCTCTATTTAGCTTTCAGTATAAAACCAACAAGTAAATTCCCAATTTGGCCTGAATTAGATATTTAATCATTTCCGAAGAACATTTTGTTTTCATTTGTCAGTATATAATTATCTAAAACATCAATTTGAAACAATTTTAGGAATGCAAAAAAAGCATACACACATAAATGTGTGAGTGTATGTGTGAATGCATTTGTTTATGTGTGTATTTATGTGTGTGCAAGAAAATAGGCAGGCTTGCATACATATGTGTGTGCGTGTATATAGATCAGATTATTTGATAAACAGAAATAAAAACTCCTTGATCCTTGTGTAAACATTACAAAAATGAAAATATGTAAATTCATTCGATCAACATAAATTTAAGACACTTCTAATTTTGAAATCTAATTTTTCATATTTATATGACAAACACATGTACTCATGAAATAAATACAACACAATACAATCCACAAATATTTAGTGTAATTTGAGTTTAAATTTTGTTTAAAGTTGATTAGTGAAGTGACAGATTTGTGACAATGGTTAGATTAGCTGCCACCATCATAATATAGGCCATGCATCTCTATCACTCTCTGAGCCTTGTTGTCATGGTATTGTCTAAGATCCTCTTTCCAGCCCATCTCTTGATATCTTCCTCTTATTGAAACCTGTGTATCCTTGTCATGGTACAGTCTAAGATCATCTTTCCAGTCCATCTCTTGATGTTTTCCTCTTGTGCTTAAACCTGTGTATTCTTGTCATGGTATGGTCTAAGATCCTCTTTCCAGTCCATCTCTTGAAGTTTTCCTCACAATTGAAACCTGTGTATTCTTGTCATGGTATGATCTAAGATCCTCTTTCCAGTCCATCTCTTGAAGTTTTCCTCACAATTGAAACCTGTGTATTCTTGTCATGGTATGGTCTAAGATCCTCTTTCCAGTCCATCTCTTGAAGTTTTCCTCACAATTGAAACCTGTGTATTCTTGTCATGGTATGATCTAAGATCCTCTTTCCAGTCCATCTCTTGAAGTTTTCCTCACAATTGAAACCTGTGTATTCTTGTCATGGTATGGTCTAAGATCCTCTTTCCAGTCCATCTCTTGAAGTTTTCCTCACAATTGAAACCTGTGTATTCTTGTCATGGTATGGTCTAAGATCCTCTTTCCCGTCCATCTCTTGAAGTTTTCCTCACAATTGAAACCTGTGTATTCTTGTCATGGTATGGTCTAAGATCCTCTTTCCAGTCCATCTCTTGAAGTTTTCCTCACAATTGAAACCTGTGTATTCTTGTCATGGTATGGTCTAAGATCCTCTTTCCCGTCCATCTCTTGAAGTTTTCCTCACAATTGAAACCTGTGTATTCTTGTCATGGTATGGTCTAAGATCCTCTTTCCCGTCCATCTCTTGAAGTTTTCCTCACAATTGAAATCTGTGTATTCTTGTCATGGTATGGTCTAAGATCCTCTTTCCCGTCCATCTCTTGAAGTTTTCCTCACAATTGAAATCTGTGTATTCTTGTCATGGTATGGTCTAAGATCCTCTTTCCAGTCCATCTCTTGAAGTTTTCCTCACAATTGAAATCTGTGTATTCTTCATGCTCCTTTACATTCCACCTTTGTCTAGCAGGATTTTAAGCAGCATATTATATCTCATTTGCCAAATAAATCAGATGAAAAGCAAATATTCAAACCTGAATATCAGTGTTACAGAAGCGTAGTCAACATTCACTGAATGAAAAATTTGAACAAACAGATCTATGCAACAAGAACTCATTATTGAAGAAAATTAGTTATTAACTGATTAAGCCATGGGATGATTAATTGTCTTAAAATATTTCCCGTATCTGCCATGGGCTTATATCACCAAAATATAGTCACTGCATTATAATACAAGATGTCTGCTACCATATTAACAACTTTAAAGTCATAACTATGACACACCAAACTTCCCATTTTCAATCATTTATCTTTGTTTGGTCCTAACATACTTTTAATTTGGCACAGAATCTGTTAAATCAAATAAAATTGAGGAATAAGAACTCTTTTCAACATGAAAAAAAGACATGAATGCTTGTGCGCACAAGATAACTATGCAGGGAAGTGAAGAAATGGGAAGATCACAGCATAGATTGATTCAAGATGTGGTAGATAATTTACACAAGAGAGGCAGGGCATCTGGCTTATGATAATCTGCCACTGGATTCAGATGGACTCAGGCGAGAGAGTGAGGTCGACGAATTGCGCAACTCTTCCTCACTTTAATCCAATTCATCGCGCAAGTCATTCTTCATCCAATATCATATGATTCATACTTTCAACCCCACTGGATGAAATGAATGGTCATCATCATTCTTGATGGACAAACAACAACAACAAGAACAACAGACATTTCAAAAGCCTGTATGGAGGAAACATTCAACACAGGATAAGTCAATGGATGCTGATGATATGCCTAAAGTATTTGTTAAAACTTGATGTCATGTAGTCATTATCTTTTTTATCATAGTTTGTGAAGGTTTCTTTATTTGTTATTTTGTTTTCTTTTGGGGAAATTCTATTATGATGATGACACTAGCAGCTGATAAAACAAAATGATTGGTGCACACTGCCACAAACAAGCATCCACATTATCAATGTGGTTGATGCACACAATCACAAACAACTTATCAATGTGGTTGATGCACACAATCACAAACAATCCATCAATGTGGTTGATGCACACAATCACAAATAATCCATCAATGTGGTTGATGCACACAATCACAAACAATCCATCAATGTGGTTGATGCACACAATCACAAACAATCCATCAATGTGGTTGATGCACACAATCACAAACAATCCATCAATGTGGTTGATGCACACAACCACAAACAATCCATCAATGTGGTTGATGCACACAACCACAAACAATCCATCAATGTGGTTGATGCACACAACCACAAACAATCCATCAATGTGGTTGATGCACACAATCACAAACAATCCATCAATGTGGTTGGTACACACAATCACAAACAATCCATCAATGTGGTTGATGCACACAATCACAAACAATCCATCAATGTGGTTGATGCACACAATCACAAACAATCCATCAATGTGGTTGATGCACACAATCACAAAACAATCCATCAATGTGGTTGATGCACACAATCACAAAGCAATCCATCAATGTGGTTGATGCACACAATCACAAACACTCCATCAATGTGGTTGATGCACACAATCACAAAACAATCCATCAATGTGGTTGATGCACACAATCACAAACAATCCATCAATGTGGTTGATGCACACAATCACAAACAATCCATCAATGTGGTTGATGCACACAATCACAAACAATCCATCAATGTGGTTGATGCACACAATCACTAACAACTTATCAATGTGGTTGATGCACACAATCACAAACAACCCATCAATGTGGTTGATGCACACAATCACAAACAATCCATCAATGTGGTTGATGCACACAATCACAAAAAATCCATCAATGTGGTTGATGCACACAATCACAAACAACTTATCAATGTGATTGATGCACACAATCACAAACAACCCATCAATGTGGTTGATGCACACAATCACAAACAATCCATCAATGTGGTTGATGCACACAATCACAAACAATCCATCAATGTGGTTGATGCACACAATCACAAACAATCCATCAATGTGGTTGATGCACACAATCACAAACAATCCATCAATGTGGTTGATGCGCACAATCACAAACAACCCATCAATGTGGTTGATACACACAATCACAAACAATCCATCAATGTGGTTGATGCACACAATCACAAACAATCCATCAATGTGGTTGATGCACACAATCACAAACAATCCATCAATGTTGTTGATGCACACAATCACAAACAATCCATCAATGTGGTTGATGCACACAATCACAGACAATCCATCAATGTGGTTGATGCACACAATCCATCAATGTGGTTGATGTGCACAATCACAAACAACCCATCAATGTGGTTGATACACACAATCACAAACAACTTATCACTATGGTTGGTGCACACAATCACAAATATTAAACTCATCAATAAAGTTGGTGCAAACTGTCACAACACAATTATTCTTAAATATGGAAAGTGAACACAATTACAACAAAAGTGTAAACCGTCCGTGTGAGAGAAACACAGCCACAAACAATATTTCATATGTTAGTATTATTGATATGCAAAATAATAAACAAGCATCTGATATGGGAATGCTACACAACCAATCATTTCAGTTAATTAATGTGAAAGATGCACACAATTATTTAAACTGTTGACATGAAAAGTAAACACAAACAGTTAAACTGTTAATATAAAGGTATACAAAAACATTTACTATGTCAGCATGAAATGTACACATAAACAATTTAACAGTCGACATGAAAGATGCACATGAACAGTTAAACTGTCAACATAAAGTGTGTACACAAAAATTTGAAGTGTCAACATAAAAAGTGCACACAATCATTTACTATGTCAAGATGGAATGTAGACACAGTTATTTAAACTGTCAACATGAATGGTGTACAGGAACAGTTAAACTGTCAACATAAAAGGTGCGCATAATCATTTAAACTTTCAACATGAAAGATGCACATGAACATTTAAAGTCTCAAAATGAAATGTGCACACAAACATTTAAGCTATCAACATGAAAGATACACAAATAGTTAAACTATCAACATGAAAGGTGTACACAATCAATCAAACTGTCAAGATGAAAGGTACACACAGTCAGTATAACTATCAACGTGATAGGTGCATAGCATGATTATTTTTTAATGTGGAAAGTGAACAGGTACACCCAATCATTTAGATTATCAATATGACAAGCAATGCACAATCTTTTAAACTGCCAACATGAAATGTACACAATCTTTAAAACTGCAACATGAAAGGTACACATAATCACAAAACAAGCAAAACATATCCCCGGAGGCCTAAGAGTTGTAATTGTACAGAAGAATGTTGGACAGCCAAACTCTGTAATCTAAATAAAATGAAAGAGGCTAAGACACAAACATCAGAAAGAGGCAATGGTAATGTTTTGGCCACATTATGAGAAAAGAAAAACTGGAATATATTGTCACGTGTAGACAAATTTGTGGAAAGAGAAATAGAGGAAGACAGCAAGAGAAGATTCTTGACAGCCTTGAGTAATGACACAGAAGGGTGTTGGCACATAAACTGATACATGCCTTTGGAGATCAAAAAATGTGAAGAAGCATGGTTATCCATGCCAATAAGCCCTGCACTTGCTGATGATGTCACAACAAAATCATTCATTCCATTGATCAAAGAAACTGAGACACATGCTCAAATAATGTCAATATGAAAGGTCAAAAATTAACAACAAAAATTTGTTTAAACTGTCAACATTAAAAAGTACACACAATCAGAATAAATCGCTGAATTTTTCAAAGTAAAAGGCAACATGATTCATGAATAGTTCTTCAAAACTGAAACTCTTGAACTTGATTTAGGAAAGAAAAACAAAAACTAGGATCTTTCATCGTGGAATTCATTCTCAATTCTCTCCGAATCATCATCTCTTCCAACTGAATGGTTCAGTTTTCTTGGTACCTGAAATACAATAAACCATGATGCATGAGTGAGAAGTTAACATCAAGAGATAGATGAACAGCATCTGGCAGAGTAAACAGCAAGAGACAGAGAGTGTTGGCGGTATTTTGGGGCCTACCTGCATGAGTGAGAAGTTAACATCAAGAGATAGATGAACAGCATCTGGCAGAGTAAACAGCAAGAGACAGAGAGTGTTGGCGGTATTTTGGGGCCTACCTTCTTTGTGGAGATTACATCTGACTGAATGATTGATGATGCTTGAGGAACAATGAAAAACTGTTACAGGAGGCAAATTAACAAACGCAGATTATTATCAGCATTTGGACAAGACACTTATCCTTAATGGATGTTCATCCTCCTCATCTTCTTCTTCCTCTGTGTAAAGTATCAACATTAAAGATACACACAAACAGTTAAACTATCAACATACAAGATGCCACCATAAATGAGAAACACTGAAGAGCATAATGCCAATTGAGAAGATTGAAGGCGATAAAAGGCAAAAGATGACAAAAGGAGAAATTTCTGAACAGGCTGGCAGTAATTGGTAAGTAAATGAGAGCATAATGCCAATTGAGAAGATTGAAGGCAATAAAGGCAAAAGATGACAAAAGGAGAAAGTTCTGAACAGGCTGGCAGTAGTTTGTAAGTAAAGGACCTTTTTAAATGCCATAAGTGCATTTGGCATATAGTGCCAGAACCATACTTTTATAGACCAAAGAGATTCTTGCCCAGTCTCCCTGGCCTAGGGGTTAGCGACTTTCTCCGTAATCCTGTTTATCCACGTGAGCAAACGCAGCTGTGCGAGAATCGGTAGCAGTTCTCGCCACGCCTGTTATTTACGGGATATGTGAGCCGGCCGCTCCGAAAGCAATGGCAAACTGCTGAGCGTAATCTTGCCAAGAAATCAACAACAGCAGTAAAATGCTGATGTTGACAGCGATGTCCTGTAATAGGATATGCAGGGGAAAAAAAAGATTCTTATCATGATGATTGTAATCTGTCCTCCTAAATCAGGAGGAGACTATCATAATGATTGTAATCTGTCCTCCTAAATCAGGGAGAAGACTATCATGACAAAAGTAATCTGTCCTCCTACATCAGGAAGGAGACTGTCATTGATGAGAGTAATCTGTCCTCCTACATCAGGGAGGAGACTGTCATGATGAAAGTAATCTGTCCTCCTACATCAGGGAGGAGACTGTCATTGATGAAAGTAATCTGTCCTCCTACATCAGGGAGGAGACTGTCATTGATGAAAGTAATCTGTCCCCCTACATCAGGGAGGAGACTGTCATTGATGAAAGTAATCTGTCCTCCTACATCAGGGAGGAGACTGTCATTGATGAAAGTAATCTGTCCTCCTACATCAGGGAGGAGACTGTCATGATGAAAGAAATCTGTCCCCCTACATCAGGGAGGAGACTGTCATTGATGAAAGTAATCTGTCCCCCTACATCAGGGAGGAGACTGTCATTGATGAAAGTAATCTGTCCTCCTACATCAGGGAGAAGACTATCATGACAAAAGTAATCTGTCCTCCTAAATCAGGGAGGAGACTATCATGACAAAAGTAATCTGTCCTCCTACATCAGGGAGGAGACTGTCATTGATGAGAGTAATCTGTCCTCCTACATCAGGGAGGAGACTATCATGACAAAAGTAATCTGTCCTCCTACATCAGGGAGGAGACTATAATGATGAAAGTAATCTGTCCTCCTACATCAGGGAGGAGACTATAATGATGAAAGTAATCTGTCCTCCTACATCAGGGAGGAGACTGTCATGATGAAAGTAATCTGTCCTCCTACATCAGGGAGGAGACTATAATGATGAAAGTAATCTGTCCTCCTACATCAGGGAGGAGACTATAATGATGAAAGTAATCTGTCCTCCTACATCAGGGAGGAGACTATAATGATGAAAGTAATCTGTCCTCCTACATCAGGGAGGAGACTATAATGATGAAAGTAATCTGTCCTCCTACATCAGGGAGGAGACTGTCATGATGAAAGTAATCTGTCCTCCTACATCAGGGAGGAGACTATCATGATGAAAGTAATCTGTCCTCTTACATCAGGGAGGAGACTGTCATTGATGAGAGTAATCTGTCCTCCTACATCAGGGAGGAGACTGTCATTGATGAGAGTAATCTGTCCTCCTACATCAGGGAGGAGACTGTCATTGATGAGAGTAATCTGTCCTCCTACATCAGGGAGGAGACTATCATGACAAAAGTAATCTGTCCTCCTACATCAGGGAGGAGACTGTCATTGATGAGAGTAATCTGTCCTCCTACATCAGGGAGGAGACTATCATGACAAAAGTAATCTGACCTCCTACATCAGGGAGGAGACTGTCATTGATGAGAGTAATCTGACCTCCTACATCAGGGAGAAGACTATCATGACAAAAGTAATCTGTCCTCCTACATCAGGGAGGAGACTATAATGATGAAAGTAATCTGTCCTCCTACATCAGGGAGGAGACTATAATGATGAAAGTAATCTGTCCTCCTACATCAGGGAGGAGACTATAATGATGAAAGTAATCTGTCCTCCTACATCAGGGAGGAGACTATCATGATGAAAGTAATCTGTCCTCCTACATCAGGGAGGAGACTGTCATGATGAAAGTAATCTGTCCTCCTACATCAGGGAGGAGACTGTCATTGATGAAAGTAATCTGTCCTCCTACATCAGGGAGGAGACTGTCATGATGAAAGTAATCTGTCCTCCTACATCAGGGAGGAGACTATCATGATGAAAGTAATCTGTCCTCCTACATCAGGGAGGAGACTGTCATGACAAAAGTAATCTGTCCTCCTACATCAGGGAGGAGACTGTCATGACAAAAGTAATCTGTCCTCCTACATCAGGGAGGAGACTATCATGATGAAAGTAATCTGTCCTCCTACATCAGGGAGGAGACTATCATGATGAAAGTAATCTGTCCTCCTACATCAGGGAGGAGACTGTCATGATGAAAGTAATCTGTCCTCCTACATCAGGAAGGAGACTGTCATGATGAAAGTAATCTGTCCTCCTACATCAGGAAGGAGACTGTCATTGATGAAAGTAATCTGTCCTCCTACATCAGGGAGGAGACTGTCATGATGAAAGTAATCTGTCCTCCTACATCAGGGAGGAGACTGTCATTGATGAAAGTAATCTGTCCTCCTACATCAGGGAGGAGACTGTCATTGATGAAAGTAATCTGTCCTCCTACATCAGGGAGGAGACTGTCATGATGAAAGTAATCTGTCCTCCTACATCAGGAAGGAGACTGTCATTGATGAAAGTAATCTGTCCTCCTACATCAGGGAGGAGACTGTCATGATGAAAGTAATCTGTCCTCCTACATCAGGGAGGAGACTGTCATTGACGAAAGTAATCTGTCCTCCTACATCAGGGAGGAGACTGTCATTGATGAAAGTAATCTGTCCTCCTACATCAGGGAGGAGACTGTCATTGATGAAAGTAATCTGTCCCCCTACATCAGGGAGGAGACTGTCATTGATGAAAGTAATCTGTCCTCCTACATCAGGGAGGAGACTGTCATTGATGAAAGTAATCTGTCCTCCTACATCAGGGAGGAGACTGTCATGATGAAAGTAATCTGTCCCCCTACATCAGGGAGGAGACTGTCATTGATGAAAGTAATCTGTCCCCCTACATCAGGGAGGAGACTGTCATTGATGAAAGTAATCTGTCCTCCTACATCAGGGAGGAGACTGTCATGACAAAAGTAATCTGTCCTCCTACATCAGGGAGAAGACTATCATGACAAAAGTAATCTGTCCTCCTAAATCAGGGAGGAGACTATCATGACAAAAGTAATCTGTCCTCCTACATCAGGGAGGAGACTGTCATTGATGAAAGTAATCTGTCCTCCTACATCAGGGAGGAGACTATCATGACAAAAGTAATCTGTCCTCCTACATCAGGGAGAAGACTATCATGACAAAAGTAATCTGTCCTCCTAAATCAGGGAGGAGACTATCATGACAAAAGTAATCTGTCCTCCTACATCAGGGAGGAGACTGTCATTGATGAAAGTAATCTGTCCTCCTACATCAGGGAGGAGACTATCATGACAAAAGTAATCTGTCCTCCTACATCAGGGAGGAGACTATCATGACAAAAGTAATCTGTCCTCCTACATCAGGGAGGAGACTATCATGACAAAAGTAATCTGTCCTCCTACATCAGGGAGGAGACTATAATGATGAAAGTAATCTGTCCTCCTACATCAGGGAGGAGACTATAATGATGAAAGTAATCTGTCCTCCTACATCAGGGAGGAGACTATAATGATGAAAGTAATCTGTCCTCCTACATCAGGGAGGAGACTATAATGATGAAAGTAATCTGTCCTCCTACATCAGGGAGGAGACTATAATGATGAAAGTAATCTGTCCTCCTACATCAGGGAGGAGACTATCATGACAAAAGTAATCTGTCCTCCTACATCAGGGAGGAGACTATCGTGACAAAAGTAATCTGTCCTCCTACATCAGGGAGGAGACTGTCATGATGAAAGTAATCTGTCCTCCTACATCAGGGAGGAGACTGTCATGATGAAAGTAATCTGTCCTCCTACATCAGGGAGAAGACTGTCATTGATGAAAGTAATCTGTCCTCCTACATCAGGGAGGAGACTGTCATGATGAAAGTAATCTGTCCTCCTACATCAGGGAGGAGACTGTCATGATGAAAGTAATCTGTCCTCCTACATCAGGGAGGAGACTATCATGACAAAAGTAATCTGTCCTCCTACATCAGGGAGGAGACTGTCATGATGAAAGTAATCTGTCCTCCTACATCAGGGAGGAGACTATCATGACAAAAGTAATCTGTCCTCCTACATCAGGGAGGAGACTGTCATTGATGAAAGTAATCTGTCCTCCTACATCAGGGAGGAGACTATCATGACAAAAGTAATCTGTCCTCCTATATCAGGGAGGAGACTATCATGACAAAAGTAATCTGTCCTCCTACATCAGGGAGGAGACTATCATGACAAAAGTAATCTGTCCTCCTACATCAGGGAGGAGACTGTCATGATGAAAGTAATCTGTCCTCCTACATCAGGGAGGAGACTATCATGACAAAAGTAATCTGTCCTCCTACATCAGGGAGGAGACTGTCATGATGAAAGTAATCTGTCCTCCTACATCAGGGAGGAGACTGTCATGATGAAAGTAATCTGTCCTCCTACATCAGGGAGGAGACTGTCATGATGAAAGTAATCTGTCCTCCTACATCAGGAAGGAGACTATCATGACAAAAGTAATCTGTCCTCCTACATCAGGAAGGAGACTATCATGACAAAAGTAATCTGTCCTCCTACATCAGGAAGGAGACTATCATGACAAAAGTAATCTGTCCTCCTACATCAGGGAGGAGACTATAATGATGAAAGTAATCTGTCCTCCTACATCAGGGAGGAGACTGTCATTGATGAAAGTAATCTGTCCTCCTACATCAGGAAGGAGACTATCATGACAAAAGTAATCTGTCCTCCTACATCAGGGAGGAGACTGTCATTGATGAGAGTAATCTGTCCTCCTACATCAGGGAGGAGACTGTCATTGATGAAAGTAATCTGTCCTCCTACATCAGGGAGGAGACTATAATGATGAAAGTAATCTGTCCTCCTACATCAGGGAGGAGACTGTCATTGATGAAAGTAATCTGTCCTCCTACATCAGGGAGGAGACTGTCATTGATGAAAGTAATCTGTCCTCCTACATCAGGGAGGAGACTGTCATTGATGAAAGTAATCTGTCCTCCTACATCAGGGAGGAGACTGTCATTGATGAAAGTAATGTGTCCTCCTACATCAGGGAGGAGACTGTCATTGATGAAAGTAATCTGTCCTCCTACATCAGGGAGAAGAATGTCATTGATGAAAGTAATCTGTCCTCCTACATCAGGGAGGAGACTGTCATTGATGAAAGTAATCTGTCCTCCTACATCAGGGAGGAGACTGTCATTGATGAAAGTAATCTGTCCTCCTACATCAGGGAGGAGACTATCATGACAAAAGTAATCTGTCCTCCTACATCAGGGAGGAGACTGTCATGATGAAAGTAATCTGTCCTCCTACATCAGGGAGGAGACTGTCATGATGAAAGTAATCTGTCCTCCTACATCAGGGAGGAGACTGTCATGATGAAAGTAATCTGTCCTCCTACATCAGGAAGGAGACTATCATGACAAAAGTAATCTGTCTTCCTACATCAGGAAGGAGACTATCATGACAAAAGTAATCTGTCCTCCTACATCAGGAAGGAGACTATCATGACAAAAGTAATCTGTCCTCCTACATCAGGGAGGAGACTATAATGATGAAAGTAATCTGTCCTCCTACATCAGGGAGGAGACTGTCATTGATGAAAGTAATCTGTCCTCCTACATCAGGAAGGAGACTATCATGACAAAAGTAATCTGTCCTCCTACATCAGGGAGGAGACTGTCATTGATGAGAGTAATCTGTCCTCCTACATCAGGGAGGAGACTGTCATTGATGAAAGTAATCTGTCCTCCTACATCAGGGAGGAGACTGTCATTGATGAAAGTAATCTGTCCTCCTACATCAGGGAGGAGACTGTCATTGATGAAAGTAATCTGTCCTCCTACATCAGGGAGGAGACTGTCATTGATGAAAGTAATCTGTCCTCCTACATCAGGGAGGAGAATGTCATTGATGAAAGTAATCTGTCCTCCTACATCAGGGAGGAGACTGTCATTGATGAAAGTAATCTGTCCTCCTACATCAGGGAGGAGACTGTCATTGATGAAAGTAATCTGTCCTCCTACATCAGGGAGGAGACTATCATGACAAAAGTAATCTTTCCTCCTACATCAGGGAGGAGACTATCATGAAGAAAGTAATCTGTCCTCCTACATCAGGGAGGAGACTGTCATGATGAAAGTAATCTGTCCTCCTACATCAGGGAGGAGACTGTCATGATGAAAGTAATCTGTCCTCCTACATCAGGGAGGAGACTGTCATTGATGAAAGTAATCTGTCCTCCTACATCAGGGAGGAGACTATCATAACAAAAGTAATCTGTCCTCCTACATCAGGGAGGAGACTGTCATTGATGAAAGTAATCTGTCCTCCTACATCAGGGAGGAGACTATAATGATGAAAGTAATCTGTCCTTCTACATCAGGGAGGAGACTGTCATGATGAAAGTAATCTGTCCTCCTACATCAGGGAGGAGACTGTCATGACAAAAGTAATCTGTCCTCCTACATCAGGGAGGAGACTGTCATGATGAAAGTAATCTGTCCTCCTACATCAGGGAGGAGACTATCATGACAAAAGTAATCTGTCCTCCTACATCAGGAAGGAGACTATCATGACAAAAGTAATCTGTCCTCCTACATCAGGAAGGAGACTATCATGACAAAAGTAATCTGTCCTCCTACATCAGGGAGGAGACTATCATGACAAAAGTAATCTGTCCTCTTACATCAGGGAGGAGACTGTCATGATGAAAGTAATCTGTCCTCCTACATCAGGGAGGAGACTGTCATTGATGAAAGTAATCTGTCCTCCTACATCAGGGAGGAGACTATAATGATGAAAGTAATCTGTCCTCCTACATCAGGGAGGAGACTGTCATTGATGAAAGTAATCTGTCCTCCTACATCAGGGAGGAGACTGTCATTGATGAAAGTAATCTGTCCTCCTACATCAGGGAGGAGACTGTCATTGATGAAAGTAATCTGTCCTCCTACATCAGGGAGGAGACTGTCATTGATGAAAGTAATCTGTCCTCCTACATCAGGGAGGAGACTGTCATTGATGAAAGTAATCTGTCCTCCTACATCAGGGAGGAGAATGTCATTGATGAAAGTAATCTGTCCTCCTACATCAGGGAGGAGACTGTCATTGATGAAAGTAATCTGTCCTCCTACATCAGGGAGGAGACTGTCATTGATGAAAGTAATCTGTCCTCCTACATCAGGGAGGAGACTATCATGACAAAAGTAATCTGTCCTCCTACATCAGGGAGGAGACTGTCATGATGAAAGTAATCTGTCCTCCTACATCAGGGAGGAGACTGTCATGATGAAAGTAATCTGTCCTCCTACATCAGGGAGGAGACTGTCATGATGAAAGTAATCTGTCCTCCTACATCAGGAAGGAGACTATCATGACAAAAGTAATCTGTCCTCCTACATCAGGAAGGAGACTATCATGACAAAAGTAATCTGTCCTCCTACATCAGGAAGGAGACTATCATGACAAAAGTAATCTGTCCTCCTACATCAGGGAGGAGACTATAATGATGAAAGTAATCTGTCCTCCTACATCAGGGAGGAGACTGTCATTGATGAAAGTAATCTGTCCTCCTACATCAGGAAGGAGACTATCATGACAAAAGTAATCTGTCCTCCTACATCAGGGAGGAGACTGTCATTGATGAGAGTAATCTGTCCTCCTACATCAGGGAGGAGACTGTCATTGATGAAAGTAATCTGTCCTCCTACATCAGGGAGGAGACTATAATGATGAAAGTAATCTGTCCTCCTACATCAGGGAGGAGACTGTCATTGATGAAAGTAATCTGTCCTCCTACATCAGGGAGGAGACTGTCATTGATGAAAGTAATCTGTCCTCCTACATCAGGGAGGAGACTGTCATTGATGAAAGTAATCTGTCCTCCTACATCAGGGAGGAGACTGTCATTGATGAAAGTAATCTGTCCTCCTACATCAGGGAGGAGACTGTCATTGATGAAAGTAATCTGTCCTCCTACATCAGGGAGGAGAATGTCATTGATGAAAGTAATCTGTCCTCCTACATCAGGGAGGAGACTGTCATTGATGAAAGTAATCTGTCCTCCTACATCAGGGAGGAGACTGTCATTGATGAAAGTAATCTGTCCTCCTACATCAGGGAGGAGACTATCATGACAAAAGTAATCTGTCCTCCTACATCAGGGAGGAGACTATCATGACAAAAGTAATCTTTCCTCCTACATCAGGGAGGAGACTATCATGAAGAAAGTAATCTGTCCTCCTACATCAGGGAGGAGACTGTCATGATGAAAGTAATCTGTCCTCCTACATCAGGGAGGAGACTGTCATGATGAAAGTAATCTGTCCTCCTACATCAGGGAGGAGACTGTCATTGATGAAAGTAATCTGTCCTCCTACATCAGGGAGGAGACTATCATAACAAAAGTAATCTGTCCTCCTACATCAGGGAGGAGACTGTCATTGATGAAAGTAATCTGTCCTCCTACATCAGGGAGGAGACTATAATGATGAAAGTAATCTGTCCTTCTACATCAGGGAGGAGACTGTCATGATGAAAGTAATCTGTCCTCCTACATCAGGGAGGAGACTGTCATGACAAAAGTAATCTGTCCTCCTACATCAGGGAGGAGACTGTCATGATGAAAGTAATCTGTCCTCCTACATCAGGGAGGAGACTATCATGACAAAAGTAATCTGTCCTCCTACATCAGGAAGGAGACTATCATGACAAAAGTAATCTGTCCTCCTACATCAGGAAGGAGACTATCATGACAAAAGTAATCTGTCCTCCTACATCAGGGAGGAGACTATCATGACAAAAGTAATCTGTCCTCTTACATCAGGGAGGAGACTGTCATGATGAAAGTAATCTGTCCTCCTACATCAGGGAGGAGACTGTCATGATGAAAGTAATCTGTCCTCCTACATCAGGGAGGAGACTATAATGATGAAAGTGATCTGTCCTCCTACATCAGGGAGGAGACTGTCATTGATGAAAGTAATCTGTCCTCCTACATCAGGAAGGAGACTATCATGACAAAAGTAATCTGTCCTCCTACATCAGGGAGGAGACTGTCATTGATGAGAGTAATCTGTCCTCCTACATCAGGGAGGAGACTGTCATTGATGAAAGTAATCTGTCCTCCTACATCAGGGAGGAGACTATAATGATGAAAGTAATCTGTCCTCCTACATCAGGGAGGAGACTGTCATGATGAAAGTAATCTGTCCTCCTACATCAGGAAGGAGACTATCATGACAAAAGTAATCTGTCCTCCTACATCAGGAAGGAGACTATCATGACAAAAGTAATCTGTCCTCCTACATCAGGAAGGAGACTATCATGACAAAAGTAATCTGTCCTCCTACATCAGGGAGGAGACTATAATGATGAAAGTAATCTGTCCTCCTACATCAGGGAGGAGACTGTCATTGATGAAAGTAATCTGTCCTCCTACATCAGGAAGGAGACTATCATGACAAAAGTAATCTGTCCTCCTACATCAGGGAGGAGACTGTCATTGATGAGAGTAATCTGTCCTCCTACATCAGGGAGGAGACTGTCATTGATGAAAGTAATCTGTCCTCCTACATCAGGGAGGAGACTATAATGATGAAAGTAATCTGTCCTCCTACATCAGGGAGGAGACTGTCATTGATGAAAGTAATCTGTCCTCCTACATCAGGGAGGAGACTGTCATTGATGAAAGTAATCTGTCCTCCTACATCAGGGAGGAGACTGTCATTGATGAAAGTAATCTGTCCTCCTACATCAGGGAGGAGACTGTCATTGATGAAAGTAATCTGTCCTCCTACATCAGGGAGGAGACTATCATGATGAAAGTAATCTGTCCTCCTACATCAGGGAGGAGACTATCATGACAAAAGTAATCTGTCCTCCTACATCAGGGAGGAGACTGTCATGATGAAAGTAATCTGTCCTCCTACATCAGGGAGGAGACTGTCATTGATGAAAGTAATCTGTCCTCCTACATCAGGGAGGAGACTGTCATGATGAAAGTAATCTGTCCTCCTACATCAGGGAGGAGACTGTCATTGATGAAAGTAATCTGTCCTCCTACATCAGGGAGGAGACTGTCATGATGAAAGTAATCTGTCCTCCTACATCAGGGAGGAGACTGTCATGATGAAAGTAATCTGTCCTCCTACATCAGGGAGGAGACTGTCATGATGAAAGTAATCTGTCCTCCTACATCAGGGAGGAGACTGTCATGATGAAAGTAATCTGTCCTCCTAGATCAGGGAGGAGACTGTCATTGATGAAAGTAATCTGTCCTCATACATCAGGGAGGAGACTGTCATTGATGAAAGTAATCTGTCCTCCTACATCAGGGAGGAGACTGTCATTGATGAAAGTAATCTGTCCTCCTACATCAGGGAGGAGACTGTCATTGATGAAAGTAATCTGTCCTCCTACATCAGGGAGGAGACTGTCATGATGAAAGTAATCTGTCCTCCTAGATCAGGGAGGAGACTGTCATTGATGAAAGTAATCTGTCCTCCTACATCAGGGAGGAGACTGTCATTGATGAAAGTAATCTGTCCTCCTACATCAGGGAGGAGACTGTCATTGATGAAAGTAATCTGTCCTCCTACATCAGGGAGGAGACTGTCATGATGAAAGTAATCTGTCCTCCTAGATCAGGGAGGAGACTGTCATTGATGAAAGTAATCTGTCCTCCTACATCAGGGAGGAGACTGTCATGATGAAAGTAATCTGTCCTCCTACATCAGGGAGGAGACTGTCATGATGAAAGTAATCTGTCCTCCTACATCAGGGAGGAGACTGTCATGATGAAAGTAATCTGTCCTCCTACATCAGGGAGGAGACTGTCATGATGAAAGTAATCTGTCCTCCTACATCAGGGAGGAGACTGTCATGATGAAAGTAATCTGTCCTCCTACATCAGGGAGGAGACTATAATGATGAAAGTAATCTGTCCTCCTACATCAGGGAGGAGACTGTCATGATGAAAGTAATCTGTCCTCCTACATCAGGGAGGAGACTGTCATGATGAAAGTAATCTGTCCTCCTACATCAGGGAGGAGACTGTCATGATGAAAGTAATCTGTCCTCCTAGATCAGGGAGGAGACTGTCATTGATGAAAGTAATCTGTCCTCCTACATCAGGGAGGAGACTGTCATGATGAAAGTAATCTGTCCTCCTACATCAGGGAGGAGACTGTCATGATGAAAGTAATCTGTCCTCCTACATCAGGGAGGAGACTGTCATGATGAAAGTAATCTGTCCTCCTACATCAGGGAGGAGACTGTCATGATGAAAGTAATCTGTCCTCCTACATCAGGGAGGAGACTGTCATGATGAAAGTAATCTGTCCTCCTACATCAGGGAGGAGACTATAATGATGAAAGTAATCTGTCCTCCTACATCAGGGAGGAGACTGTCATGATGAAAGTAATCTGTCCTCCTACATCAGGGAGGAGACTGTCATGATGAAAGTAATCTGTCCTCCTACATCAGGGAGGAGACTGTCATGATGAAAGTAATCTGTCCTCCTAGATCAGGGAGGAGACTGTCATGATGAAAGTAATCTGTCCTCCTACATCAGGGAGGAGACTGTCATGATGAAAGTAATCTGTCCTCCTACATCAGGGAGGAGACTGTCATGATGAAAGTAATCTGTCCTCCTAGATCAGGGAGGAGACTGTCATTGATGAAAGTAATCTGTCCTCCTACATCAGGGAGGAGACTGTCATGATGAAAGTAATCTGTCCTCCTAGATCAGGGAGGAGACTGTCATTGATGAAAGTAATCTGTCCTCCTACATCAGGGAGGAGACTGTCATGATGAAAGTAATCTGTCCTCCTACATCAGGGAGGAGACTGTCATGATGAAAGTAATCTGTCCTCCTACATCAGGGAGGAGACTGTCATGATGAAAGTAATCTGTCCTCCTACATCAGGGAGGAGACTGTCATTGATGAAAGTAATCTGTCCTCCTACATCAGGAAGGAGACTGTCATTGATGAAAGTAATCTGTCCTCCTACATCAGGGAGGAGACTCATTGATGAAAGTAATCTGTCCTCCTACATAAGGGAGGAGACTGTCATTGATGAAAGTAATATGTCCTCCTACATCAGGGAGGAGACTGTCATTGATGAAAGTAATCTGTCCTCCTACATCAGGGAGGAGACTGTCATTGATGAAAGTAATCTGTCCTCCTACATCAGGGAGGAGACTGTCATGATGAAAGTAATCTGTCCTCCTACATCAGGGAGGAGACTGTCATTGATGAAAGTAATCTGTCCTCCTACATCAGGGAGGAGACTGTCATGATGAAAGTAATCTGTCCTCCTACATCAGGGAGGAGACTGTCATTGATGAAAGTAATCTGTCCTCCTACATCAGGGAGGAGACTGTCATGATGAAAGTAATCTGTCCTCCTACATCAGGGAGGAGACTATCATGACAAAAGTAATCTGTCCTCCTACATCAGGGAGGAGACTGTCATGATGAAAGTAATCTGTCCTCCTACATCAGGGAGGAGACTGTCATTGATGAAAGTAATCTGTCCTCCTAGATCAGGGAGGAGACTGTCATTGATGAAAGTAATCTGTCCTCCTACATCAGGGAGGAGACTATCATGACAAAAGTAATCTGTCCTCCTACATCAGGGAGGAGACTGTCATGATGAAAGTAATCTGTCCTCCTACATCAGGGAGGAGACTGTCATGATGAAAGTAATCTGTCCTCCTACATCAGGGAGGAGACTATCATGACAAAAGTAATCTGTCCTCCTACATCAGGAAGGAGACTGTCATGATGAAAGTAATCTGTCCTCCTATATCAGGGAGGAGACTGTCATGATGAAAGTAATCTGTCCTCCTACATCAGGGAGGAGACTGTCATTGATGAAAGTAATCTGTCCTCCTACATCAGGGAGGAGACTGTCATGATGAAAGTAATCTGTCCTCCTACATCAGGGAGGAGACTGTCATGATGAAAGTAATCTGTCCTCCTACATCAGGGAGGAGACTGTCATGATGAAAGTAATCTGTCCTCCTACATCAGGGAGGAGACTGTCATGATGAAAGTAATCTGTCCTCCTACATCAGGGAGGAGACTGTCATGATGAAAGTAATCTGTCCTCCTACATCAGGGAGGAGACTGTCATGATGAAAGTAATCTGTCCTCCTACATCAGGGAGGAGACTGTCATGATGAAAGTAATCTGTCCTCCTACATCAGGGAGGAGACTGTCATGATGAAAGTAATCTGTCCTCCTACATCAGGGAGGAGACTGTCATTGATGAAAGTAATCTGTCCTCCTACATCAGGGAGGAGACTGTCATGATGAAAGTAATCTGTCCTCCTACATCAGGGAGGAGACTGTCATGATGAAAGTAATCTGTCCTCCTACATCAGGAAGGAGACTGTCATGATGAAAGTAATCTGTCCTCCTACATCAGGGAGGAGACTGTCATTGATGAAAGTAATCTGTCCTCCTACATCAGGGAGGAGACTGTCATTGATGAAAGTAATCTGTCCTCCTACATCAGGGAGGAGACTGTCATGATGAAAGTAATCTGTCCTCCTACATCAGGGAGGAGACTGTCATTGATGAAAGTAATCTGTCCTCCTACATCAGGGAGGAGACTGTCATGATGAAAGTAATCTGTCCTCCTACATCAGGGAGGAGACTATCATGACAAAAGTAATCTGTCCTCCTACATCAGGGAGGAGACTGTCATGATGAAAGTAATCTGTCCTCCTACATCAGGGAGGAGACTGTCATTGATGAAAGTAATCTGTCCTCCTACATCAGGGAGGAGACTGTCATGATGAAAGTAATCTGTCCTCCTACATCAGGGAGGAGACTGTCATGATGAAAGTAATCTGTCCTCCTACATCAGGGAGGAGACTGTCATGATGAAAGTAATCTGTCCTCCTACATCAGGGAGGAGACTGTCATGATGAAAGTAATCTGTCCTCCTACATCAGGGAGGAGACTGTCATGATGAAAGTAATCTGTCCTCCTACATCAGGGAGGAGACTGACATGATGAAAGTAATCTGTCCTCCTACATCAGGGAGGAGACTGTCATGATGAAAGTAATCTGTCCTCCTACATCAGGGAGGAGACTGTCATGATGAAAGTAATCTGTCCTCCTACATCAGGGAGGAGACTGTCATGATGAAAGTAATCTGTCCTCCTACATCAGGGAGGAGACTGTCATGATGAAAGTAATCTGTCCTCCTACATCAGGGAGGAGACTGTCATGATGAAAGTAATCTGTCCTCCTACATCAGGGAGGAGACTGTCATGATGAAAGTAATCTGTCCTCCTACATCAGGAAGGAGACTGTCATGACAAAAGAAATCTGTCCTCCTACATCAGGAAGGAGACTGTCATGATGAAAGTAATCTGTCCTCCTACATCAGGGAGGAGACTGTCATTGATGAAAGTAATCTGTCCTCCTACATCAGGGAGGAGACTATCGTGACAAAAGTAATCTGTCCTCCTACATCAGGGAGGAGACTGTCATGATGAAAGTTATCTGTCCTCCTACATCAGGGAGGAGACTATCGTGACAAAAGTAATCTGTCCTCCTACATCAGGGAAGGAGACTGTCATGATGAAAGTTATCTGTCCTCCTACATCAGGGAGGAGACTGTCATGATGAAAGTAATCTGTCCTCCTACATCAGGGAGGAGACTGTCATGACGAAAGTAATCTGTCCTCCTACATCAGGGAGGAGACTGTCATGATGAAAGTAATCTGTCCTCCTACATCAGGGAGGAGACTGTCATGATGAAAGTAATCTGTCCTCCTACATCAGGGAGGAGACTCATTGATGAAAGTAATCTGTCCTCCTACATCAGGGAGGAGACTGTCATGATGAAAGTAATCTGTCCTCCTACATCAGGGAGGAGACTGTCATGATGAAAGTAATCTGTCCTCCTACATCAGGGAGGAGACTATCATGATGAAAGTAATCTGTCCTCCTACATCAGGAAAGAGACTGTCATGATGAAAGTAATCTGTCCTCCTACATCAGGGAGGAGACTGTCATTGATGAAAGTAATCTGTCCTCCTACATCAGGGAGGAGACTATCGTGACAAAAGTAATCTGTCCTCCTACATCAGGGAGGAGACTGTCATGATGAAAGTAATCTGTCCTCCTACATCAGGAAGGAGACTGTCATGATGAAAGTAATCTGTCCTCCTACATCAGGGAGGAGACTGTCATGATGAAAGTAATCTGTCCTCCTACATCAGGGAGGAGACTGTCATTGATGAAAGTAATCTGTCCTCCTACATCAGGGAGGAGACTATCGTGACAAAAGTAATCTGTCCTCCTACATCAGGGAGGAGACTGTCATGATGAAAGTAATCTGTCCTCCTACATCAGGAAGGAGACTGTCATGATGAAAGTAATCTGTCCTCCTACATCAGGGAGGAGACTGTCATGATGAAAGTAATCTGTCCTCCTACATCAGGGAGGAGACTGTCATTGATGAAAGTAATCTGTCCTCCTACATCAGCGAGGAGACTATCATGACAAAAGTAATCTGTCCTCCTACATCAGGGAGGAGACTGTCATGATGAAAGTAATCTGTCCTCCTACATCAGGGAGGAGACTATCATGACAAAAGTAATCTGTCCTCCTACATCAGGGAGGAGACTGTCATGATGAAAGTAATCTGTCCTCCTACATCAGGAAGGAGACTGTCATGATGAAAGTAATCTGTCCTCCTACATCAGGGAGGAGACTGTCATTGATGAAAGTAATCTGTCCTCCTACATCAGGAAGGAGACTGTCATGATGAAAGTAATCTGTCCTCCTACATCAGGGAGGAGACTCATTGATGAAAGTAATCTGTCCTCCTACATCAGGGAGGAGACTATCATGACAAAAGTAATCTGTCCTCCTACATCAGGAGGAGACTGTCATGATGAAAGTAATCTGTCCTCCTACATCAGGGAGGAGACTGTCATGATGAAAGTAATCTGTCCTCCTACATCAGGGAGGAGACTGTCATGATGAAAGTAATCTGTCCTCCTACATCAGGGAGGAGACTCATTGATGAAAGTAATCTGTCCTCCTACATCAGGGAGGAGACTATCGTGACAAAAGTAATCTGTCCTCCTACATCAGGGAGGAGACTGTCATGATGAAAGTAATCTGTCCTCCTACATCAGGAAGGAGACTGTCATGATGAAAGTAATCTGTCCTCCTACATCAGGGAGGAGACTGTCATGATGAAAGTAATCTGTCCTCCTACATCAGGGAGGAGACTGTCATTGATGAAAGTAATCTGTCCTCCTACATCAGCGAGGAGACTATCATGACAAAAGTAATCTGTCCTCCTACATCAGGGAGGAGACTGTCATGATGAAAGTAATCTGTCCTCCTACATCAGGGAGGAGACTATCATGATGAAAGTAATCTGTCCTCCTACATCAGGGAGGAGACTGTCATGATGAAAGTAATCTGTCCTCCTACATCAGGAAGGAGACTGTCATGATGAAAGTAATCTGTCCTCCTACATCAGGGAGGAGACTGTCATTGATGAAAGTAATCTGTCCTCCTACATCAGGGAGGAGACTGTCATGATGAAAGTAATCTGTCCTCCTACATCAGGGAGGAGACTGTCATTGATGAAAGTAATCTGTCCTCCTACATCAGGGAGGAGACTGTCATTGATGAAAGTAATCTGTCCTCCTACATCAGGGAGGAGACTGTCATGATGAAAGTAATCTGTCCTCCTACATCAGGGAGGAGACTGTCATTGATGAAAGTAATCTGTCCTCCTACATCAGGGAGGAGACTGTCATGATGAAAGTAATCTGTCCTTCTACATCAGGGAGGAGACTGTCATGATGAAAGTAATCTGTCCTCCTACATCAGGGAGGAGACTGTCATGATGAAAGTAATCTGTCCTCCTACATCAGGGAGGAGACTGTCATTGATGAAAGTAATCTGTCCTCCTACATCAGGGAGGAGACTCATTGATGAAAGTAATCTGTCCTCCTACATCAGGGAGGAGACTATCATGACAAAAGTAATCTGTCCTCCTACATCAGGGAGGAGACTGTCATTGATGAAAGTAATCTGTCCTCCTACATCAGGGAGGAGACTGTCATTGATGAAAGTAATCTGTCCTCCTACATCAGGGAGGAGACTGTCATGATGAAAGTAATCTGTCCTCCTACATCAGGGAGGAGACTGTCATTGATGAAAGTAATCTGTCCTCCTACATCAGGGAGGAGACTGTCATGATGAAAGTAATCTGTCCTCCTACATCAGGAAGGAGACTGTCATGACAAAAGTAATCTGTCCTCCTACATCAGGGAGGAGACTGTCATGATGAAAGTAATCTG